>CM053026.1:401239513-401822013 GCA_028564925.1 Lithobates sylvaticus
AGAATATGTAAAAAGGAAATCAAGGATGCAAAAATTCAAAACGAACGACAGATTGCAAAAGATAGTAGGACAAACCCAAAAAAATTCTTCAAATATATTAATAGTAAAAAGGTCAGGTCTGAGCATGTGGGCCCTTTACAAAATAATCTAGAGTGGGTGACTGGGGACAAAGAGAAGGTTAATTTATTAAATACTTTCTTCAGCTCTGTGTATACAAAGGAGCATGGGGGAGCTCATGTCCATAATGGGGGTGGTATTTACACAGCCCTGAATGATCCACAATGACTCAAAAGTGATATGGTCCAGAAATATTTAGACAGAATAAAGGTGGATAAAGCACCTGGACCAGATGGCATCCACCCACGGATCTTAAAAGAATTGAGCTCTGCAATTTCAAAGCCATTGTATTTAATTTTTAGGGACTCATTAATGAGGGGAATAGTACCACTGGATTGGCGCAGGGCGAACGTGGTGCCTATATTTGAAAAGGGAACAAAGTCTTTACCAGGTAACTATAGACCTGTTAGTTTAACTTCTATAGTTGGGAAGATACTGGAGAGATTAATAAAAGACCACATAGACGAGTTCTTGCTGGAAAAAAAAACATTTTAAGCAACAGACAGCATGGATTCATGAAAGACAGAAGTTGTCAGACAAACCTGATTTCTTTTTATGAGAGGTAAGTAAAACCTTGGACAGAGGCGTGGCTGTGGTATACTTGGATTTTGCAAAATCGTTCAATACAGTTTCCCACACACGGCTCATGTGTAAGGTAAGGTCTACAGGCTTGGAAATATCGGTTTGTAAATGGATAGAAAACTGGCTAAAAGACAGAATTCAGAGAGTAGTGGTTAATGATTCTTACTCTGAATGGTCTAAGGTTATCAGTGGTGTACCCCAAGGTTCAGTGCTGGGACCCTTACTTTTTAATATCTTTATAAATTATATTGGGTCTGGGATCAAAAGTAACATTTCTGTTGTCTTTGCAGATGACACCAAGCTATGCAGTGGAATAACGTCCTTACAGGAGGTCTCCAATTTACAAGCTGACATCAATGCTCTGTCTAATTGGGCGACTATGTGGCAGATGAGGTTTAATGTTGATAAATGTAAAGTTATGCACTTAGGGGCTAAGAATATGCATGCATCATTGATGCTAGGGGGAGTACAACTGGGGGAATCCATAGTGGAGAAGGATCTGGGGGTTTTGGTAGATCATAAGCTCAATAATAGCATGCAATGTCAAGCTGCGGTTTCCAAAGCAAGCAAAATTCTTTCTTGTATTAAGAGAGGTATGGACTCCAGAGAGAGAGATATAATTTTGCCCCTGTACAAATCATTAGTAAGACCTCATCTGGAATATGCAGTTCAGTTTTGGGCACCAGTTCTCAAAAAGGATATCGGGGAACTGGAGAAAGTGCAGAGAAGGGCAACCAAACTGATAAGAGGCATGGAGGAGCTCAGCTATGAGGAAAGATTAGAGGAACTGAATTTATTCACTCTTGAGAAGAGGAGAATAAGGGGGGATATGATCAACATGTACAAATATATAAGGGGTCCATATAGTGAACTTGGTGTTGAGTTATTCACTTTACGGTCAACACAGAGGACAAGGGGGCACTCCTTACGTCTAGAGGAAAAGAGATTTCATCTCCAAATACGGAAAGGTTTCTTCACAGTAAGAGCTGTGAAAATATGGAATAGACTCCCACCAGAGGTGGTTCTGGCTAACTCAGTAGATTGCTTTAAGAAAGGCCTGGATACTTTCCTAAATGTACATAATATAACTGGGTACTGACATTTATAGGTAAAGTTGATCCAGGGAAAATCGGATTGCCTCTAGGGGGATCAGGAAGGGATTTTTTTTTCCCCTGCTGTAGCAGATTGGAGCATGCTCTTTTGTTTTTTTTTTTGCCTTCCTCTGGATCAACTGTGGGTATAATATGGGGTTTATTGTACGATACATTTTATTTTTATTTATTATTTCTTTTTTTTTATGGTTGAACTGGATGGACTTGTGTCTTTTTTTGGCCTATGTAACTATGAATGTAAGTGCGCAAGGGTTCCCCCGTGCAAGGGCAGTATCACCCTCTGCCCGGTTGGGCTCATTATGGGTGACTGGGCATGCATAGACTTGAGGCTTGTTTCTTTTGCTGTGTTCCATTTTTGGTAAACTGTTACTGATGAAAGAATGGTGTTTCAAGATGGTAAACCATCCTATTCTACAAACTTTGTACACTGCCAACAGGGCAACTTTAACACTCTCTGCGAGATTCCATTGCCCGTTTTTGTCCAAGTTTAACTTTTGTAAATTCAACATTTAATCCAATACGCTCTCCTTGCATTGTGCAGCAATATGTTGTCCCCCAGCCAAAGAACAGCTTTCAAACTTATTGAAGGGGATCCCCCCTAATCAAGGGTAGCAAACAGTACTGCCGATTTTGCATGATGCGTGCCCCCAGGCTTACTCACAGTTCAGGTGTCAGTCTTCTTCCATTTGTACTTGTCGTTTCAGGGCCTGCTCATTACACTCCAGCCTCGCTGAAGCATCCTCGGTGGATTCAAAAAACTGCGCTTGGCCTCTCACAGCTATCCGGAGTTTTGCTGGGTACAGCTTTGCATAGGGCAGTTGCAGGAGCCGCAGCCAGCGCTTGACATCTGTGAATTTGGCCCTGCGTCTCTGGATTTCCGTTGAAAAGTTCCATTGTGTTGAATATTTGCCCACTCCCATGCTTGACGGAGCACTGCTTCTCTGTTGTGATAATGGAGTCTTCTGGCCAAGATGGATCTGGGAGGTCCCCCTGGCCGGGGTGGGTGTGACGGCACTCTGTGAGTGTGCTCCACCGCAAAGAAGGGTGAGAAGGCGTTTTTGCCAAAAATTTAGGTCAGCCAGTTCTCCACATATGTAGTGGGGTCTCTGCCTTCCACCCACTCTGGGAGACCCACTATGCGCACATTGTTTCGACTTAGACAATTTTCCATGTCTTCTGCACGATCATTTGCTTCTCTAGCCTGCTGTAATGCAGCCCTAGTGTCCTGAGCCATGGGCGGTATCTGACCCTGCTCTCCACAGCCGTGGTTCGTTCACGTACCTTTTCCATGTCCTTTCTCAGTAATGACACATTTTCTCTTAAACCCCCAAACTGTTCCTTTAAGGTATTAACAGAAGCTGTACAGTTGTTCACAGCCCTAAGGATGTCAGCCAGGGTGGGTTGCGCTGTGTCCTGTACTTCTGGGCCATGTAGTTCTCCTGTCATGGGAGTTTTCTGTTCCCTCTCATCCCCCCCCAGTGATCAGGGACAGTGGCTGCCTGCATGTCTGCCTGCTTGTGTTGTGTCTCCTCATGGCGGGACGGCTGCTCCGTCCCAAGGTTCCCAGACAGCTTTTGGGCGTAATAAACCATGTCCTTAGGGGCCTCTTTGCGTAAAGGCTTGTGCAGCTTACTTGTTTTGGGTCCCTGCTCCTTCGCCTTGTCCTGTCCACGAGGTGTGCCCTTCACTAAGAGCACTGCGGCGCCATCTCTGCCTGTCCTTTTTGGGTCATTCCCCTTGTACAGAGGGCCGGCGGAGGTTCCACAGGGGTCTCTGGGGTATAGTCCTGCTGCATGTGTCGGTGTGGAGTCGGTTGGATGGCTGGGGGAGGATCGGTTAGCGGATTAACGCCCGAAGCTGGGGGAGATGCTTCCTCTCACATGCTGGTCTTGGCCACGTCCCCCGAATTGTACTCAGTTAAACAGAAAGAGACAACAGACTGTGAAAAGGAGAGAACAGAAAAAATGAAAGCCTTTTTTAAAGGAAGTGAGCCTAAATAAAATCACAGAAGATAAACTAAGTGTCCTAGAAGAACCTATAAAAGAATAAGAGATTGGTCGGATCTTAAAAAATTCAGCTTCAGGGAAAAGTCCAGGCCCAGATGGGCTGACGACATTTTACTACAAAAGGTTTAAGAAAATTTTAATCCCCAAATGATGTACCTATATGAACGGGATAGGGACAAGTTGGGAGATGACAAGGGAAGCTCTAGCGGCCGCCATCACCATTATCTCAAAGGAAGGAAAAGCTTTGTTCAAGCTATAGACCTATCTTACTGCTGAATGCAGTTACAAAACGATTTGCTAAGGCACTAGCTAGTAGGATGAAAGATGTAATGCACGACCTGGTACATGCGGACCAAGTCGGATTAATTCCAGAAAGGGAAGGGGGAGAGATAACTGGGTTGGAACGTTGCTATTAATGCAGAAAAGAAGGTAAATCCCCAGGGCTACTACTCTCAATAGATGCTGAAAAAGCATTTGATAGGGTAGACTGGGGATTTATGCTGAATACATTGGAAGTAATGGGAGTAGGCCCAAAGATGACCCACTGAATTAAAGCACTGTACAATCATCCCACAGCTAGGGTAAACGGGACAGCATCTATGCCCTTTGAGATGTATAACAGAACGAGACAGGGGTGTCCCCTGACCCCCTTTTGTTTCTTTTGTCGCTGGAATCGCTTTTGGCAGGGATCAGACAGAACTCAAACATAGGGGGGAATTACGATAGGGGACAAAGAGCATTAGTTAGCGGCTTATGCTGATTATATACTGCCCAACTTAATGAAACTATTAAAATCCTACAAGGAAATATCAAATTTTTGAGCTGAACCCCTCTAAATCAGAGATTCCCAATATAAACGTGAGGAAACAGGACGAACAGATATTCCAACAAGAGTTTCCATTAATATGGAGGAAAAAAAGAATTAAAAAAATTAGGAGTAAAAATAACACCATCCGATGAGACAATATATCATCCTGCTACTGAATGAAATAAAAATGGAAATTAATAAAAGATACCTTTCCTGGTTAGGAAGAATAAATATCTTTAAATTTTGCCAAAGTTCACGTATAAGATGCAAATGCTGCCAATTCCCCTTCCACAAGTATATTTTAAGACATTCTGAATAAGTCTTCTGGTACTGGATAAGGATAAAATGCAAGGGGGACTGGGGTTGCCAGACCACAAAAATTACTATAACGCAATATTATTATCATGGGTGCTAGAATGGGTAAAAAAGAATAAGAAAAAAAGATGGGTTAAACTGTAAAACACGATTAGTAATGCAGCATTGGGGAAAATAATATGGATACCACCACAATTTAGAGTGAAAATACACACGGTATAACAAAGAAAGTTTTGGCAACATAGGATTTGATTCACATAAAGGAAAAATGGAAATTTAACTCACCTTTGATACTGTTAACCGCTTCCCGACCGACGCACGAACATGTACGTCGACAGAATGGCATGGACAGGCATAAGGGCGTACAGGTACGTCCCCTTTAAGATGCCGCCGTGCCATCGAGTGCGCGCCGCCGGCGCCAGTCGGGACCCCCGCGAGTCCGGTCTCACGGGAAGGCTGAACGGGGAGATGCGGAAATAAACAGCATCTCCCCGTTCTGCCTAGCAACTAGTGACGACGATATCTGCTCCCTGTGATTGGAGCAGAGATCAGCATTCACTAGCTCACAGCCACACCCCCCCAAAGTTAGAAACACGCCTCTAGGAACACTTAACCCCTACACTGCCATCTAGTGGTTAACCCCTTCACTGCCAGTGTCATTTACACAGGAATCAGTGCATTTAAATAGCATTGATTGCTGTATAAATGACAATGGTCCCAAAAATGTGTCAAAAATGTCCGATGTGTCCGCCATAATGTCGCAGTCACAATAAAAATCGCTGATCGCTGCAATTACTAGTAAAAAAAAAAATATTAATAAAAATGCTATAAAACTATCCCCTATTTTGTAAACGCTATAACTTTTGCGCAAACCAATCAATAATCGCTAATTGCGATTTTTTTTACCAAAAAAATGTAGAAGAATACATATCGGCCTAAACTGAAGAAAAAAAATGTTTTTTTTATATATTTTTTGGGGATATTTATTATAGCAAAAAGCAAAAAATATTGCATTGTTTTCAAAATTGTCGCTCTATTTTTGTTTATAGCGCAAAAAATAAAAACCGCAGGGGCGCTCAAATACCACCAAAAGAAAGCTCTATTTTTGGGAAAAAAAGGACGCCAATTTTGTTTTGGAGCCACGTCGCACGACCGCGCAATTGTCAGTTAAAGCGACGCAGTGCCGAATCGCAAAAAGGGGCCTGGTCCTTTGGCTGCCAATTGGTCCGGGGCTGAAGTGGTTAAACTCCCTTCCGCAAAAAAGTTTTATCCCTATTGTGGGGTCACCAGTATGGTATTTGTATATTGAAATCATATCCCATCTCAAGCATCTCTTCTCCAGAGAGAATGAGAACACAAAAAAGATTTAATGGCAATTGATGAATGGCGGTACTCTCAACTGAAGCATTTTGTCATATCATTGCCTCAACCAATAAGATCCGAGGAGAACCTATGGCTGTTTGAGTGGCTATGTAGAGCAGCAGGTACAAAGAAGGGGATGTCAAGGATTTATAAAGTACTTGTGGGATTGAAGGGACCGGAAATACCGCCATTCATAATAAAGTGGGAAGAAGAACTGGGAAAGTGAGAGAAAGATCAAGATCTAGGGAAAATATTCAAGATGGTACACACAACGTTAATAGATAGTAACACCATAGAAATTAATTACAAATGTCTAGCACGGTGGTATATAACACCTGCTAAGGCACATAGATGTCAAAAGGAGGTTTTGCGGTTATGTTGGCGGGGGTGTAGCGTAGTCGTTACTACGGCCCACATATGGGGGACGTGCCCACCAATCTAAAGATACTGGAGAGAAGTGTTACAGTTAATAAAATGAATATACCAATATAGAGATACCAGAGGAACCCTGGAGGTGTTTGTTTCATCGGGTCAGAATGCCAACCAAACAATATATGAGAACATTGGTTCCCCATTTAACCACTTGCCGACCAGCCGCCGCAGTTTTACTGCGGTAAATTGGAACGGCTGGACGAAACAACGTTATGTTATGTCGCTTCGCCCGGTGGCCACTAGGGGGGTGCACGCGCACCTCTGGAGCCGATGTGAGTGCACAACGGGCACGATGATCGCTGGGCTCCTGCGAACGCTCGTGACTTAGCGAGGTTCTCTGAGGGGAGAAGAGACTGATCGTGTGTTAATACAAAGTATGAACACCGATCTCTCTCTTCCCCTAGCAAGGCCCATCCCCCCTACAGTTAAAACACAAAGAGGAGACACAGTTAACCCCTTGATCGCCCCCTAGTGTTAACTCCTTCCCTGCCTGTGACATTTATACAGTAATTAGTGCATTTGCCACCATTACTAGTAGAAAAGTAAATAATAATAAAAATGCACTGTATTTGTAGAACTGCGGTCTCCTTTGGCAACTGAACTTGTAGGTTGACTTCAACACAGATCTGTACACATACCAGACTTGGTATCCCCATTGTGTAGGACCTGGCCTCCATCTCACAGCCTCCCGCTGTAGCTTTTCTCACTGAGCTCCCAGTCTTCTCACCAGACCTTCAGATCTTAGCCGCCCGCTGGATCCCCTGAGCGATTCCACAGCTAACACGCTGTACACTCCAAGCGTCACCCACGCTAACCCGCTGGGTTCCTGGCTTGGCTCTCAGCTAACACTCTGAATCTTATTCAAGTGTCACCCACGCTCACCCGCTGGGTCCCTGACTTGAACGCTGAAGCTTTCCCAATTTGTTCATCGTCCCCGGGTAGTGAAAAAGGCTGCTCTGGTACTTCTTCAGACTTTCCAAACCTGGTCTCTGATAACAAGAGTAGTTGTCCCTTACTTGCGACGGTGTCCCCTTTATCTCCGACCTCTGGTTCTCACTTGCCTCTGGTAACAGGTGTGGTCGTCCCATGTGGCAACTGCTTCTCCTTCAACTCTGGCAACACTCCGCTCACCGTCCAGCTGAACCTCTGCAATGATCAGGCTCCTCTCGGGCTGAGCCTCTACACACGTGGCTAGGCCTCAGGCTTAGGCCTAACCTTCAGCTGCAGCTTCACATACAGCCCCCAGGCCTCAGCCTGGGGCTAAAAGAACACTGATCACCTGACTCATTCCCCTTAAATAGACTTTCCCAGCATGCTTAGCCACAAATACGATTGGCTGAGAAATTATGTCTATTCACAACCTGAACTCACTGTGGTCTCGTCATTCTAATGCCAAAGGTAGCAGTGCCAACTATTGACATTGGAGAGAAATGCACCAAATTCAGGCATAGGGCAAAAAAGTCAGTGGATACAACTACCAATTAGCCAGGCTAAATTCCGCCTAGCATAGCTAAATTTGTTAGCAACCCTGTCTACATCCTCCCCCTGCCAAGGGAAACTACGTCTCGAAGTTTGCAGAAAAAAAAATACTCTCAAGCCTGAGAGTGGATGTCCAGGCAAAAACTGGGATTGGTGGGGTAACAGGGAAGGACAAGCAAAGTAACAATACATGTGGTGTACCAGATGAAGCAGGTATACATAACATATATACATAGGCAAGTGGTATTTACAGTTTTACGTGTGGCGTACCACCCGAACAAGTGAGGGAAAATACAATAACAGTAGCCTTATATCCTAACTATGTGTCTACTATATACACCTGTAAAGAACAGAAAGTTTAGCATTGTTATACAAGCTGTGGTCATAGTCTCTCCTTAGCCAAGGAAGACGTGATGGGTGCTGGAACACCTGAAAGAGAAGAAAACAGAGCATAGAAACACATCCTATACCTATAGAAATACAGTGCAATATGTACATAAATGAAATTTGTTCACTCTCAGCCGAGAGCAACAACGTTGTGCAAAAATGAACACAGTAATATATCTCAATATACATTTATATACTTTAGCAATGACTATACCTAAACGCATGTACAGTTGAAAATGGGCCCACCCCTTTTCCATAGCAATACATAGCAATACTGGAAAATAACTTTTACTTATCAATCTACATTGAAATATTAGCAAAGCTGCATTCAAGACTCACTCAGGTTGGCACTCTGACGCCACCTAGTGTATCAGAGAACAGTCCTTGTGTGAATTTAATTCAGTTATCCGAGATTCATAGTTACATATAGTTACATATTTAGGTTGAAAAAAGACACAAGTCCATCCAGTTCAACCACAAATAAAAAAATAAAATAAAAAAAATAATATCATATAATCCCATATACCCCATTCTATACCCACAGTTGATCCAGAGGAAGGCAAAAAAAAAAAAACCAACAGCGCATGCTGCTAAAGCAGGGGGAAAAATTCCTTCCTGATCCCCCGAGAGGCAATCGGATTTTCCCCGGATCAACTTTACCTATAAATGTTGGTACCCAGTTATATTATGTACATTTAGAAAGTATCCAGGCCTTTCTTAAAGCAATCTACTGAGTTGGCCAGAACCACCTCTGCAGGGAGTCTATTCCATAGCTCTAACTGTGAAGAAACCTTTCCATATTTGGAGATGAAATCTCTTTTCCTCTAGACGTTTCAAGGTTAGAACTTGCCCTTTTTGCCACAGCATAGCATACATGACTAAGCACCCCCAGTGTCCTTGGAGCCCCAAGTCCATCAATCTTCCCACTGAGCCTCTACACACGTGGCTAGGCCTCAGGGTGCATGGCTGTATACAGGGCCGATCCTAGGGTCACAGACGCCTGGGTGCAGAAATATTTCTGGCGCCCCCACATGGGCATGGTCATCTTACTAACGCCTCCCCTTTACAAATGTTTCTATGGCTACGACTCAAACACAGAGATGCTCCCCTAAGAAGTCTTTATTACCCTGGGATACTCCCATGATCTTTTTTTTTTTTTTAATTCTTTATTTATTTCAAAATTTTCAAAAAATTACATACATTTCATTACATTGAACCATTATAAAATTTTACTTTCACCAAACCCCCTCCCGTCCCTGCCTTGCAAGTTAATCGAGTAGGGTCCTATAATCCAGGTCCAATTTCTCACGCATAACAGTATTTTCTATCCCCCCTTAACCCCCTAGAGAGAAGCAAACATTCATACTTATCTGATTATCTCTTCGACATATCTCCATGATTTTTTAAACTCCTCCCAAACATCCCACTTTCCTTCTCCCATTCCTTCGTTAACATTATCATCCTTATAGGGTTCTACTCTTTCCATTTTTTGACGTAAATTAACTCGGGCAATCCATTCCCCTATCCGCGGACTCCTTTTCCATCCACTTCTTTGGGATCAGATTTTTAGCTTCATTTAGGAATATGGGAATTAAGGATGCCTTGTATTGTCTCCTGGGCACATCTGTCCCATGGAACAATACCATCCAAGGATCTTCAGGAACAGTTTTCCTTGTAATATTTTTAATTAGGTCCAGGATTTGTTGCCAGTATTTTTTAATGATGGGACATTCCCACCATATGTGAGCCATGGTGCCGGAGGATCCACACCCTCGCCAGCATTCAGGGGATTCGTCCTTTTGATATCTACTCATTTTAACAGGCGTCAGATACCAACCGGAAAGACATTTATAGTTTGTTTCTATAGTTTTAATATCTAGCGCAGCTCCGTGTATTAACTTAAAAATGTTGTTGCTTCTACGTATTCTACAAGGAAACCCCAGTTCCTCCTCCCATCTTTTGACGCATGGAGGGACTCCTGTGAAATCTTCACAAATAAGCATTTTATATATATACGTGAGATATTATTTCTAGTGGAGGGGCGCATGCAAATTCTTTCCATTTCGGTGTAATCGTCTTCGCCTCGAATTGGCTGCAGTAGCCCTTCTACGAAATGTTTCAATTGAGTATACCTCCAGGCGCCAATCGACATTAAATCTACATCTTTACTTAAAGCGGTTCTGCACTCGTTTTTTTTTTTTTGGGCTATATGCCAAGGGCATATAGCTCAATTGGGGGACTTACCTGTTCCATCTTCCATCTCGATCGCCGCCGGTTTTCCTCCGATAAAATTCTTCCTCTTCTTCTTGTCTGCTGGGGTCCATCTTGCCTGTGGGCATGTGAAACCCCACAGGCACTTTAGATGGCCCAGCATGCACCGCCGTTACTCGCGCGTGCGCAGTAACGGCACATCTGCCGACATCTCACGAGATTTCGGAAGATGTGTCCGAAATCTCACGAGATTTCGGAAGATGTGGCCGAAATCTCGCGAGATTTCGGAAGATGCCCGCACTGACTCCTGGGATCAATGACACCAGATCCCAGGAGACAGTGCGGCGTGACGAGGATCGACGCAGAGACCCCGCCCACCGCCGCAGACACAGAGGACAGGAAGTCATTAATTACAAGGTAAGTAAAAAAAAAAAAAAAAAAAAAAACACATTTCATTTAGTACTCTTTGCCTGATTTGGAAGGCAAAGAGATTTACTAAATGAAATGTGTGCCGAACCGCTTTAACTCGTGAAATGTGCTAATTTTCCCTAATTTAATAATGTCTCTCAAACGTGCATCTCCTTTTTTAATCCAATTACCCCAAAGTTTACTCCTTCCTGGTTCAAAAAACGTATTCTTTTTTAAATATATTAAAGGGGAATTGTATTCCCATTTATTTTCCCTGCACACCCTATCCCAAACTTTTAATGTGACCCGTGTAATTTCATGTGCTCTCCCCCCCCAGTATCCTAAATTTTGGTGGATTCCAAATGTCATGCCCCAAGTGTCTATTACTTAGTGAATTCTCTATATTTAACCATCTCTTATTACAACCCTCTTTTGTCCATTCCATCACCCGAGAGAGTACAACTGCTCTAAAATATTTCTCAAAGTCGGGCAACGCGAGCCTCCCATGATCTTTTAACAATAAAGAAAATGAGTACACTAATGGGACCTGGAGGGGGGTCTCTCTAATGCACACAGAGAGGGCTTCTGTTAGAGAGTCTGTTAGAAAGAGCCCCCAGAAATACTGCAGACATGATACAGGACATGGTTAGAGACTGCAGACATACTACAATAGATGGTCAGAGACTGAAGACATAGTACAGGAGAGGGTCAGAGACTGCAGACATAATACAGGAGATGATCAGAGACTGCAGACACACTACAGGAGATTGTCAGAGACTGCAGTTCCTAAGGATGGCAGTAGATAAAGACCGACCAGCCCTCTCACCAGACCCGGTGGTACAGCAACATCAGTTCTTCTGATCAGGAGTCAGCTCACTCTGGGTTGCTCGTGGCGACTCCGCTGGGTAGTGCTCAGATCTGTATTCAATGACTCCATTCCTTTCTTCACCAAGGATGGCGCCAGGCTGTGCGGCTTTCCCTCTGGTGGCAAAGGGCAGCGGGGTTCTCTTTCTGATGGCGTCTCCTCAACACTGTCCTCTCCCTGGAGTCCTGGGTGCACTTCCCCAAAAGCTTTCCCGGGCTCCTGGCTCTCTCTCTCTCTCTCTCTCCCCTCTCTCTTATTCAGCTGAGCATGCTTGCTGTGTGGGTAGCAGTTTCCGGGTCACAATGGGGCCACCAGTCCTCAGGACTACATGTCCCACAATCCTCTTCTCTGCTCCCTTTTTATTGTATTTCTTCCCTGGCCAATATGAAGGAGGGAGAAGAAACATAGCGGGCAGCTGACCTGGCAAGCGCTGCTCACTAGTACAGCAGTGCGAGGAGGAGAGGGAGGGGGGGGTCTAAAAGCCCGCAGCTGCTCTCTCTCCACTCAGACACGGGCGCTCCAATCTCCGGCTGCTTCGCTCTCCTCTGACAGGAGGAGGGAGGGGGATGGGCAGTAAACACAGAGAGCCCTCTTCCCGTTGATAACAGGGACGGCGGTGGCACAGTCTCTCCTCCCCTGATCCGCTCCTGCATACCTCCCAACTTTTAAAGTTGAGAATGAGGCACATTCTGGGGAGAGAGGGTGACCTGCGGCACGCGCAGCTTATATCAAAGTGCCCATCAGAGCCCCCCCAGCAGGTGCCCCCCATCAGAGCCCCCCCAGCAGGTGTCCCCCATCAGAGCCCCCCCACAGCAGGTGTCCCCCATCAGAGTCCCCCCACAGCAGGTGTCCCCCATCATAGCCCCCCCCCCCCCACAGCAGGTGTCCCCCATCATAGCCCCCCCACAGCAGGTGTCCCCATAGATCAGTACCTGTCCAATAGATTCCTGTAGTTCGGGCGCGCTGGGAGCAGAAGCACCATGCACGTTGCAGGGGGTGGGGCATACGTGGCATCTTTAGTTACTAGGAGGGCGGCACTCAAACAGCATTTCTGGGAATGAACTGGATGATTGGCAGCAGCCCCAGCCAACCCAAAAGAGAAGAGCCGACTAACGCAGAGGGGGCGGGGCAGACAGGAGACTGCTCCACGTGCAACGGACATAACTATTAGTGGAGTCTAGTACCGGAACGTGTTCCGGTACTAGGCTCCACAGCAGTACACAGACAGCACGGATTCAGGGGACAGCGGGAGCGGTATGCGCTCTTATCAGTTGCCGGCGGGATGGGGAACCGCAGCACCCGCTACATGCACTCCACCTCCGCCTCTGGACACAGACTAGGAGGAGGGAGGGGAGCAGCACTCTGGAGCTTCGGTGCCCCCACCTCTGTGGCGCCTGGGTGCGGAGCACCCCGCGCACACCCTGCCTAGGATCGGCCCTGGCTGTATACAAACAGCACTTTAGCCATGCCAACATGCAAGGGACCGTAGTTTTTGAAGAACTTGTCCATCTTCCTGGTCAACAGGGTCCTCTTGCAATTTCAGGATATCTCAGACTGTCCTTAGCACAGCCAGGGACTGTGAAGAACAAGACATGCTGAAGTCTTTCAACTTCAAATCAGCATGCCGCTTTTCAGAGGGGGGCACGCGGGCGATTTACATGCACAGGCCAGCATGACTCTTGTGGGGCACTTCCTGCAACTTCTGGGATTTAGGAACACAGTCCAGCAGAACAGCATGGGCAGGGATGTCCCCGCATCAACATTTTCCAAGTGTGGAGCCACTTCAGGCAAAGTCAACACAACTCCACTAGCACACTTTATAATCAACTTTGGTCAAGATGAACTTGTCACAGGCTTTCAATAGCTGAATGGCTTTACTAATAGCAACAAGGATCAAGTAGTTGAACAGACTTTCCAGATGCTCCAATAGTGGTGAGGCAAGGTTGCACATCAACTTGATTAGGCTTCCAAGCAATGACACAGTCTGGGTAACTCAGCAACCATAATCCCAGGTTAGTCATAATAGGATTCTTGGCCCCTGCCACAGGCCGTAAGCACAGAGCGAACATAGTATGGACGATATAGTCCTTAGCCCCTGCCACAGGCTACACATAGCTTTTCCTTCTTTTCTGAAACTTGCATGACAGACAACATAAGATATAGATGCAGACAACCTCAGGCCTAATGCTGGAGGCTTGGATAGTAGAAAGAACTTCCTCCTCTGTAGGCTCACACTGTTGCTCAGCATAATTTTCAGACCACCTCTCAGGCCACAACATAGTATCCGAAAATAATTCAGAGAACCGATCAGACAGAATATCGGAATTTGATTCAGTAACATACTTTTTGTCCGAGAGCAAGTTGTGTTTTGAACAGCAGCAGACTTTTTAAACTCTGCTCCCTTAGTGGCCACAGGTTTTACAGTCCCCACAGGCACACTGCCCTTACTCGCATCAGGCTTACTAGGTTCAGTTGTCTTCTCCCCCAGGAGGTTCTATCATCACAGAACACAGGTGGCCCAGCCACAGCCCCTGGAGATAACTGGGATACCTGTTTTTGGAGCAGCTACAATGGTTGAAGGAGCAGCCACTTCAGTAAGCTGAGCAACAGAAGCAGGGTTCTCAGGAGCTTCCTGAGCTGGAATGGTGACACACTTGTCCCAATTCATCTGTAGTTCCCGTGGGGTAAACCGATGCCCAGAGCATAGACTTTCCAGTCCGAAATCGAGACTCCGAACTGTGACATACTCTCCGCTTGATAAAAGTATAGTAACACGTGTACGGGTAATGGCGGTGTACACAGACGCATCTCCTTCTCCCCCTGCCAAGGGATTGGCCCACATGCTCCCCAGAAACTTCAGAGCCCACATCCTTCCTCACGCGGCACCAAAACTTTAATGGAGCCTGCCTTAACCCCTGCAGCGCTGGCGTAAAGTGACAAAAGACCAGGCTGACACTCTCCCATGAGCAATGGGACACGTTGATTCTTCCCCACATAGTTGAAATGGATAATAACACAGTCTATGCAGAATAAAAATGTTACTTGACACATTCCCATGGAGCCAGACAAAATCCCAATGTAGCTGTAGCTGGTTGCTAGGGATGACCACTGCAGGAATAACGCTTTTGCCCCACGTTGGGCAAGCGCCCCGAGCCCTAGAGGCCTAATGGGGACCTCCAGAGTCAGGGAGAGCTGACATCCTTCTTTGTAGAGTGGGTTACTAGGCATAGTGGGTGCAATGCAAGATAGAATGATTGGGTGCCATTCCCTTTTTGAATGCGAACAAAGGAGATTTATTGTCTCTTAACAAGAACTGGGGGGAGAGAGGGTTAGGGCCTGAACACCCTAAGGCAGATGCAATAGCAATTGGCAGATTCCGAGACCAAATAGGCAGACAGCTATACAGGTTGAGGACCTTTAAGCTGGTTGCAGCACTGTATTTGTAGAACTGCTGTCTCTTATGGCAACTAAACTTGTAGGTTGACTTCAACACAGATCTGTACACATACTAGACTTGGTATCCCTGTTGTGTAGGACCTGGCCTCCATCTCCCGCTGTAGCTTTTCTCATAGAGCTCCCAGTCTTATCACCAGACCTTCAGTTCCCAGCCGCCCACTGGATCCCCTGAGCTCTTCCACAGCTAACCTGCTGTACACTCCAAGCGTCGCCCAGGCTAACCCGCTGGCTTCCTGGCTTGGCTCTCAACTAACACGCTGAATCTTCTTTAAGTTTCACCCACGCTCACCCGCTGGCTCCCCTAGTTGAACACTGAAGCTTTCCCAACTTGCTCATCGTCCCCGGCTAGTGAAAAAGGCTGCTCTGGTACTTTTTCAGACTTCACAAACCTGGCCTCTGATAACAAGAGTAGTTGTCTCTTACTGGCGATGGTGTCCCCTTTATCTCTGACCTCTGGTTCTTACTTGCCTCTGGTAACAGGAGTGGTCGTCCCATGTGGAAACTGCTTCTCATTCAACTCTGGCAACACTGGGTTCATCATCTGGTTGAACCTCTGCAACGATCAGGCTAGGCCTCAGGCTTCGGCCTAACCTTCAGATACAGCCCCCAGGCCTCAGCCTGGTGCTAAAAGAACACTGATCACCCGACTCATTCTCCTTAAATATACCTTACCAGCATGCTTAGCCACAAATATGATTGGCTAAGAAATTATGTCTATTCACAACCTGAACTCACTGTGGTCTTGTCATTCTAATGCCAAAGGCAGCAGAATACCTTTTGCATTCTAATGCCAAAGGCACCAGTGCCACCTATTGACAGAAGAGAGAAATGCACCAGATTCAAGCTTAGGGCAAAAAAGTCAGTGGATACAACTACCAATTAGCCAGGCTAATTGCCGCCTAGCATAACTAAATTTGTTAGCAACCCTGCTTAATACCAGGGTGCTACATAAAAATACCAACTCTGATGTTAAGGTAACAGTCAACAGTCTGAACAGTCAAGTTCTAGATGGGGTAGAACGGAAGGGGACAGATTTACAACTTCTGTGTTTGTGATTTTGTTGCTGTTTGTGTCCCATTGAGAAGATTTCCTAGGTGCCTCTTTATATAACACTATCTGTCAGTTGCTTTTGATAAGTAAAACGAATAAAAATCTTTAAAAGAAAGAAAAAAAAAAAACCCATCCCATTCTAACCCTTAAGCTCCTTTCACACAGGGTGCGTCCATTTGACGGACTCTGCTTTGCTCAGCAGGGGATCGATCCATTGATCCCCGCTGAGCAGGCGGATAACTGGTCCGTCTCCACTCACTGTGCTGAGACAGACCTGTCAGAGTCCCGCTCACCTCTATGGGGAGATCGGATGAAAACGGTCTGCCTGTCCTTTTTTATCCAATCATCTGATCCGATCCTCCAGACGGATGGAAAATAGGGTCACCATCCACCTGGATTTGGTGGACAGGATTGGATTGGATAGCAGCAGGTATCAGTGGACATGTCATCGCTGACATCTGCTGCCCCATAGGGGTGAATGGAGCATCTGAAAAACTGACATGCAGACCTGATTGGAAAGCCCGCGTGAAAGGGCCCTTACAACTAAAAAAATGAAAAGCGATTTTTGTCTAGAATCCTAGACTTCCAGAAATATTGATTAAAGAGCTAATCAGGTTCCACAGAAGGAAAACAGTTACACTGATACTGGCATGATTAAAGCATTTGTAATGCATTGTTTGTAGTCTACTCACGCAACAATCTATGACATATACTGCACAGCCTCACAGATTGCAGTTAGTTTCATCATGCCATCTGGACATGTAGGTTTAGGTCCATCATAGAAAACAAGATAACATGTAAGACTGCCAAATGACAATTATAACTCACATGGTGCTGACAAATATGTGAGGCTGACTCATACACAGAAAGGATTTTGTATCTCTTTGTACCCATAGATTATACTACTACTATGATCATACATAAAATAAAAAAGAACTCAAACCATACAGTATATACTTGTAAAATAACAAAACCTGTGCAGTGCCACGCAAACGAAAAAATGATATACAAAGTAACATTCCAAATAAACAATGATATCAGTCACAAGTGCTGGATAATATAAAACAGTTCTTGTCACTCTGTGGAAAAAATATCCAGTGATTCACAGCATTCCTCCTCCACCACAGTGCTTCACTCAAGAATAAAAATTCTTGATCTCTGGTCAGCATCGCCAGGTGCGGGACATCCTGCAAAAACATTGGTATCTCCTAATGGGAGATGACAGTGTTTTGAAACATCTCAAAAAACACCCTGAGATTACCTTTAGGAGATTGTGATCTCTTCGTGACAGTTTTGTACATAGTCATTACACTCCCTAATTAGACGCTTCCAAGAATGCTAATGCATTTTTTTTTTTTTTTTACACAAAGTTGTCCATTTATCAGATTTTTACAACACATATCATGTACATAGAAAAAATTACACCCCAAAATACATTCAACTACGTTTACACAGCCTGGCAACATACAGAGGCCCAACACTGAAGTAGCACCTTTAGGCATTCTAGGAGCATAAATTACACATCTAGTTTTTCTCATTAAGATTTTTATTTTCACAAAGTAAAATCATTACAGAAGAATTCACAGTAAATCTAACAAATGTGACTAGTTAACATACCAATGAGACATTGAGAATTTAACAAAGTAAGAAATAAGTATGTAACTTAAGCTGTGACAACTCATTTGTATGCTATATCCCAGAACACTCCAAGAAGGGTAGGAACTCTGCATCCCCTCCGACACCCCAACCGGGATCAAGCTGTGTCCAAGGAGGTGCAGATATCCCCCCCCCCCCCCCCTCGAACGAATAGAATTTACTATATAACTTCTGAGAAGCAAGATATAATACTATTAACTTTTTGAGTTGCCCAGACAAAATAAAATTGTAGATTCTAACATGGATACAACATCATGTTCTCACTGGATTAAGCCCAGGAAAAAATCCTATATTTAGTAAGACATACTAATGTAAAAAACCTGTCAATTCCTAGGTAATTCAAGGAAAGATACTCTAGTCAAAAAAAAGAAATATATATATATATAATAAAAATAATAATAATAATAATAAATATCCAAAATAAAAATAAAAAGGAAAGACTAAAAACTGAGAAGAGAGAGAAAAGAGATACAAAGAAGAAGAGATGATGCCTTTATGTCCTATAAAAGATCCAAAGATCAGCGATTAATATTGCTATCTGTGCCTGACCTCAGTGAAATACCCAGATACTGAGCCCAGGGATCCCATATGATTTCAAATTGTGTGGTCTTGTCCAATAGGGAGCTGACCATTTTCTCTTGTTCCATTATCCATGAAATTTTCCTTTTCATGGACAATACAGATACCGAGGGCTTCTTCCAATCTTTTGCAATGGTTAATTTGGCTCCCGTTAATATAAATAGAATCAGTCTTCTAGTGTTTTTAGGCACGTGCGGCACTAATCCATTGAGCAAGGCAATCGCTGGTGTTTGGGGGACAGCATAACCCATAACTTTTCTAATAATATGGAAGACCCTATTCCAAAATCCCCGGAGTTTGGGACATTCCCACCAAATATGTATCATAGAGCCCAGTCCTTGGCAACCTCTAAAGCATAGAGGCGAAGTGGAAGGATACATTGCCGCTAATTTTGTAGGAACTAAGTACCATCTTGTAAATATTTTGATGTTAGCCTCAATGAGAGAGGTATTGTAAATGCCTTTGATCGATCGAGAATAGTTCTCATACCAGTCTACCAGTTCCCAGTCAGTATGTAGATCCTTCTCCCAGGCCAGCATGTATGGTAGTTTATCAGAGTTAGACGCTAGAGACTCATAGATCACAGAAATCCCCCCCTTCCGCCCCATGGCTTGTTCACACCACTTTTCATAAGCTGTAATTCTCAAGGGATTCAATTATTTTTCCATATGGAGTGTATGAAACTGGAGATCTGATGAAATCTACTCCTTTCCGAAGAAGGGAGCTCCAGTTTTTCCACAAATTGTTTAAAAGGTAGAGGGCCCGTGCAAGATATAAAGTGTCCTAAGCGATATATCCCCTTGTCTAGCCACCATTTGAAGTCATCAATGTCCATGCCATGATTGTACAGGGGATTTCGGAACAAATTAGCCAATGGTTGTAGTTCAGAGACCAGGGAAGGAAGCCTCCTAAGTGAATCCCACATAGAGAGAGATTGAGAGAGAGTTGGAGATAGAATGGGGGGTCTACTCTTGGGAGGACACCATAATAAATCTTCCAAAGTAAATGTAGGAGCTGCTTGACTTTCAATTTTCATCCAGTCCGGTTGTTCAGTTTTAAGGTATATAGCTGAGAGCTGTGCTAACCGAGCCGCTTGGTAGTACCAAAGAAGGTTTGGTAGGCCTAGCCCCCCTTGTTTGGGAAGATTAAACAGGGTACGGTGTGAAAGGCGTGGTCCTTTTTTATTCCATATAAATTTGGTAAGTTTGCCTTGAAAGGTTTTTAGATGGTCCCTTCTGATCGGGATTGGAAGGGATCTAAACAGATATAGGAGTCTAGGTAGGAGAGTCATCTTAATTGAATTAATTCTGCCCATCCAGGCTATATTATGTGACTCCCAGTTCCTAAGGTCAGCTTCTAGTTTTTGGTACATTGGGGGATAGTTTGCTTGGTAGAGATTTTCAATCTTGGGAGTAATATTAATTCCCAAATATTTAATGGAGGACATGCTCCAACTGAATTCATATTTCTCCTGCAGTTGAGAAACTAAAGGGTCTGGGAGAGACACATTAAGAGCATGAGATTTAGACATGTTCACCTTAAGACCTGATATTAACCCAAATTTATCGAGCAATGTACATATTTCTGGTAAGGAGGAAGTTGGGGATGTTACAAAAAGCAATAAATCATCTGCAAACAGTGTGCATTTATGAGTTGCTGGACCACAACGGATCCCCTTGATGTTTGGGTCATTACGAATGGCTATCGCCAAAGATTCAATCATTATTGCAAATATCAGGGGAGATAGGGGACATCCCTGACGAGTGCCCCTGGCTATCTCTATGGGGTCAGAGAAAAGTCCCTGAAGTCTGATTCTAGCCTTAGGTGTAGAATATAGGGCTTCCAGTATACCTAAAATATTCGGCCCAAATCCCCAGCGTCTAAGAACCGCAAAGAGATATGGCCATGAAACGGAATCAAAGGCCTTCCGAAGATCCAATGATAATAGCATGCCTTCTTGTTTACGACCTCCCTCCCATTGCGATTACATAACTGTTATCAGATCCACCGCTCTTCTCACTTGATCAGGACCCTGCCTACCAGGGATAAACCCTACCTGATCTTTATGGATATAAATGCCTATAAAAGAACGCTAATCGGTTTGCTAATATTTTGGTCAATATTTTTAGGTCATTATTAATTAGGGAAATAGGTCTGTAGTTCTCTATCTGACTGACATCTTTATCTGGTTTAGGGATTACTGTTATATATGCCATATTGAGTTGGTTACCTAACGGGGTGCCCTTAGTCATATCATTGAAAAATCTAGTAAGGTATGGAAGTAGTATTTCAGAAAAAGTTTTATAATAGGATGAGGAAAATCCATTAGGACCCGGTGCTGTACCTCCCTTTAATGTTTTGATAACTTCTGACACCTCCTCTATAGAGAAAGGAGCTTCCATCTCAGCTCTATGAGAGTCCGTCAGTGTTGGTAAATGCAAATTATCCAGAAATTCTCCTACTTTAGTGGGGTTAGAATTTTTATCTGCTTTATATAAATCAGCATAAAATTCCTGGAAAGACTTCATTATTCGTTGTGGATTCAGGGTAAAGGTGCCATCCTTTTGTTTAATTTTGGGTAGGGCATGAGAACGAAACCTGGGGGACAATTTGTGTGCAAGCATGGGACCAATTATATCTTTTGTCTGATAAAACTTGGCCCCAGTCCACCTAATAGATTTATCAGCTTTCGCTGTTTGAGCCAAATTTAGAGCCACTCGAGCAGCATCTAGAGTAGAACTAGAAACTTTGGAGGGATCACTTTTATGCAATTTGCTCAGAGAAGTAAAGTCTCTCTCCATTCTTTCTATGTCTCTCATCCTCTCTTTTACGTCTTGCTGCAATTTGAATTAGTTTACCCCTAATGGTCACCTTATGTGCAGCCCATAGAGTCTCTGCCGAAACATCTTCCACATCGTTAAGGCGAAAGTATTCCCGCAGAGCCTCCCCTATTTTAAGAGAGCCCATGCCGGGATCTCTTAAAATAGACTGATTGAGAGTCCAATGAGAGGCTTGTTGTCCATGATTATCTTTACCCAAAACCAATAGAACCATGGAATGATCTGACCAGGAAACTTCTAAAATAGATGATGAAATAGCCAATGGAATGTGGTGCGTTGAGAGCAGGATATGATCTATACGGGAATAAGATAAATGTGGGTTTGAGAAGTGTGTAAAATCTCGTGCAGTTGGATTTAGTTCCCTCCAAATGTCCGTTAGTCTCGATTGAAAGATCAATCGTGCAATTTGTACACTAGATTTCCTAGGACTAATCACATCTAATTTTTCAACCACCTATTACACTTTTGAAGGCCCTGGAGCACCAGGACAATGGAAACGCCCACAAAATTACCCCATTTTGGAAAGCTAACACCCCAACGTATAATCTATGAGGCATAATGAGTCTTTTGAACGGTTCATTTTTTTCCAGAAGTTTTTGGGGGAAAAAATGAAAACGCATTTTTTTTTTTTTTTTTTTACACAAAGTTCTCAATTTATAAGATATTTCCAACTCATAGCATATACATAGCAAAAATTACATCCCAAAATACATTCTACTATTCCTCCTGAATATGGCGATACCACATGTGTGAGACTTTTACACAGCCTGGCCACATACAGAGGCCCAACATGCAAGGAACACCGTTGGGTGTTCTAAGGACACATAGCATGCACATACCAAGAATTACACCCCAAAATACCATCTGCTGAGCAAAGGGTAAACAAAAGATTACCTGTGGTTTTAGTAGAGCAGTTGTTCACAGGAGGATAGCACTGGTCCAAGCAGCAGACAAGGACTTGTTTGGCAACAGCAACTGCAATTGTCCAGGCAACAGGCAGGAATACTGTTCATAGTCAGTACAGGCAGGGGTACTGTCCATATACAGTCCAGGGTCAGTGCAGGTAGAGATATTGTCAGCAGTGCCAAAATATTGGTCCTGTAAGTAGGAACATGGTCCATAGTACAGGTAGCAGGCAGAGGTGTGGTCAGTTCATGCGACAGGCAGAGGCATGATGGCAGTAAGTCCTACAGGCAGCAGGCAGAAGTAGGGCCTCATTCAGGACAGAATGAGGACAAGGGTAGAGGCTTCACCCACCCAAATTTCTTTGAAGCCTCTGGTCTCCAGACTTTAATCTAGGAAAGAGAAAACGAAAACGAAAACGAAAAAAATAGTTTTCTTCATCCAGAAAAACAATTCTGGAGCCCCTCACATATGTGAGACCCCCTGTGTTATGAATCCCACTACTCCAGTAGCAGGGTACAATATCAGTCCAAGAGACAGGCAAAAAACATGGTCAAACAGTCCAGGGTCAGGCGTGGCCCGACGAGGCATGTGAGCACACCTGCTGCACGGAGCTCCTGTTGATCCTTAAAACAATCCTTTCCTCGCTGCTGATTTTGCCTGGATTTTGCTGCTAACGCTGCACGCTGATCCCCTGACTCACCCGGACCTGCTGGCTAACGGATCCGAGCTGATGCTGACCTGTGGGAACTGAGGGGACCCCACGTTGGCTCGGGATATCCAAGATGGCGCCTGGCAGTCACAGCCTCAGAGGACACGATGAGGCACGGACAAGAAGACTGAGCAGGGGGTAAGTCTAACAAACGCCCAAAGCTCAAGGAGCAGCCTAGAGACATGCTATATTATGCCCAGAAGATGTCAGGCTCTGCTGATCCTTCTTTTGCTACAACCCAGCACACTGCACACTCTCCTAAGCAGACAGAGAGGATGCAGGCATGCTAGATGACATGGTACATCGGTACCTCTGGACTCAGTGCCTGACCCTTATCCTGATTTGTTTGATCTGCCAGCAGAGGAAAGCTCTCAGCCCACACTTAGTGAGATACGTCATGCTGTGCACAAATGCACTGCCTCAGTGGATGACTTGAAGGAAAAGTTTGGGGGCTGAGGGAGACAGTGTCTTTCCTCTGTCAAGAGCTTCAGAAGATCAGGGAAAGAACCACTGCTGTGGAGTGAATGATATGGAAGATCAGATGCCCCCTCTAACCAGGGATGTGAGAACAGCTACGCAGCAGGCTTTCCAAGCCCTTATCAAAACAGACGACATAGAGAACCGTCTGAGATGTAATAATGTCCACATAGTGGGGCTCCCAGAAAAGGTGGAGGGCAGGGACCCCACTGCATTCACTGAAGGCTGGCTGCAGGAGGTGTTTGACAAAGAGGCCTTCTCATCAATCCTCCTAGATCGATAGTAGCCAGGCTCCTGAATTATAAGGATCGGGAAGTTGTGTTGCGCTTGGCCAGAGAGAAGGGGGCTATACATTATAACGGCACCAAAATATCATTATTCTTGGATTTTTACACAGAGGTGCAATGCAGGCAATCAAAATTTGCTGATGTAAAAAAGAGACTGCAAAGGCTACTGCTATCCTACGCCATGTTATTCCCTGCTAAGTTGAGAGTGACAGCTAGAGGTGAAAACCATTTTTTTGTAAATGCATAGGACGCAGCCGTCTGGTTGGATCAGAATGAACAAGATCTCCACTGCTGCAGACGTGAGGAAGGTGAAGGTTGATAACCTGTTTGGAATTACAAAAGGGAATGATGGGCAATAAGTTACCTATACAGTTTGCCTCTTCAGAGGGATTATCTTTGCTATCTACCCACAGTGAGTGATTACACACTTTTTATTTTTTTTGGTTATACCATCTATACAGGCCCACACGTGAGATGCTGACATGTATGATGCTTGTAAACTGTCTGTTGTCTTGGGTTACATGGCCTTTTTTTCGGTGACCGGTTGGCACAAGAAGAACTGATCAAACCATATGCCTGCTGGGGGGGCCTCAGCTTTGTCAAGTTGGCATCGGCTGGACCCCAGGATCGCCTCAGTTTCAGATTGTTTTTTCAGTTTTATCTGCTGCACAGTTGCACAGTATTTACTATCTCCTATTCATTATGTCTTTCCAATGTACAGCCCTCTTACAGAGCATGCTATTTTTACTGTGTTACATGCTGAGTGCTCATGGTTATCGAAGTGCCCAGTATAGCTATTCTGCTAGAAAATTGCCTGTTTCCAAGGGGCTTCCCTGTCAACAGATATATATATATATATGTATGCTATGTCTTCCACACCTATTGTGTCTTGGAATGTCAGAGGAGTTAATGACCCACTGAAGCGAACCATCATTTCCTCCCGTTTCCGCAAATTCCACCCAGCCATTATTGGCCTACAGGAGACCTACCTCCTGGGAAACAATGTCGGGTTCCTATGGTATGCCTGGGTTGGTAAAGCATATCACTCCACTCACTCTGCTTATTCTTACGGAGTGAGTGTACTGATGATACATAAAGTGTTGGCTTATCAGGAACTGGACTCCCTGGTGGACACCTCTGGAAGATTTGTATTCTTGTACTGTAAATTGTTTACTATAACCTTGCTTTATATACATTCCCCCCCCCCCCCCCGTTCTCAAGGGATGTACTGTACTGCAGTCGTTGTTGTCCTACCTGGCAAATAAGCCTGACACCAGTGTTAATATGGGAGACTTTAATTGCTATTTGGACCCCAGATTGGATAGTGTTGGATTCAATATGCTGGGATCCATACATGGACAGTGTCCCGGAGAACAGGATGCCCTCCCCTGTGTGGAATGTAGCCAGTCATACCTCCTATTTTCATTAGGCTAACAAGCTCCACTCTATTAGGGCTATTCTGCATGATGAATGCCGGCTCCGGTCTGTCTGTGATGATCAAAGGCCAACCTAATATGGGGGTGGGCCACCAGAGATCAAATTCCAAGATTAGACAACAGTCGGATTAAGTGCAATTCAGGACAGACACTGCCCCCCAGAGACCACTTGTGGCAGGACGATTAGAATAAACTGAGTCGTCCACATGGAAAAAGATGGGCGGGCAATGGGATGCGGCATGAATGAGGTGTGCTTGACAAAAGCGAATTTCACACACACAACTGGCTCTTTTTCCATCCTGAGCATCAAGCCATGAGGACGTGCTAAGTATATCATTGTATTGTATTGTTACTGTATGCTGTGTAATTTTGTAACCCCCTTTTAATACATGTTAGCTTTCTTATTTCCTTGGGAAATAAATGAGATTTGATTATTCTTAAGCCGTGTGTTTGGTTTCATAACTAACGTTGTATTATTGTGATATTAACAGTAGCATGCGCTCATAGTTTTAACAGACTAACTAATCTACAGGGACTAGACAAAGTAATTGGTACATAGATGATATAATATATAGTAAGTAGTAGTATATAGTTTTCTACAATTATTATCACATTCTACAGATAGACCCCCCCGGTTTCCTCTCCCAGGGGTGAGGGGGTACTGCTCTAAGTCGCCTGCTTTTGAGGTGGGCTGCACTGATAAACGGCGCCTCCGCAATCCAGATAAGAAACAATTCTCGGAAGAAGACCCCCGGAGCTGTCTAATAAAGTACTTTAAAAACCTGTGTTGTGTGTTTTTTTTTAACACGTTTTCCCTCAGGTGAATGGGTAGGGGTACCATGTACCCCATACTCATTCACATAGGGTGGGAGCGGGATCTGGGGGCCCCCTTATTAAAGGGGGCTCCCGGATTCTGATAAGCCCCCCGCCCGCAGACCCAGACAACCAACGGCCAGGGTTGTCGGGAAGAGCCCCTTGTCCTCATCAACATGGGGACAAGGTGCTTTGGGGTGGGGGGCTGCAGGGCCCCCCTTCCCCAAAGCACCCCCCCATGTTGAGGGCACGTGGCCTGGTGCGGCTCTAGTCCCGTCTGCCTGGAATCACGTTCAAAATGAACAGACTTTACTCTGTGTGTGGGCAAGTCCGTTCATTTCAAAAGTCCAGCGGACTAGCACACAGACGGCCGGATTCAGCAGTCCGACGGATAATTGAGTTAAGACTTCTTTCTAAGTCCGCCAGACTTTTGGGAAGAAAAAGTCCGCCGGAGCCCACACACGGGCGGATAGTCCGATCGTGTGTACACGGCATTAGTCGTAACAGTGTCAAAGATACCCAAAAGGAGGATGAGAGGGTCAACTCTTATGTTTAGTCCTCCTACAGAGTTAATGTTGTGAACCACATCTCTCCAGAACTGATGGATAAGGAGGTAGGACCACACTACATGCAAGAATGTACCCAGTTCAGTGGTGCATTTTGGGCATCTATCGGATTGAGCTGGGTATACTCTTGATAGCCTTTGGGGGGTGTAGTATGCCCTGTGGAGGAACTTTAGCTGGATGTATCTATCCCTAGCTGTGATCATCAGAGGGATATATTGTTGAATCCCCTCCTCCCAGTCATTATCCGCAAGGGTGGGTAGCTAGTACCTACTTAACACTCCGGATTTAACATTTGTTTTAATGTGTTTTAATGTGATTGCTTAATTCTAAACACAGCTACATCCCCAGTTATAAGAGGTGTGCACACATGCAACCACATTATTTTAGTTTTACCCCCCCTCCCCCAAAAAAGAGTTCAGTTTGTTCTTCAATTGAGTTGGACAGTTTATAGGTCACATTAAAGGTGGAAAAAGTTCTAAAATGATTTATCTTTGTCTCATTTTTCTATATCACAGAAACCTGACATTTTAACAGAAGAAAGGAAATTTCCCCTGGTTGGTGGACTTTAACCACTTTAAGACCAGCCTCGTTTTGGATTTTAGGTGTTTACATGTTTAAAACAGTTTTTTTTGCTAGTAAAAAAACTTAGAACCCCCAAACATTATGTATTGTTTTTTTTTCTAACACCCTAGAGAATAAAATGGCGGTCGTTGCAAAACTTTTTTTCACACCGTATTTGCGCAGCTGTCTTACAAGCGCACTTTTTTTAGAAAAAATTCACTTTTTTGAATAAAAAAATAAGACAACAGTAAAATTAGTCCAATTTTTTTATATATTGTGAAAGATAATGTTACGCCGAGTAAATTGATACCTAACATGTCACGCTTCAAAATTGCACCCGCTCGTGGAATGGCATCAAACTTTTACACTCAAAAATCTCCATAGGCAACGTTTAAAAAATTCTACAGGTTGCATGTTTTGCGTTACAGAGGAGGTCTATGGCTATAATTATTGCTCTCGCTCTATCGATCGCGGCGATACATCACATGTGTGGTTTGACTACCGTTTTCATATGCGGGCGCTACTCACGTATGCGTTCGCTTCTGCGCGCAAGCTCGTCGGGACGGGGCGCTTTAAAAAAAAAAAAAAATTTCTTATTTATTTTTCTTGATTTTATTTATTTTTACACTGTTTTAAAAAAAAAATTGTCTCACTTTTATTCCTATTACAAGGAATGTAAACATCCCTTGTAATAGAAAAAAAGCATGACATCTTTATCAACCTTCCATATTCCCCCCTCCCCCCTTTTCAGCAACCCACATATAACAGGAAAAAAAAAAAATAAAAAAATAAATTAAAAAAAATAAAATAATAATTAATTATAGGACTCTTCTCTCTTCCCCTCCCCTCTCTTCCCCTCCCCTCCCCCTCTTCCCTCCCCCTCTCCCCCTCCCCCTCCTCTCACTCCCCTACTTTCTCTTTCTTCCCCCCCCCTGTTCTTCTTTCTTTTCCCCCTTCCCTTCCTTAAATATTTTATGTGATTTGTCCCTTTTCCCTCTCCCTATTTCTACTATTAAACTTTCCGTTCCCGTTGTGTATGAGGATTGGCAGGATAGTAATGGTGAAAAAATATATATATATATTAAATGTGTCTATCTCCCTTAAGTTTAGTGTCTGAGGCTTCTACCAGCCATTTTATTCCCTTTTAAATTTCCCTCTACTTTCCCCCCCCCCCCCCCCCCCCCCAGTTTACCACTTTATTATCTAAATCTACATTTTCTAATTTCTCCCTCCTATGTGCCCTATATGGAAGGGTTGGTTGGGGGGGGGGGGACCACCCGTAGTGGTTTTGGGCATGGGGG
Source organism: Lithobates sylvaticus (assembly GCA_028564925.1). Lineage (NCBI taxonomy): Eukaryota > Metazoa > Chordata > Amphibia > Anura > Ranidae > Lithobates > Lithobates sylvaticus. The sequence goes on from CM053026.1 coordinate 401,268,235, forward strand.
TGTAAGGGGATAGAGGTGGAAGGAGAGAAGAGGAAAAAGGGTCGTAAGAGTAAAGAGAAAAGGGGAAGAGAAAAAAAAAAAATTACAGGTATACATAGAACAAAATAAATACGTCCTACCTCTCTCCCACCTCTCCTTTCTTTGAACATTCTACATATATTTCTTCCTTATTCAATCTCTATTGAGCAGATTTCCCATTCTGTCCAAATTTGCGTAAACCTTTCCTTTCTATTATGGATTTTATGGATCCATCTTTCAGCCTCCCTTATCACGTTCACTTCCTTCTTCCAGTCAAGCAGGTTTGGGCATTTAGTCTGTTTCCATAATCTAGGTAGCAATAATTTTGCAGCGTTTATTAAGTGCGGCGTAATACTATTCGTGTAAGCTCTACGTGATTTCATTGACCCATGGAACAGAAAGTTTAATGGCGTCAGTTCCATCTGCCCCCGTGACAGCCTCTTAATCCATGGTGCGATCTTTTGCCAAAACCCTCTAATCATGGGGCATGACCACCATATATGGAGAAGAGTGCCCCTCTGCCCACATCCTCTCCAGCACCTTACGTCTACTTTCTGGTACATCTGAGCTAATTTCACAGGGGTCTGGTACCATCTGGTTAGAAGTTTATATGACATATCTTGAATTTGAGCACTTCTCGATGTACAATATGTAGACTCGATGAGCTCTTTAATTTGCGTCAAGTTAAATTTATATTTTAGCTCCCCTTCCCACTCTCTAATGTAGTAGGGTGTTGAGCTTTTCCTGGTCCCGAGAACTAACTTGTACATTTGTGACAACAGATGTCCATGCTTCGTCATCTTTGCGCACTTAGATTCAAATATGGTAAGTGAATCAAGGGTTCTCAACATAGCTTTTTTTTAATTGTAAAAACACCCTAATTGATGATACCTCCATTCAGCCATTTGTATCGTTCCGAACTTCCGTACCAGTTCTACTAACGGTAATAAAATTCCCTTTGGGGCAAAGTTACCACATATCGTGTCCTCCTCTTTCCCCCAGTTCCCCATAGATCCCACCTCTTCTCCCGGTGGAAACCAAGGGAAGCCCTCCATCGGGGTTAACGGGGATATCTGAGGGGCATACTCTCCTGACTGGTTAAGTTGGTCCCAAATTTAAAGTACTTTGGGTTAGTGGTGATACCCATTTTGAAAAGCCCCTGTTTACCTTCGGGATCCATGATATTCCTCTTAATCTCCTTCCTGCTATTGTTTGTTCTAGAGTTACCCATATTTTATTTGTTTGGTCATGATTCCAATTTAAAATCCGCACTAGGGCCATCGCCTTGTAATATAGCTTAACATCTGGTAACCCCATACCTCCTTCTAACTTCCCTTTACATAATATCTCGTGTGCAAGTCTGGGACGTTTGTTGTTCCACACAAAGGATGTGAAAGCCCTCTGTATGTTTCTAAAGAAGTTCTGAGGAAGTGGAATTGGGACTGTATAAAGAGTATAAAGAATTTTAGGCAATACACTCATTTGTATTACACTCACCCTTCCAAACCATGTTAATACCTGTCCTTTCCACTTCCTCAGGTCTTCTATGACCCCCTCCATCAAGGCTCTGTAATTCAGGTCATATAATAATTTGAGATCTGATGTTAGGTGTATCCCTAAATATACCAGAGATTTTTTGTTCCATATAAATGAGTATAGGCCTTTCAGGGTTCTCATCATTTCTAAAGGGACATGGCAGGGTAGAATACTGACTTTTCGAAGTTAATCTTAAAATTGGATAGTTCTCCAAATTTAGATACTTCTGTCATCAGGGCCGGTAGTGATGTCCGGGGTGTTGACAAGTAAAATAATAAATCATCCGCGTACGCGATACTTTATGTTCATGTATTCCTATGCGGGTCCCTTGGATTTCGATGTTTTTTCTTATTTTACATAAAAAGGGTTCTAATGTCATGGCAAATAGTAAAGGCGACAAAGGACACCCTTGTCTCGTACCGTTATGTATTTGAAAATATTTTGAAAGGGTGCCATTCACTTTCACTCTTGCTCTTGGATCTGCATATAATGCCGCTATCCAGCCCATTACACATTCTCCCACCTTTATCTCTCTTAGAACCTCTGTCATAAAAACCCAATTCACCCTGTCAAAGGCTTTTTCGGCGTCCATTGACACTATCATTCTCGGGATTTTATCAGGGCCTTTTTCCATCCAATGTAGGATTTGCAGGGCTCTTAAGGTATTATCTCTGGCCTCTCGGCCCTTCATAAATCCCGTCTGATCAAGGTGAACTATTTTTATTATCTGGTCCTGTAACCTAAGCGCTAAAATTTTTGCTAGGGGCTTAGTGTCTGAGTTTAACAGAGCGATTGGTCTATAGTTTGCGCATTGTTGATGGTCTTTTCCTGACTTAGGGAGTACTGTAATATAAGCCAGTAAGGCTTCTGGTGGCTGGGGATTTGACGTATTGATCGCATTACAATAGTTGCATATTGGGGTCCCTAAAGATGAGACAAATTTCTTATAATATGAGTTTGTAAAGCCGTCTGGCCCTGGGCTTTTCTCCATTGCCAGACTTGCTATTACTCCGGTTACCTCTTCGACCGTGATTGGCCTACTTATTTTCTCAATCGCCTCTGTTGATAATGAGGGCATCTCCGAGCTTCTTATATATTCTCTAATTTCTTCCCTTCGCTGATCTTCCTTAGCTTTTGATGGGTCTGTCTGAATATTATATAGGGCTTTGTAGAACCCATGGAACTCTGCTGCTATAGCCTGGGTTTCCACTATCTTTTTATTTTGTACTGTTAATTTATGTACGTGCCTGGAGTCTTGTTTTTTTTTTAGCTGCCTTGCTAAAAGTCGGCCACATTTGTTTCCCTGCTCGTAAAATCTATGTGTGTAGTACCTGGATTTATTTCTGATTTTACCATCTAGGCATTGTGTCAGTTCATACCGCGCCATTTCCAGATGCTTGACATCTGCTGGATCTAGATGTCTTTTATGTTTTTTTTCTAAATTATTGATCTCTTCCAGTAAGTCTGTTATTTCTTTTTGTTTTTCTTTTTTTTTCCTTGACCCATGTGCTATCAGCTCACCCCTAATCACCGACTTATGGGCTTCCCATATGGCCTGGTCAGTGGTTTCTCCAGGCATGTTTATTTCAAAATAGGTTTTTTATTTAATATTTAATGCCTCAACTATATGATTATCATCCAGTAAGGTCTCATTAAGTCGCCAAGTTCGTTCCAAATGTCCCATTAATGTTGGGTATATGGTTATCGTTATCGGCGCATGGTCTGAAATTGTAATTGATTCTATCGTACACGATCGGATCTTTTCCCGGTAGAACTGGTCCACCAGGAAAAGATCCAAGCGTGAATACATATTGTGTGTTTTGGAATAGTAGCTATAATCTCGTCTTATCATGTTTTACACGCCATCCATCTACTAGATGGAGGGATCTTAATGACTGTTTTATATGTTTTAGTGCCCTGAAGGATATGGGGGTTTTCCCCGTTGAGGTGTCTATACTTGGGTCTAGTACTAAGTTGAAGTCTTCCCCTAGAATCAGAAATCCCTCTTTATATTCTTCCATTAATTTCAAAGTTTTTATAAAAAAATTAGCTGTTCCTGTGTTTGGCGCGTATATTGAGGCGAAGGTATAACAGTAGCCATTTAATCTAGCTTTTACGAAGAGATAGCGACCTTCAGGATCTATCTGCGTGGATACAGCTATTATCGGGCATGTCTTTCTGAATGCTCCGGAATAATGTAATTACAACACAATTATGGACTTATATTCGTAATGATTTTCCTCAGGTACCTACTTTTTATGCACTCCCAAAGGTCCATAAAGACAAAAAGAACTCTCCTGAAAGACCCATTATTTCTGGGGTCGGCTCCATCGGTGAAAGTGCAAGTCGCCTGATTGATGACTTTTTGAAACCATTTGGTTTAGCACTTCCTTCTTATGTCAAGAACACCACACATTTCCTTCAAATTGTAGATGGTATTGTTATTCCAGAGGAAGCAACACTGGTGACAGTGGATGTGGAAACATTATACAGCTCTATACCCCATACTAGGGGAGTAGCTGCTATTAGACACGTCCTGCAAAGAGACAGTAATGTCAACCCGGTTTATGGTGAATTCATTCTCACCCTACTAGAGTTCATTCTTGAACATAACATCTTCACTTTCAATGGCTCCCACTACCTCCAGGTGCAGGGGGTGTCAATGGGGACATGTTGTGCCCCATCTTACGCCAACCTGTACCTGGGGGAGTGGGAGCACATGTTCCTGGACGATGAAGACTTGTCGATGTACACGGACCACATCCTTGGGTGATACCGGTACATCAACGACATCTTCATCGTCTGGGCCCCGTTCCTCTTTTGGAGCAGTGTCTTTTGAGAATGAACAGGAACAGCTTTAATTTAAGTTTTACCATGTCTCACAATGCCACCAGTGTTGCGTTCTTAGACGTAGAGGTCTATAGGAGGTGAGGAGGTACGGCTATCAACAAGATTGTATAGAAAACCGACAGCGGGTAATGCTATTTTACATGCCAGCAGTTTTCATCCAGCACCCCTCCTCAACTCCATACCCTACGGCCAATATCTGCGCATCAGGCGCAATTGCGCAGATGAGGCAGTTTTTCAAAATGAAGCAGACAAATTGCGAGATCGACTTCTTCAGAGGGGGTACTCGCATGCCTCTCTGAAGAGGTCATATCAGCAAGCTTGTCTCCAAAGCAGGAACCAACTACTATATTCCAAAAAACCTAGGGAGGATACCAACCCCCTTAGAAAAATATCTAAATTTAACAACCAACAGAAACAGATGAAGGATATAGTGGAGAAATATTGGCATCTTTTGACGTACGATCCTAAGGATCAAATCACCAGCAGTGAATTTGATAACAGTGGTAAACAACACTGTAAGTATAAAGGAACCTATATATGCGGTTCCTGTCACTACTGCCGTTATATGGCAGTAGAAAGAAATCCACTGTTACCCAATGGCGAAAGATTTCGAGCAAAACATTTTGCTAACTGCAAAACCATAGGTGTGGTTTACCTTCTTAGATGTGATTGCTCCTGCTTCTATGTGGGAAAGACTAAGCTGGAATTTTGGAGGCGAGCCTACAGACATATACACAGTATGCAGGTCTGTGATCCAGATCTCCCGCTTGGTCGGCATGTGACCTCTGTGCATGCAGGTAAATTTTCCAAGATCAAATTTTTAATCTTGGATCGGGTTCACCCGAATCCGAGAGATGGAGACTGGAACAAGTCTCTTTTACAACTTGAAGCTAGGTGGGATTTACAGGCTACAGGCCACTCAGGCACCCGGCCTCAATTAATCCATTTGGTTTAAGCCTTTCTTGGAGGGTTTCTCCTCTGGGGGGATGGAGCAATAGCTGCACGCCCTAGATTGTCAGGACTATATTCATACTGCATCACCCCTATATCTCTTGAATCGATTCTAATAATTGTCATTTTACTTTTCGGTTGGCTGCATAGTAGAGATATAAAACTGTATTCTCTAAAATTGTATTTTTGCAATTGTAAAACATTGTTGCCCTTATGTCTGCGTTTTGTATGGGTCTCTTTTGAGGCCTTTATAAATGGCAGATATACGTTAGGCATATTTACATATATATATATTTTTTGGATTATGCGAGCTACCATCAAATCAAATATTCTATAGGGTTTCTCTGGTTATAACAATGCTTAATTTAGCTGATGTTTTAATAACATAACTATTACTGACCCTACTCTTTACTTGATTGCAACTCTTCTGAATATGTAAATTGATATTTGTGCATAATCTGTACTGTATCCTACTCTTTGCTTCTATCCTTGCAATGTTTTTTATGTAAATAAACATTATTGCTACATTGTTACATGCTGATATCTTCCCTGCTGAGAGGCCCATGTAGCATGTAAATGTCAGCATTAATTAATGCATACATTTCTTGCAGGCATTTCTAATAATGTGATTGAATCCCTCCCCAATAGGTTAAAATCTTGGGGTATCTTCGTTGCCGCTCTGCGTGTGTGTATGTGACGCCCACTGGACCGCCCGGCACACCAAGCCGCCCGCCCACTACTGTGGGCGGTGCGGCGAAGGGGAAGAGAGGACGTTATTGTTGACGCCGTCTTTTTCGTTTTGCTTCATCTGTCCGCCGCTGAAGCTATGGTCTCCATCTTGCTTCACCCGGCGGACATGCGCGGTCCGCCTTTGAAGCATAGTGTGCCGGCGGGAGGCCTGGGCGTGGCCGAGTCACAAAGCGCGACCATTGATTTGTCGCGTGGGGACTCGGCCGCGCGCGCGCCGCTCGGGGAGCCAGCCTTTTGGAGTCCTCATACCTCCCACCCCCTTAGTAACAGCTGTACTACGGACAGCTGATTGGGGGTGGGAGACTTAAAAGAAGATGCAGCCTGACCAGTCTGTACCTGCACTGAAGACGTGCTGACAGACAGACAGGCGGCTGCATCTATTACTACATATATTCCAAGGTATTATTATATTTTTTTCTCTTCCTCTATTACCATCTTCCCCTGTTAATGGTTACCATAATAGAATGCCCATTAGAAGGGCAGTTTTATGGGTAAAGCCTTGTACTCTCCCTAAACAATATGAATAAATGTGATTCAATAATAAACACATAATGCCAGCTATACTCTATTATTGAACTATAAAATGCGAGGTTAACGGCTGCTTTTATTGCATTCCTCTTTACTTTTAAGGGCTTCTCTTTTTTGTGTAAGCTTCTAATAGTTCTAACAACATTAGCTCAGATCTGTGACCTCTGCAGTTATTCTGCTAATTTTCCAGCTCTGATGCATTCATTCGTTTCCGAAAAAAAAATCGTTTTTTTTGTTTCGTTTTTTTCGTTTCCGTTGATTCGTAGCGATTCGTACATTCGTAAGTCGTCGGTGTTCGTATTCGTAATGATTCGTACATTCGTAAGAGTTATTTTTTCGTTGATTCGTTTTTTCGTTAGTTAAATTTTCGGACACATTCGTATTTATTCGTACGTTCGTAACATTCGTAGATTCGTAATCGGAGCATAATTCATAATTTCATGTAATGTGTATGCTATTATTACATTTTAATAATTTACGAATCCAAAAAAAAAGTTACAAATCCAAAAAAAAGTTACGAATCGAAAAAAAAGCTGATTGGGGGTGGGAGACTTAAGAAGATGCAGCCTGACCAGTCTGTACCTGCACTGAAGACGTGCTGATAGACAGGCGGCTGCATCTATTACTACATATATTCCAAGGTATTATTATATTTTATCTTCCTCTATTACCATCTTCCCCTGTTAATGGTTACCATAATAGAATGCCCATTAGAAGGGCAGTTTTATGGGTAAAGCCTTGTACTCTCCCTAAACAATATGAATAAATGTGATTCAATAAGAAACACATAATGCCAGCTATACTCTATTATTGAACTATAAAATGCGAGGTTAACGGCTGCTTTTATTGCATTCCTCTTTACTTTTAAGGGCTTCTCTTTTTTGTGTAAGCTTATAATAGTTCTAACAACATTAGCTCAGATCTGTGACCTCTGCAGTTATTCTGCTAATTTTCCAGCTCTGATGCATTCATTCGTTTCCGAAAAAAATTAGTTTTTTTTGTTTCGTTTTTTTCGTTTCCGTTGATTCGTAGCGATTCGTACATTCGTAAGTCGTCGGTGTTCGTATTCGTAATGATTCGTACATTCGTAAGAGTTATTTTTTCGTTGATTCGTTTTTTCGTTAGTTAAATTTTCGGACACATTCGTATTTATTCGTACGTTCGTAACATTCGTAGATTCGTAATCGGAGCATAATTCATAATTTCATGTAATGTGTATGCTATTATTACATTTTAATAATTTACGAATCGAAAAAAAAAGTTACAAATCCAAAAAAAAGTTACGAATCGAAAAAAAAGCTGATTGGGGGTGGGAGACTTAAGAAGATGCAGCCTGACCAGTCTGTACCTGCACTGAAGACGTGCTGATAGACAGGCGGCTGCATCTATTACTACATATATTCCAAGGTATTATTATATTTTATCTTCCTCTATTACCATCTTCCCCTGTTAATGGTTACCATAATAGAATGCCCATTAGAAGGGCAGTTTTATGGGTAAAGCCTTGTACTCTCCCTAAACAATATGAATAAATGTGATTCAATAAGAAACACATAATGCCAGCTATACTCTATTATTGAACTATAAAATGCGAGGTTAACGGCTGCTTTTATTGCATTCCTCTTTACTTTTAAGGGCTTCTCTTTTTTGTGTAAGCTTATAATAGTTCTAACAACATTAGCTCAGATCTGTGACCTCTGCAGTTATTCTGCTAATTTTCCAGCTCTGATGCATTCATTCGTTTCCGAAAAAAATTCGTTTTTTTTGTTTCGTTTTTTTCGTTTCCGTTGATTCGTAGCGATTCGTACATTCGTAAGTCGTCGGTGTTCGTATTCGTAATGATTCGTACATTCGTAAGAGTTATTTTTTCGTTGATTCGTTTTTTCGTTAGTTTAATTTTCGGACGCATTCGTATTTATTCGTACATTCGTAACATTCGTAGATTCGTAATCGGAGCATAATTCATAATTTTATGTAATGTGTATGCTATTATTACATTTTAATAATTTACGAATCGAAAAAAAAAGTTACAAATCGAAAAAAAAGTTACGAATGTACGAATTTTTTTGTTCAATCCATTCGAAGTACGTTTAGCAGCACCATTGTAAGGGACACGGAAAATTACCAATTCAAAAAAAAAAAAAGTTACGAATGTACAAATTTTTTCGTTCGTTTTTGTTTTTCGGATTTTCTTCATTAGTACATTCGTTGTTTCTAATTAGTTTTTTTCGGATTTTCGTTGTTTTTCAGATTCGTTCGATTCGAATGATTCGTTAATTGGATTCGTACGATTCGAACAATTCGTTATTCGGACGATTCGAACAATTCGTTAATTCGTACGAAAACGAACGAACGAAAAAAAACGAAAAAAAAAACGAAAAAAAAAAAAAAAAAACGAAACGAATTGCACATGTCTACTGCCTTTTTGTAGGGCTACCACTGCTTGATGCGACCAGTGAGTTGAACACTATAGGTACCTTTTTGGATATATATTTATATACTTAACATCTAATAGAAGTTATATAAACACATATGAATGTGTATTGAATAAAACTTTTACTTTTTTTCATTCCTCTTTAGAGGACTCCTCATCTTTTTGCTGACCCCAGTGGTCCTGTGGTGCGTTCCTCCTCCACCGTCTGCGGCCTTCTGATATCATCCTATATCCAGGGATGGGTTTTTATCACATTTTATAGACACAGCCCTTTACCAGACATAGGCTCTATAAACAACGGCCCATACTAGCACTGTTGGACTTCTCCATGGAAGATATCTGATTCAGTGCACTCTCCTGCTTTTAATACAGTGGAGTGTTTTTAATCATTACATCTGCATTCATGTAAGTTGTTTTCATATTGTTACTATGCTCATGTTCAAAATGTTCTACTTGTGTTTACTTTGCCCCTGCTCTCTATTCCCTGAAAACTGTGATTAATGTCATATTAAAATTATATTTTTTGTATCTAGAACGGGGCTCTTTTTCCTTGTACCTGTGACCCTTGAAGAAGGAGGACATCTTTGATAACTCCGAAACGCATCGGGTCTGATCTCTATTATGATGTTGATGCATTTTTATGTTGATTCTGTGAAAACGCTCTACTAAATTTTATGTATACACTATGTTTCAAATAAATTTTGTTATTACTTTATTCCTATCTTGTTTTTTGGGGAAAGACATGTTGTGACTTTAAAGTCCACCAACCAGGGGACATTTCCTTTCTTCTATTATTACTGGATGTGGCACACAACTTTCTAATCTCCCCACATTGTGCAACCTAGCTGACCAAACCAATTTTCTCTGACATTTTAACAGGGGTGTGTAGCATTTTTATATCCACTGTATATTTTATGTAGCACGGACACTTTTCTAAAGTGTGCACTATAGTGTAAATTTAGTTTTTTCCCAAACTGTAACGGTGTTCTGGGGATTAATTGTATAGGTCTGTCAGGAAAATCGTGGTTCCAGGCGGTTGATTGGCGCGCGCCGACGCGCGCCGACGCATGGTGGTGTGCGCGTTCCCGTGAGCGCGGGCTTGCGTGCGCGCGCACGCTGGCGTCCAAGGGCGCGCGCCCTGTGATTCACATACACCTGTATGGACTGTTGGCACCAATGGGGCTATTTAATCAAGCAGCACCTGCTGGCTAGTGCTGCCTGATCTTCAGTATACCTGATACTCTGCACCAGCCACTACCTTGTTCCTGTGATCTCTCAGTGATCTGTTTGTTCCTGTGTTATACCCTGCTTACCTGTAAAGACCTCGGCTTAACCCTTTGGACTATCCGGATTTCCGCCTGCCCCAGACCTCTGCTTGACCGACCATTCTCCTGCCAACTCCTTTGTACTGTGCTGTTTAAACGTTGCCGACTTCTGCTTGGATTTGGACTTCTTATATCTCCTGCCCAAGGGACCTGTATCTGCTTATCCTGTATTATATCCGGCTTACAGTGAGTTTCACCACCTGTATTGGGAACCCCATCACCATCCCTTACCCGCTGAGTGACGTGAGTTTACCTACCGTTAGTTCACCTTGCTGTCAGTGAACTCTACATACCGGAACCTTACCTTACTATTTGTGAACCCTGCTTACCTGCACTTCACCTCATCAACAGCGGACCGCCATCACCAACTTCCGGACCCCTACATCAGGCTCCCTTACCCTTCCTGACTTCCGTGCCTCCTGTACCCACCTCCAGGGGCCGTCAGTCGGATCCGTACGGGAGACCTCCTCCTGCCCAATTGGACTCATCTGTCAGGTACGTGCCGTTTGTGATAGTATCAGGCAGCCATGACCGAGTCCGGGCAGGGGGTCTCCCCCATGGAGGAACTGGGCAGACATCTAGCAGGTCTCACCCAAGCAGTAAAAGGCCTACAGGAAGGTTACACTCGTTTGATGGAACAGGTTCAGACTTTGTCCGCTAACTCTCAAGGAACGTCTTCCACGGGACTTCCCCAGCCACCTTCTGTAATTATGTTACCCCCAGAACCCAAAGTACCCCTACCCGAGAAGTTTTCTGGGGAACGAAGTAAGTTCCGTGCCTTCCGCAACGCATGTGAGCTTTATTTTGCCCTACAGCCACGGACTTTCTCTCTGGAAGCTACTAAGGTGGGCTTCATCATCTCCCTCCTTACAGGGGAACCCCAGACCTGGGCCCACCGCCTGCTGGAGCAGAAAGCCGCATCCTTGGAGTCCTTTAGTAGTCTCTTCACTGCTATGTCACAGCTATATGAGGACCCTCAACCCACCGTTACGGCCGAAGTCGCATTACAGTCCTTACAGCAAGGTCGCAGAACGGCCGAGGACTATGCCGTCGAGTTCAAACGTTGGAGCTCTGATACAGAGTGGAATGATGCGGCGTTACGCCATCAATTTCGCAAAGGACTATCAGACCCTCTGAAAGATGAACTGGCTCGAGTGGGGGTTCCTCCAACTTTAGATGAACTTATCAACTTATCGGTGCAAATTGACCGCCGTCTCAGGGAAAGACGGGCCGAAAGAGCCTCCGGGCCTTCTCGTCCCTTCTGGATGGTCCCCAAGGTCACCGGGCCACCCGGTGTGGCTCCTTCAGCTTCATCTACTCTAGCGACAGGAGCTCCGGAACCAATGCAGATTGGGTTGCTCAGACCTTCTTTGACTCCTGAAGAGAAGATGCGCAGACGGGCCCACAACCTGTGTCTATACTGTGGTGAACCTGGACATTATGCAAGAATGTGCCCCAACAAGACACGTAAGTGCCTGCCCTCTTCTTCCTTGTGTGCACCTGTCTTGCTTCCAACTGGCACTCACCTGGCGATCTCCATTGTTTTACAGATCTCCGGCCGGAGCATTCCAGTATCGGTCATCATTGACTCAGGAGCATGCAGCTGTTTCATTGATCAAGCCTTCGCAACCAGCCATGGCATTCCTCTTCAACCCAAGACCCGAGGTCTTTCAGTACACCTGGCCGATGGATCCACCCTTAGTTCCGGTCCGGTAACCCAAGAAACCACACCTCTATTAGCCACTATAGACTTTCAACATCAAGAATTTCTCTGTCTGGACGTCATACCATCTCCACTTTTTCCAATCATACTTGGAATGCCCTGGTTGCGGGCCCACAACCCCAATATCAACTGGGCCACAGGGGAAGTCCAGTTCTCTTCTGAATATTGTCGGCAGAATTGTCAATGTCAAACCTCTGTCAAACTGGCTCCTCTTCTCTGTATGGGGTCTGATGCTGAACTCCACCAGTCCATTCCTGAACCCTACCGGGACTTTGTGGATGTATTCAGTAAAAAGGGGGCAGAAACTCTTCCTCCCCATAGGCCTTATGATTGCCCCATAGAATTACTACCTGGAACAGAAGTCCCCTTTGGAAGGATTTTTCCATTAACGGAACAGGAATTGGGCACTCTAAAAGACTACATAGATGAAAATCTAGCAAAAGGCTTCATTCGCCCCTCCACGTCCCCGGCCGGCGCGGGCATCTTCTTTGTTGAGAAAAAGGACCACTCCCTACGCCCTTGCATTGACTACCGGGAATTAAATAAAATTACCATCAAAAATAGATACCCTCTACCACTGGTGCCAGAACTCTTCCAAAGACTGGGGACAGCCAAAATCTTTACTAAATTGGATCTTCGCGGGGCTTACAACTTAATCCGCATCCGAAAAGGGGACGAGTGGAAAACGGCTTTTCGCACTCGATTTGGACATTATGAGTATCTTGTCATGCCTTTCGGCCTGTGTAACGCTCCTGCTACGTTCCAACATTTTGTCAATAACATTTTCCACGATTATCTGGATCTGTACGTTATCGTTTATCTAGATGACATCTTAGTTTTTTCTACTTCTTTGAATGATCACCGCAGGCATGTCCGAAATGTTCTTTCCCGCCTGAGACAGCATGGATTATACGCCAAACTTGAAAAGTGCAGTTTTGAAATCCACACTGTGCAATTCCTGGGATTAATTATTTCTGCTGATGGAATAAAAATGGACCCTGAAAAGGTATCCGCTATCCTGGATTGGCCAGCACCCATGGACAAAAAAGGAGTACAACGCTTCGTTGGCTTTGCCAATTTCTACAGAAAGTTTATTAAAGGTTTCTCCTCCATCATTTCCCCTATTACCGAACTCACCAAACAGGGGACTCGATTTCTCTGGACTCCCAAAGCACAACTGGCCTTTGAAGAGCTCAAGAGACTTTTTACTTCGGCCTCCATTCTCAAACACCCAAACCCAGCTTTGCCCTTCGTATTAGAGGTTGACGCCTCCGAGATTGCAGTGGGTGCCGTGTTGTCCCAACGACAGGGTGCCAAGGCCCTTCTTTATCCTGTGGGTTTCTTCTCTCGCAAACTGACCTCGTCAGAACGAAACTACGATGTGGGCGACAGGGAACTTCTTGCCATAAAGGTGGCATTGGAGGAATGGCGCTATCTACTCGAAGGTGCTGCGCACCCTGTTCTGGTTTACACCGATCATAAAAACTTGGAGTACCTGAGGACAGCCAAAAGATTAAGACCTCGGCAGGCCAGGTGGGCTCTATTCTTCTCACGGTTTCAGTTCCACATAACCTATCGACCAGGTTCCAAGAATACCAAACCAGATGCTCTTTCCCGAATGTTTTTGGATACCGAACAGGCCCCACTTCCCGACACCATTCTACCTTCTGGGAACTTCTTGCTCTTACAGGGGGATTTCATTTCTCAGATCAAACAAGCCTCCGTTGGGATGCGTCCTTTGGATGGGATGTCCGTTAAGGACGGTCTGTTCTGGCATAAAGACAAAATCGTAGTACCAGAAGAATTAAGGGTGCGTGTACTAGAGTTATGCCACAACCACAAACTGGCAGGACACTTCGGCACTCAAAAAACAACCAATCTGCTGCAACGTACTTTCTGGTGGCCTCATCTGACCCGGGATTGTAAAAGATATGTTGAGTCATGCAATGTTTGTGCACGAAACAAAACCAGCCGGACAAGAGCCTGGGGTCTATTAAAACCTCTACCAGTCCCAGAAAGGCCATGGAATATGGTTTCAATAGACTTTATTGTCGAACTTCCCCCATCGGAGGGGTTTTCTTCTATCTTTGTCGTAGTAGACAGACTATCAAAGATGGCCCACTTCCTGCCCATGAAGGGCACCCCGTCAGCCATGGAAACAGCCAAAACATTTATCAAAGAAGTGGTAAGATTACATGGAATTCCAAAAAAATATTGTTTCAGATCGTGGTGTTCAGTTCACCTCCAGATTCTGGAAGGCCCACTGTGGATCTTTGGAAATTGAATTGGCATTCTCCTCGGCATATCATCCACAGACAAATGGTCAGACTGAGAGAACTAATCAAACCCTAGAACAATATTTAGGCTGTTTTTCTACTTTCTCTCAAGATGACTGGGCTCCTCTGCTTCCCATTGCCGAATTCTCATATAACAACTCTCTACACTCATCCATCAATCAGACACCGTTTTTTGCCAACTACGGCTACCATCCATCTTTTCTACCTCAATCAATACCTGAATGTTCAGTGCCCGCAGTATCCAAAACCTTGGACTTTTTCTCCACTAACAATAAAGTACTGCAGGAGACCATGACTAAAGCCCAGGAAACTTACAAAAGAACCTTTGATGAAAAGAGACGTGGGGAACTCATCCTAGAACCCGGTAACCAGGTCTGGTTGTCCACCATCAATTTGAAGTTGGCATGCCCTTCCCGGAAACTGGGTCCAAAATTTTTAGGGCCCTTTCCTGTAAAAAGGAAAATTAACAATGTCGCTTATGAACTTGATCTACCCACTTCCCTAAGGATCCACCCAGTTTTCCATGTTACTCTCTTGAAACCCGTGATTCCAAATTCATTTGTGGGCCGTAGGACCGGTCCCCCCAAACCTGTCATTATCAACAACGAAGAGGAATTTGAGGTGGAATCAATCTTAGATTGTAGGAAAAGACGTGGTCAGATCCAGTTTCTCATCAAATGGAAGGGGTATGGGCCCGAGGACAATTCATGGGAGCCTGAGGAAAATCTACATGCCAGTGAGTTACTACGAACTTTCAAAGACTCTCATGCTTCCAAATTGGCGCAACTGGGCATCCGGAGGCTGCCCTTAAGGAGGGGGCACTGTCAGGAAACTCGTGGTTCCAGGCGGTTGATTGGCGCGCGCCGACGCATGGTGGTGTGCGCGTTCCCGTGAGCGCGGGCTTGCGTGCGCGCGCGCGCTGGCGTCCAAGGGCGCGCGCCCTGTGATTCACATACACCTGTATGGACTGTTGGCGCCAATGGGGCTATTTAATCAAGCAGCACCTGCTGGCTAGTGCTGCCTGATCTTCAGTATACCTGATACTCTGCACCAGCCACTACCTTGTTCCTGTGATCTCTCAGTGATCTGTTTGTTCCTGTGTTATACCCTGCTTACCTGTAAAGACCTCGGCTTAACCCTTTGGACTATCCGGATTTCCGCCTGCCCCAGACCTCTGCTTGACCGACCATTCTCCTGCCAACTCCTTTGTACTGTGCTGTTTAAACGTTGCCGACTTCTGCTTGGATTTGGACTTCTTATATCTCCTGCCCAAGGGACCTGTATCTGCTTATCCTGTATTATATCCGGCTTACAGTGAGTTTCACCACCTGTATTGGGAACCCCATCACCATCCCTTACCCGCTGAGTGACGTGAGTTTACCTACCGTTAGTTCACCTTGCTGTCAGTGAACTCTACATACCGGAACCTTACCTTACTATTTGTGAACCCTGCTTACCTGCACTTCACCTCATCAACAGCGGACCGCCATCACCAACTTCCGGACCCCTACATCAGGCTCCCTTACCCTTCCTGACTTCCGTGCCTCCTGTACCCACCTCCAGGGGCCGTCAGTCGGATCCGTACGGGAGACCTCCTCCTGCCCAATTGGACTCATCTGTCAGGTACGTGCCATTTGTGATAAGGTCATTTACTTTGGCATCAGTTTGACTGGGCTGTGCTGGAGTTCTGCTGGATTTCTGTGAAGCACCTGTGACAGGCTGAGAACAAAGCCTCGTTGGACGTGTTAGGTACCAATCTTTCTCTGAGCCAATCAGTGGGCGCGTCTGGCCCCGCTGTGTAGTCTGGGAAGGGGTATTTAAGATGCTGAAGTCACGTGTTCATGGTTATGCTTGCTCTTTTGATTCCTGGTTCCGGTCCGGACCAACCCCGTGAGGGGTCCCGGACCCAGGAGTGTCTGCTGCCCCGTATGCATGGTCACCATGACCAGTCCCAGAGGCCCTCATGGTCTGGGGTGGGGATCCATCCTTTCCCGAGCCTCGGAACTGGCTAGTTTGAAGCCCAGTAACTGAAGGAAGATTCTGAGGTGTCCCGGTGTTCTCTCAGGATTGGAGAGGCACAGCAACTCGTACAAGCGACCAGGGGAGAACTCTTCGGAGGGGGGCAAAGAAGCTGGCTGCTCGGTAAGAGCCTGGGAGCTGAAGTTGTATGGACACTAGTAAATCCGCATTTCTTACGGTATCGCTGAAGCCGCTGAAAGATCCAGGTACCGTAGGAAAAGTTCCTAACTCACCTTTCAGTTACAATCTAGTCTGTGGCAGAGACTTTGCAAATCTTTGAATCACTTGTTGGCTGCTAAATCTACAGTTAGAGGTTTATCCAGCAGTGAAGCACCCAGTTGCGAGTGGCTACTCTCTGGGTTACCTAAAGAGACATTCAATTGATGTCAACAGTTCTGAAGTGCCTGAGCTTTATCACCCGTACCCTCTATTCCCAACTGAGAGACTGTGTTATATTTGAACGTTACCCTTTGCAAATAAAAATCCTCAAAAGGACATTCGAGTGTCAGCTTCTGAAATTACTGGGTACTAACCCTGGAAACCCCTAGACAACGAACGACGAGCTGCAAGGAGGAGGTAATTGGTAAGCTCAGAAAATTCATATCCGCCCCCAGGGGTAATGACGTTACATGTACATTCACATCAGTCCCTTTCCTCAAAGAGTTTACAATCTAAGGCCCCTAACTCAGATTCATACACATACTGGGGTCAATTCAGACATGAGACAATTAACGTCTATCATGTTCTTGTGTGGGAGGGAACTGGAGTACCTGGAAGAAACCCACACAGGCACAGGGAGAACATGCAAACTCCAGGCAGGTAGTGTCCTGGTTGGGATTCGAACCAATAACCCTAGTACTGCTTTTACTGAAGGGGAAAAGACATGGTGCCTGATACCATTTACTTTAAAATACTGTGCTTCACTAATACTGACTTCCCTGACAGACTCCATGGCAGCCTACACGTGGGGTTAATCCTGCCCCCTCATACCTCATAGGACCCTTCTCCCATAAATCTTTGCTCCGGGCCAGAGGCCGTGTTCCTTTTTTGTCCTCCTCCTAGGACCAAGATGAAGTCTTACATTTTCATTAAGTTTTCCGAAATCCAGGCCTGGCGGTGTGCACGGCGATACGTTGGTGGTTAGTGGTAATCCTCTCTGAAGTCCATCAATCCTAGCAATTAGCAGGTGGACATGGGCGATATGATGCGATGCCGTGAAGAGCTTACTAGCCTGGCCATTGTGTCAGAGAGAACTTTGGCCGCCCATGCTCGCCATGCTATTGCGCGCATGCGCGGCGGATTAGCGCACGTGCACGGCCCAATGGTGCGGCGCGCACATGTGCGCAATGGTACACGTGTACGCGCAGTGGCCTGCAAGTGTGTGCAATATCGCACGAATGTGCGCCGTGGCGCACACGCTACGGCGTGGCTATTTTAGACAGCTCTGGCGTCCAAACGGTTGCTGGTTTGTTGTCAGCTTCCCTTTTGTGACTGTTTCCTGCTGTTTGCCTGATTTCCTGTTTTTGACCCGGACCGTCCCTGACTACGCTGCTCTCATCCTCGATTCGACCCTCGGCTTGCTTAACAGACTCTCTGATTACCCGGATTTGACCCTTGGTCTGCCTTATGGATTTACTTGCCCGATTTCACGGATCTGGCCTTTGGCCTGCTTCACGGACTTGCTAATTTGTTACCTGATTCCCTGTCACTTCCTGGACTGTTTAGTATCACGCACAGGATCATCAGCCAGGTCCTGATCCCCAGTAACTCCCTGCTCAGCTCCTCAGCTTCTTCAGGAACCTACACCTGCTGGTGGCCAGTGCTTCTGCGTGCCACCTGCTCCCTGTCTCACCTCCGGGTGACAGGGTGCGCGTAGTTGCAAGGGCTAACTGCTGTCGGCATCTTGGCCTCAGTAAGTACTTGTTGTGACAGTACAAACCAGCCAGATGTCTGAGGCTGACAGAGCTCTCCTTTGGAGATCTTGTGCCAGAAGGTCTCAGCTCTCACTGATGCTGTCCAAAAACTGCAAGAGGGATATACCCAGTTTGATAGTCGCCTTCAGCAACTCGCAGCTTCACCTTCACCTGCAGCCGCAGCTCCCACACCTACTAGTGGGGCCTCCCCCTCTCCGGCTCCTGCAAATCCCACTGTAGTAATGGCACTCCCAGAGCCTAGGGTCCCTATACTGGAGCGCTTTACAAGAGATTGCAAGAAATACCGGGCCTTTAAGAAAGCCTGCTCCCTTTACTTGGCTCTTCAGCCCAGGACCTTTTCTTCAGAAGTAGTGAAGGTGGGGTTTGTGATCTCTCTTCTGGCCAACGAGCCCCAAGCTTGGGCCCACAGCCTGATGGAACAAAGGAGCCCAGTGCTAAACTTGATTGAGTCCTTTTTTGAGAGTATGGGCCAACTTTATGATGACCCACAACGCCACAGCTGAAGCGATTTTACATAACCTGACACAAGGAAAAAGACCTGTAGAGGACTACAGGGTGGAATTCCGTAAGTGGGCAGCCAACACTGGCTGGGATGAGCCTGCTCTAAGATACCAGTACCGCCAAGGCTTATCTGAGAACCTCAAGGACGAGTTAGCCAGGATGGAAACCCCAGCCTCTCTAGAAGAGCTGATCCAATCCGCCACCAAGTTGGATAGACGCTTGCGCGAACGGCGCTCAGAACGTTTTCAAGGGTCACGTCCGGTCTGGACGCTCCCCAGGCCAATTCCAAACCCATGCACCACCTCCGGCTGCTGTCACCTCCTCGGCTCCTGAAGCCGAGCCCATGCAACTCGGCCTAGTCTGTGCTCCTTTGACTCCCGAGGAAAGACAGCGTAGACGCCAATCTAACCTGTGTCTTTACTGTGGGGGTACCGGACATTTTCTTTTCAGCTGTCCAGTGAGGCCTAGTAAGTCCTATCCACAAAACCCTGTGAACTGTCAATTCATTGCTTTGCCTAAGATTTATGTCACTCTCTTTATTTCATTGCAGCTAACGGGAAAGGAAACCCGCCTGCCAGCTATAATTGACTCCGGAGCTTGTAGCTGCTTTCTTGATGTCACCCTGGCTCACAGTCTTCATATCCCCCTGCGAACCAAAACACATAGCCTCCAGATACATCTGGCGGATGGGTCCCTTCCTCGATCCAGACCTATCACCCAGGAAACTCAACCTATTCTCACTACTACAGACTCTGGCCATCAGAAGTTCGATCGGTTTGACCTCATTCATTCTCAGCTCTTTCCCATTATCCTAGGCCTGCCTTGGCTGCAAGCACACGTACCTCAAATAAACTGGAGTACTAAGGAAGTATCGTTCTCCTCACCATACTGCCTCCAACACTGCCTCACTCCAGCTCCCAAGGTAAAAAAAGTCCTCACTGTACTCAGGTGTCACAAGCTGTACCTCAAAGCTGAGAAATGCGAATTCGAGAAGTCTGTTGTGCAATTCTTGGGATTAATTATCTCTACCAACGAGTGGCCAGCCCCATCAGACAAGAAGGGGGTGCAACGCTTTATAGGGTTTGCCAACTTCTAATGGCGATTCATTTCCGGATTCTCTTCCATTGTGGCACCCATTACCCAGTTGACGCGCCAACACACCCGTTTCCAATGGTCACAGGAAGCACAGGAAGCCTTCATCAAGTTAAAGACCTTATTCACATCTGCTCCGATCCTACGACACCCTGATCCGACCTTACCATATGTATTAGAGGTGGACGCATCAGAAACTGCTACAGGGGCCATCCTCTCCCAGAGACACAGGCCTAAGTCCATTCTACATCCTGTAGCTTTCGCATCCCGGAAGTTGAGCCAGCTGGAACTAAATTACGATGTAGGTGACAGGGAGCTGCTGGCTATCAAGTTCGCCCTAGAGGAGTGTAGGTACTTATTGGAGGGTGCACCTCATCCGGTTATAATTTTTACCAACGATAAAAATCTAGAGTATCCCAGGACAGCAAAGCGGTAGAAGCCCAGACAAGCCCGTTGGGCTCTTTTTTTTATCTAGATTTAATTTCCATATATCTTACAGACCAGGCTCGAAGAATGGAAAGGCAGACGCACTTTCTTGGATGTTTTCCATAGACCCTCAAACAACTGAACCCAGTACGATCCTCTCTCCGCAAAACTTCCTTGGAATCATTCAAGCCGTCTTAATAACCTCCATCAGATCCTCATCCAGCCACTATTCAGATTCAGAGATACAGACTCTTCAAAAACATGACAACCTGTTCTGGGCCTGGGGAAAAATCTTTGTTCCATGTGAAGTACGGCCTTTGGTCCTTAAAACATTTCACGACCACAAATTGGCAGGTCACTTTGGGACAAGAAAAACTACTGAGCTGATCTCCCGTTCCTTTTGGTGGCCAGGGTGGAGATGGGACTGTAAGGACTATGTTCCTTCCTGTCCCCTTTGCCAGCACAGCAAGGGCCAAAACACAAAATCCTGGGGCCCACTCAAGCCTTTGCCCATCCCAGAGCGGCCTTGGGCAGAAGTGTCCATGGATTTTATTGTAGACTTACCTGCTTCAGAGGGATTCACTACTATCCTGGTCGTGGTCGACCGCCTTTCCAAAATTGTGCATTTCCTACCTATGGTGGGCACCCCTTCTGCCTCTGATACGGCCAATATTTTTCTCAAGGAGATAGTCAGACTCCATGGTGTGCCTAAAAGTATTGTCTCGGACTGAGGCGTTCAATTCACCTCAGTGGCGGCTGGTGAAGTTTTAGGATGGGGGGGCACAAGACCCCGCCCTCCACGTTTGGCCCCTCCCACTTCTCATAAGTCACAGCCCTTATAGAATCCACATCATATACCAGGCTGCACATTATACACAGGGCTCTGCACATCATATACCAGGTGCTGCCGTCCAAACTAAGATAAAAAAATACCTGCAGTTAGATGATAAGCAGAGGGAGGGGGAGGGGGGGTGCTGCCTTCCAAACTAAGAAAAAAAACACTAGCTAAAAAAAATAATAATAGCAGTGCATAAGCGGGGTGGGGGGGGGGGGGCGTGCTGTCGTCCAAACTCGTAAAAAAAAAATACCTGCAGTTAGTTGATAAGCAGGGGGAGGGAGGGGGATGGGGTGCTGCCACTCATAAAAAAAATATATATTTTTAAAACATGTATGCTAAAAATGCAAAAAACTAAACTGCTCTGGCAGCAAAAGTTTTTTTTTAGCAATGTATGGCTTACAATCATGTCAACCAACAAATGGACCTTGAAATATAAAAGAGCATGTATGTAGAACGGAAAAGACACATCAAACACAGTTTCAGGTACATTTAACAATCGTGGACTAGAGTGTTTACTCTCTGAAATTGCACTATAGCTTCTCATTAAATACAACTATGCAGTAGGTTTTTTTTACTGCAATGGAGATTTACAAGTTAAACTGTCGCAGACAAGAAATACTGGATTCTAAACTTGGATCAAGTGTTTTGTAATCTTTGTTAAAGCGGGGTTTCACCTTACAAAAATTTTTTTTTAAAGTCAGCAGCTAAAAAAAAAGTAGCTGCTGACTTTTAAAAAGTACACTTACCCTCCCAGGGCGCCCGCGATGTCCGTCGTGGAGGACGAGCTGTCCCTCGGCGATTCGGTTCCAGCGCCGCCATCCTCGGTAAGGGAAACGGCTTCACGTTTCCTACTGCGCATGCGCCAGTCGGCGCGTGGCCGACTGCGCATGCGCGAGTCGGCGCGCTGCCTACAGCGCATGCGCGACTCTAATTTCTGAATGGGGAACGTGATGTATTGTGGGACATAGTTCCCACAACACATCGCGCCCCATTCAACAGAAGACGGAAGAAGAGAAGATCACCGCGGAGCTGGAGGAGGCAGATTAGGATGATTATTGCCTAGCAACAGCCATTTCTGGTAAGTTTTCATTTTAAATGGTTACTAACATATTTTTAAGTTTTTGTTTTCAGGGTGTCTCCCCACTTTAAGTACACTAAAATAAACATTTATGACCACCATTGTAAATACAAAAAAAAATCCTTCAAGGAATTTATATGATTCAGCACTGATTTCACTATCAGCAAAAGCTGACACCAGTACACTCTTTACAAGGTTTTGCTAGGCACTAGAAAAGACAGTTAGTTGATAAGCAGGGGGAGGGGGGATGCTGCCGTCAAAACTCATTAAAAGAAAGTAAACCTGAAGATGGTTGATAAGCAGGGGGAGGGGGGATGCTGACATCCAAACTCATAAAAAAAAAAAGTAAACCTGAAGTTAGTTAGATAAGCGGCTGTCCAGAATCTTTTAACCACTGTCATCTAACCACAGATAAAGGAAGTAGAAAGTAGCAACCACAGCAGGAGCTTCTGCTTACTTGCTGATCGGACGCTGGACTGAGCAGACAAGTGCCAACGCCACTTCCTTGAGTGACGTCGGTAGCTCTGCTCAATGAATCTATGCACTCCCCGGCCAGTCCATCACGCTGGAAGCTGTGGCGCGCTCAACCGCGCCACAGAGGGAGTTTTTTTGGGGCAAACGAAGCACCTCGCCTGCAATCTCGTGATTGCATAGACGTGGTGCTTCACATACTGCACTGTGCCTGGCGCCGGGACCCAGTGCACATAAGGACATTTTTAAAAAAAAAAAAAAATTTTTTTTTAAAGGGACATGTTTAAATAAATATATTTTTTTTACCATTTTATTTTGGACTGCCTGGGGGGGGGGGGGCGGCGCCCCCTATGGACGGGCCGCCACTGATTCACCTCCAAGTTTTGGAAAGAGCTGTGCAAGACCTTGGACATTAAGATTTGCCTCTCCTCAGCGTACCATCCTCAGAGCAACGGCCAGACGGAGAGGACAAATCAAACTTTGGAGCAGTACCTCCGTTGCTTCTTTTTAGGCTCTCAAGACAACTGGGCAACTCTCCAACCTTATGCCGAGTTTGCTTACAATAACTCTATCCATTCTGCTACTAATCAAACACTCTGGGCCAACTTTGGGTTCCATCCTTCCTTCCTCCCTGACATTATCCCTTAAATGTCTGTTCCTGCCACTCAAGACCGGATAACCTTCATACAATCCAACTTTCAAAAAATTCAGGATACTCTACAGAAAGTCCAGGATCAGCCGGCGGTTTCCCCGGACACTGGTCTCCGGTTTACAAATTTCAAGCTGCCCTGCCATGGATCTGTCACCGCCCCCTGTGAGCCAACCTTGCACTGCAGGTAGTATTGAATTATTTTTTTCCTGTGATGCTTGGGTTCACTCATTCGGGAGCTCTTAACGCTTTCTTTTCCACTCAGCCCTTCTAGGTCTGAACACCAAAACACGGCACGTGAAGATAAAGACCGTCCTAAGTCTCAACATCATCACTCCTCTTCAAGCTCCAGACGTCATAGACAGGGGCGTCGCCAGGGGGTGGCTAGGGGGGGCTGGAGCCCCGAATGTGTCCCTGCAAAGCCCCGAGTCTCGGAATGCCTGCATTCCATTGTTAGCCCCGAGTGCTGTCGGTTAATTACGGCTGCACTCGCTAACAGATCGGTTCCCAGCAGCCGAAAGTAGCTGAGTGCCATAGCGGCCGAAAGCGGCCGAAAGTGGCCGAGTAGCGAGTGCCACTGGTCCCGCCTTCTGGAGCAGGACGTGTGACGTGACGTCCATCGTAACCTGCAGGCTCCAGAAGGCGGGAACGCTACATCCCCGCTCGGGCGGGTGGCTCGGCTCTCCTCTCCTCCTTGGCTCCTCTCCCCAGTGACTGACTGACTGCCAGTGCCTGCCTGCCTGCCAGTGTATGTATGTCATTGTCAGGCAGGTCAGTGTGTGTAGGTCAGTGGTCAGTGCATGTAGGTCAGTGTGTGTAGGTCAGTGGTCAGTGTGTGTAGGTCAGTGCATGTAGGTCAGTGTGTGTAGGTCAGTGCATGTAGGTCAGTGTGTGTAGGTCAGTGGTCAATGTGTGTAGGTCAGTGTGTGTAGGTCAGTGTGTGTATGTCAGTGGTCAGTATGTGTAGGTCAGGCACTCAGGCAGGTCAGTGTATGTAGGTCAGTGGTCAGTGTATGTAGGTCAGGCAGGTCAGTGTATGTAGGTCAGTGGTCAGTGTATGTAGGTCAGTGGTCAGTGTATGTAGGTCAGTGTGTGTAGGTCAGTGGTCAGTGTATGTAGGTCAGTGTGTGTAGGTCAGTGGTCAGTGTATGTAGGTCAGTGTATGTAGGTCAGTGTGTGTAGGTCAGTGGTCAGTGCATGTAGGTCAGTGTATGTAGGTCAGTGTGTGTAGGTCAGTGGTCAGTGTGTGTAGGTCAGTGTGTGGTCAGGCAGGTCAGTGGTCAGCGTATGTAGGTCAGTGTGTGTAGGTCAGGCAGGTGAGTGAGGTGAGTGCATGTAGGTCAGGCAGGTCAGTGGTCATTGTATGTAGGTCAGTGTATGTAAGCCACACATCCCCACCACCCAGACCAAAAAAAAATAAAAATGCTGCAAAACCGCCCGCGCCCCCCCCCCCCGGTTCTTCGACCTCGGGCTGAAGCCCCTGGCCTTTTTGCCACCTAGCAATGCCCCTGGTCATAGATCTTTCGCCAGATCGAGGCACCATAGAGAGGAGTCTAAAACCACCTCTGGTCGACACTCTTGCCACCACTCCAGCCGCTCTGAGAGGAAAGCCTGCTGGGGATGCAGGGCCCAGGTCCCTGAAGGCAAGTCACTCTGCGAGCGATGCCGCAAAAGAAAGAGAGTGTGGAGACCAACGAGTGGAAGTACTGGTCAGAAAGGTGGTCCACGAGTCCCTGAGTAAAGTGGATTCTGATTGTACCCACAACCCTGCTGGCGACACCATGTCAGTCCCTATTGGGGATGGTCTTGAGGCTCCAGGCCCTTCACAGCCGAGCCATTCCTCAATTGTAGCCTCAGACAGTGAGGCAGAGGTAGATGACCCTGGTGCAGGTTTTGAATTTGCCTTAGTATCACAGCTGGTCAAAGCTGTCAAAGAAGCTTTGAGATGGGAAGAGCCAGTGGAGGCACCCTCCAAACAGAGGAAATATTTTAAACAACTCAAAAAAGAACGCCCTAATTTCCCCTTTTTGGATGAACTCGGCAAAATAATTACTGATAAATGGGGTGGTGTTAAAAGGAAGAATTCCCTGTTAAAGGTATCAAAGATGTACCCATTTAAAAGCAAGGATGTGAAACATCTGGAGTCGGCTCCTCTCATTGACGCAGCCCTAATGAGATTGGTGAGGCACAACACACTCCCACTGGAGGATACTGTATCTTTTAAGGATGAAAATATAAGAAATTGCGCTAATTGTGAAAAATAAAGCAGCTGCTCAAAATGTTATACCACATTAAACAATAAGAGATTAGACAGGGAGCTGCGCTATATTATACTAATGTTATAAACGTGATGGTGATATCGTAATAATCACACAATGTGAACATATAAGTGAATATGTGTAATGTATAAACACAATGTCTTAATGTGGGTATAAATACCGATGACTAACATAGACAAAGCGTACACAAATATCACCTCTACCATCAAAATAAAAACAAATCTCCAAATTAATGTATCCAGAAAACACTTGATATAAGTGACAAAAAAGTGCTTATAAGAAAACAGAAAAACAAAAAGAAATACACTGAACCAGTCTATGTATATTAAAAATCCATAGCTGATAAAGTCCTAAATAAAAAAGTTCCAAGGATGATTGCAACAAAAACTCAAAAATCCTCCATGTGATGAACGTGATTAACGATTTCACAGCATGCTTGTGAAGTGAGTGAACCACCACCAGAAGTACACGGTGCCTGCTTACCAGAGCTAGGTGGTCCCTTGTTATAGGGGACCCCTATGCACAGATGGCCTTAACCCCAGCCAGGGATCGCGAATCCTGGAAAATCCTTATCCTGCAGTGTATGTTGGTTACTAGGAAGTAAACCAGCTCACGGGCACCTCGGTATCAGGATCAGCAGGAATACAGCATATATCGGTACCGGAGGGAGAAATGAAGCGCTCACATAGCATAAAATCCTTGGTAAATTTATTTGTATAAAAGACAAGTAAACACTTACAGTGTTGAAGATGATAGAAAGCGGCAGAGTAATGCGAGCCGGCCGGTCTCGCTCAGCAGCCCGTGGTTCCGGGACTACAACGTAAGTGCGGTGACGTCAGGGCGTCGCTCCTCCTCCCTACGCGTTTCGTCACAGATAGGACGTCGTCTCGGGGCGTCTTAAGGATGGCCTGGAGAGGAAAATTGATACTGACCTCAACCGGATCTACATTACAGCGGGTATGACCTGCAAACCAGCTCTAGCTCTCGCAGCACTTTCTTCAGCGATGGAAGTCTGGACGGACAACATAGATGCTTCTCTGAGGAGCATCTCATAAGAAATGGCCAGGAGTTCACCAATTCATGACCTAAGGTTGGTGGCGGCGTTTCTGGGGGAGGCTTCCCTAGACATAATTCGCCTGGTGGCTTGGATCATGCTGTCATCTGTCACGGCTAAATGTGTCTTGTGGCTGCGCCCATGGGTAGCTGACCCTGCCTTCAAGCAGGCATGGTGTAGGATTCCCTTTGAGGGTTCGTCCCTCTTTGGGAACAAATTGGACAGTGCCATCACCCGTGCCACAGGGGGGAAGTCGGGATTCCTCCCTCAGGATCGTTGTCTGCTAAACCAAAAGAAAACACAGCCCAGGTTCGGATCGAGCAAGGGATGCTCGCCACTATAGGCCTGGCTGTGAGTTCAGGAAGACCTGAAAGAAAAAACAGCCTTCAAGGCAGAAGTTTTCAAAAGGGGCATCTTCCGGTGGACAAGAAGCCCCTAAGTCTTTTTGATATTGCGCCTGCCCAGACAGAGCGTGTCGGAGCTCGCTTACTTAGTTTTCAACACGTCTGGGCAGCCTCGATCAAAGATTATTGGGTTGTCAAAACAGTCTCATCAGGCCATGCCTGGACATTCAGCAACCCACCCATTCTCCGATTCATACCCACATCCTTGCCTCTCTCAGAACAGAAAAAGCTAATTCTCCTGTCCTATGTAGACTCTCTTGTGGCTCAGGGAGCTGCAAAACCAGTTCCAGCCGACTAAAGGTTTCAAGGGGTCTACTCGCCTCTCTTCATGGTGTTGAAGAAAAGCGGCTCCTGGAGGCCAGTTATAGACCTAACCCACTTGAATACTTTTATCAAGCAAGCAATCCAGCCAGGCCATTGGCTCATGTCTATAGACCTGAAGGACACTTACTTCCATTTCCCGATAGCGTCAGAGTGGCAGAAATACCTTTGCTTTTCTGTTGATCAAATCCATTTACAGTTCACCTGTCTCCCCTTCGGGCTTACGACATCGCTTTGTGTGTTTTCAAAACTCTTGTTGGCTGTCGTGGCACTGATCAGGACCAGAGGTATCCGTCTGTACCATTATCTGGACGACCTGCTCTTGTTATCTTGGGATAGAGAGCAGTTGCTAATCCACAGATCCCAGGTCATCTCCACTCTACTTGAGTTTGATCCTACGCAGTCCCTGGCATTCCACGGGGCACAATACGACACTATCAAGAGCACCATCACTTTCCCCCTGGAAAAAATCCCAGTGATCCGGGACAGCGTTCAGATTGCAATATCCTCCTCTCATCACCAAGCCTCACAATGCCTAAAAATCATCGGCACCATGGTAGCAACAACACCCATGGTAAAGTGGGCTCAGTGGAAAATGCGGCCCTTCCAGAAGAGCCTCCTCCAGCAGTGGAACCCAGGGCTTCTGGATCACTCTATCCGAATAACCTTATCAATGTGGGAGTCCTTCCTTAGTGGTTTGAGGAACCTCCTCAATTGTCACTCCATTGCACCTGTGTCCTGGATCACCATCACAACAGATGCCAGCAACAGGGGCTGGGGCACGCTCTGCTTGACAGAGGTAGCCCAATTCATATGGAGCTTTCCTTCTCACAGGATAGTCTCCAATGTTCTGGAACTCCGGGCAGCGTTCTGCGCTCTACAGGCCTTTCACCACTTAACAGCAGGAGCCTCAGTTCTCATAGGACTGGACAACACAATGGCAGTCTCATACATCAAGAGACAAGGGGGTACTCACAGTCTTTCCCTGTTGAAGGAAGTAGAGCCCATCATGACCTGGGCACAGAAGAACCTGGCCAACCTGACAGCTATCTCCCTGGAGTCCAGAACATTCAGGCAGATTTTCTGTCGAGAGTGTCTCTAGACAACGAGTGGACCCTCCACCCTGAAATCTTCAAGTGGGTCCTGTCCCTGGCAATCATTCAGAAGTAGACTTGTTTGACTCCCCGTGCAACTTCAGACTAGGGAAATACTACACAAGGTCTCTTTATCCTAAGGCTTTCGGGGTAGATGCTCTGACAGAACATTGGCGATTCCACAGGGTCTATGACTTTCCCCCGGTTCCTGTCATTCTCCGGTTTCTGTCGAGGCTCAGGATGAAAGAAGCAGAGATAGTGGCAATAGTCTCGTACTGGCCAAACAGGCCATGGTTTCCCCTGCTGATGCAGCTCAGCTTCCGGGACCTAGTTCCTCTGCCCTCCAGACCAGATCTCCTATCACAAGGGGCAACTCTACATCCATGCGCGGCCCATCTACATCTTATGGCCTGGTTGTTGAGAGGGAAAGGCTGGAGGCCCTAGGCTGTCCAAGTAGGGCCATCTCCATGTTATTGAATGCCAGAAGAGCAGGCACCAACAGGGTGTACCAGAGGATTGGGAAAAATTTGATAAAGGGAACCAGTTTGTTCGTTGCATCGCCAGCAAGTTGGGGAGAGTGATGGGTAGATTTTGGAAAGTTTATATGGTGTAAGGTACCATCTGTTTAATATCTTTTGGGCATTATCCCAATGTTCAACGCAGGATGATGCCTAATGCCTCGTACACACAATCGGAATTGTCGTCGAAAAAAGCTCTGATGGTTTTCCCGACGGAATTCCGCTCAAGCTGTCTTGCCTACACATGATCACACCAAATTCCGACCGCCAAGAACGCGGTGACGTCCACCACGTACGACGAGACTAGATAAGGGAAGTTCAGTACCACGTGCGGCACCCTTTGGGCTCCTTCTGCTGATCTCGTGTTTATAGCGTGTTAGTAGAAGTTTGGTTAGAGACGATTCAGACTTGTGCTTCAGATCGTTCCGGCTCTACAGTTTGTGCTTGTTGGTGCGTATCTGCTTATCAGTGCATGTAGTCAGTTTGCATTTGTTTGTCTTTGCGGCCTATATATTTATATATAGTACACTTTCTTTTTTATGTTATTGTCCACTCATTGCTGATTTGCATTTCGTTCTTTCAGGCCTTGCTGTTTATCAGTGCTTTCTGTTAGTCGGTTCTGACCAGCCGACCGTTTTGAAGCCATGTTGCGTGTACGTACTTGTCATAGAGTTTGTGCTGTGCGGGGGCTTGGTGTTGGGGTTCTTACTTTGACACAAGCCCAGTCCATGAACAGGGCGAGGAGGAGTTCATGGACCAAGAATTGGTTGCTCCAGCATGACCAATTCTGTCATATGCCTTTGCTTCGAGAGATCCGGGAGAATAATCCTGATGATTTCAGGAATTATCTCCGGATGACGGATACCTGACTCTAAGACAGGTATTTGCATCCACTTCCGGGCATAGACTCCCATGGGAGTCTATGCCACTTCCCGTCCCACCACGCTGTCTGCTGGGACACACACGGGTCCCAGAGAAAGCGCGGAGCATTCCTATTGCATTGCGCGACTCGCGCATGCGCAATAGGGAACCGGGAAGTGAAGCCGCAAAGGCTTAATTTCCTGATTCCCATACCCAAGATGGCGGCGGCAGCATCCGAGGACCAAGGGACGGTTCGGCTTCGGGTGCCGACGACGCTGGACCCTGTGACAGGTGAGTGTCATTATTTTAAAAGTCAGCAGCTGCAGTATTTGTAGCTGCTGACTTTGAAAAAAAAAATTTTGCCGGACT
Source organism: Lithobates sylvaticus (assembly GCA_028564925.1). NCBI lineage: Eukaryota > Metazoa > Chordata > Amphibia > Anura > Ranidae > Lithobates > Lithobates sylvaticus. Next base: position 401,298,555 of record CM053026.1, read on the forward strand.
CCCTCTTTAACATAATTGTAATAAGCTGGGAATTTCTTCTTGCGTGTTGGATTTTTGTATGTTCCTTTTTTGTCCTTCATGCATATTTGCCTTCACTAACCCCCCCAGCAAACAGGCCTCGCAGTTTGCCCAGCGGTGGGATTTTCCTAATTGCGGAGGGGCAATCGAAGGGAAGCACATCCACATCGTCCCACCACCCCATTCGGAGTCATACTATTTTAACTATAAGGGGTTTCATAGTATCGTGTTGATGGCGGTGGTGTCGGCGACATATGAGTTTCTAAATGTGGACGTGGGGAGGAATGGCTGGATGTCGGATGGAGTAGTATTTACCCGGACCGAGTTTTACTGACGTCTCGAGAGTGGTAGCTTGGGATTGCCACCCCCGGAGGAGAATGACGAAGGACTGCCATTTGTCTTTGTTGCTGATGAGGCGTTCGGTTTGGGAAACATGAGGCCATTCCCCCATAGGACCCTCACCCCAGAGAAGAGGGTTTTTAATTACCGGCTGGTACCGGCAGAGCCAAAAGAGTCGTGGAGAACACGTTTGGGATTCTGGCCAGCCGGTTCCGCCTGTTTCAAACGGCCATTAATATGGCGGAATACAACCTTAATAACATTGTCTTACCTTGTTGCATCCTGCACAACTTTTGAAGCAGCCTGCCCTGGCTTGCCACCCCCCCAAAGCGCCCGTGAAGTGCGACAAAATTATTGCAATATTTTTCGTAAAAGGGGGCCATTTCTTTGCCAGCACTCTTTGAATACATTTTACATTTAATCTGGTAAAATCTGGATTTTGATTTCCTGCTTGTGTTTCTTTTTTGTGTCTCCTAGTGCACTTGTAGTGCCAAGTAGTTTGTACATTATTATATAACACCCATTGTCACTGTAAACACCAATTTCAACACAAAAAAAATGGTATTGATCATTGAAAGAAGAAGCCACACATTGTTGAGTAAAAATCCTTTTACTCCATACACATTCACATGTACGTTGTAAAATATTTTTTTGTCAAAAAATACAAAATTTGGAGTTATCTACATAATTTTTTTTTTTTTTAGGTTACATTAACAGCCATGTTTCAAAACACAACATACACAACTCTGGAACTTAAAGTTCAACATTGAAAAACTTAAGGCAAGATCACACATTATATTGTCCAAAATGTGTGGATCTTGCCTTCAACAGATGGGGTGAAGTCACCCCTGTAAAAGCCTAATTTTGAAGATGCACACAAATTGTGAGTCAAACTGGGGATTTACATCCTGATCCCATGCCTAATGTCAACATGTGCTATCTCCCATCATTGGGGATCAATGGATGTGTTTTGGGGGTGCAACCCCTTCCTCTCACCAACTTGAGTTTTAAGGGAGGGGTTGCAGGCACAAAACGCGTACATTGATATCCCCTGATGGCAGATAGCACATGTTGACATACTGTGTGCATCTTCAAAATTAGGCTTTTTAAAATGTTGTCCAAATTTAAAAAAACAAAACAAAATGGTGGCAATTTTTGAGAAAATGATATTCTTCCAAGGACATCAATCATGTTCTTAAGTTTAACTTCAATATCCATAGTTTTTTTTAATAATGTCTAAATCCTGACTATATCACATGATGTCCTGGATTAGCCTTTGGGCACTGTCACTGGTGAAATGATCTGATTGTTCTTCCATGAATGAATAAATGATTTGTATAGCGCTGCAAATGCGAACTGAATCGCCTCAAGGCACTTGGCTGCCCTGGTTGTCCTGCTATATTAGAAGAGGTGGGTCTTGATTTTTTTCCTGAAGGCCTGATGGTTTTCTTCCAAGCGGATGTTGTTAGGTAGAGCATTCCATAGCCGAGGTCCCTGTACTGCGAATCTTCGTTCTCCCTTCGATTTGTAGCGGGCTTTGGGGATAAGTAGGCGGTTTTGGTTTGTCGATCGAAGTCTGCGATTCGGTTTGTATTTTTCTATTTAATTTTTTTTTAAACGAACAAGGTTTCCTACGACCGATTACTGTGCGTATGACCATGAAAGTAGCTATTTTTGAATGTACAACACCTTATTAAAGAAAAACACATGGCGCAGCATGCAATATTAATAATAATAGGAACACACGACAAATACTTACTTTTTCAAAGAACGTTCTTGATCTTTCTAAACTGATCCTGCTCCCTTAATTTGAGGTCCGACCAGCGTTTCCTCAGTTGATCCTTGGATCGTCGTACCCCAAAATTCCTGTACAGACTCTTCACAACTTTATTCATGATCTTGGCCTTTCTCATATTTGGGTTTGGGTACGGACCATAATTCCTGTCATAGTTGTTACTCCTCAAGATGTCGACCATCTCCAACATCTCTACAAAGGACATATTTAAGGCCTTAAATCTCCTCCTGGATCCTGACATTTCTGGCTCCGGGCTTTCCTCCTCCTCGTTACTGGAATTATGCACCTGCTGTGTCTCCACCATGATCCTCTCCCACTGCGTAGAAAGGGGCGGGAAATATTCTAGAAAGAACGTCAGGGGCAGGCGACGCGGGCGGATTTTCACGCATGCGCAGTGTATAGAAAACTTAAAACACCTGTGTGTCGTAACTACAATCTGTGTGCAGAGGAAGGAGGAAGCGACGAACGTTATAACGAAGGTAAGATTTTAACTTTGGTGACATAAGCGGACTATACTGAATCTAGATTGATGCCTATATTGGGTTAAAAGATTATCCTGAGAGGAGTGTTTTTGTCTTTTGTTTGGTCTTGCAGAGAAAATGTATACATTTAAAGACCAAGAATTCCTGGGGGAATTCCTGGATAAATACAGTGATATGCGCAATTTATGGGAGGTGAAAAAACCTTTATATCACAACAAAGCAGTTAAGAAGGCAACGCTGGAGAAATTGCTTGCATTTGTTCAGACTTGGGACCCCAATGCAGACATGAGGTCTCTGGAAACTAAAATTGGGAGCTTGAGAAGCACCTATAGGAAGGAGTATCAGAAGGTACAGCAGTCCCTGAGGTCAGGAGCTGTAGCAGAGGATGTATATGTACCCAGTCTGTGGTATTACAGCAGGATGCATTTTCTTGACGACCAGATTGAGGGCAGGGAATCGCTTTCAACTCTTCCGGGAACCCCTTCCATCCAGTCTTCCCTCAACCCCAGCTGAGGCTTCCATGGACCAACCTGGGCCTTCCATCCAGGAAGAGATTGAGGAGCCCAGATGGAGCCAGGTATAGGTTTTTTAGACATATTTTGTATGTGAAAATGATTGTTGGTAACTAGATGTTATTATTGATAATAAATTAATGAATTAACAAAAAGTGTTTCACATATCAATAGACAGAAGTGGCCAAAAACGTTTGTGATAAGAATTAAAAATGCTGGGCTCAGAATTATAGTCTTTTCTATTTATTAAAACATTACATTTGCAACAGTCATGAGCTGAAAATTGCATGTGTTTGATGAACAAAAAACTAAAACTATGTCCCTTTTTCATACACAGGATGACCTCAGCCAGAACGAGGCTCTGGCAAGTGACTCACAGGAGGAGGCAGGAGGAAATGTCAGCCAGGAGGTGGCAGGGCCCAGTCACACCCAGTCCCAGGTGCCTCCCCTCATCCTTCCATACAAAAGGCCCAGGAAGGGCACGAAAACAGAGGAGGCAGCACTGGCCCTCATCAAGGAGGCTAATGACGCCCTGAAATCCCCCCTAGATGCTGTAGAGGCCTATGGCTTTAGTTTGCGTAGTTTTGCTTAGGCAATTTAAAGCAAATGGAGGAGGGCCAATGGCGCAAATGTGAAAAAATAATTTTTACAACCATCCACAAGGGGTTGAGTGGCAAAATTACTGAGTACGACCACTTGTGTTCTCTCCCCCATCCTCCTTCTCCTCCTGCCACAAGTCCACCTCCAGAGCCACAGCCTCCAGAGAAGGCTGCAGGGAAGGCTGTACGGAAGACAAGAAAGTGATTGCCTACCTTCAGTCTGGTCTGACAGAACACGCAGCCTGTTGTAGTACCACAGCCTGGGTACATATATGTCATCTGCTGCTGTTCCTGTTCTCTGGACCAGATTGACCTTTCTATATGGACTTCTCAAGCTACCAAGTTTTTGAGCCACAAAGTTGATGTGTGCCTTGGGGGCCAAAGGCTTCGCAAGTTCAAGCACTTTCTCCAGCATTGCCTTCATCTTTCTTTTGTTATTATGATGGAAAATACATTTTGTTTTTGGTTTCAGAAAATACTTGCCTATGTGTTTTTCTACAAATAGCAAATTCATTTTTTTAGGGTGAGTAGGCAGGTACATTTCAAAAATACAATGTCAAAATTAACAAGGGACACCAACAACAAACAGGTTTACAAATAATACATAATAATGGTGTTGTGGAAACGTGACATAAAAAATAAAAAGGAGAGCACAAGAAAATAATACAATAATCCAAATATTGTTATTAAAGAAAAAAAAGGACTTAAAAAAAAAAAAAAAAAAACATATATATTTTATAGATCGGGCTTAAATTCAAATAAAGATTATTCAGGAGATACCTAGAAATAATAAAGAAATCAGTTTGGGAAAACTCTGTGTGAATATGAGCAGCAAAACAACTTAATTCTTCTAGCATTATAAAGAAGAGAATGCGCGGCATTGAACAATTAAAAAATTTGCAGTGTGAAGAATCTGCTATCTCCATTACGAACGCTAGTTTTATCAGACCGAGCGGTCTTGTACTGGATTCTGAGCATGCGTGATTTTTGGCGTGTCGGAATTGCATACACGCGATCAGAATTTCCGATAGAAAGTTTTTCCGTCGGGAAAGTTGAGAACATGCTATCAATTTTTGTCTGGCGGAAATTCGGACAGCTAAATTCCGATGGAGCCTACACCCGGTCGCATTTTCCGATGAAAAGCTCTCATCTGTCTTTTTCTGTGCGGAATTACGATCGTGTGTACACGGCATTAGTGCTCAGAATTATGGCCTTATTGCATTGTTGCCAAGAAATAGGTAGGGAAAGATCCTTTTCCCATTTCAGCATATTATTGGTTTTAACAGATTTAGGGAATTCTGAGAAAAGTTTGTAAAATAAGGATATTCCTTTCTTATCACAAGCGTATTTGCTCAGTAGGAACCTCCAGATTATTGGGATATTCATGCTCGATTCCGGGTCAAATTTCTTTAATCTTTCAAAATGTCTAAGTTTTTTTAGCACCAACTCTTTATAGGCTAGGGGTAGGGTGACATAGTAATTAAACCCCTGTGAAATCCAATTATTCACTGAGATACGGGCTCTACAGTAGTCCAGCACTCTTAAGGCCACAGGGATTTTAATTAGCTCACCTAGTTCTTTTGATTTAGATACTATGTGTTTCCAATCTATAAACGTGGATTTAATAGTGGAATAGGATCAAGCATCAATGCAGTGTGGTGCTGCAGATACTATAAAAGTAGTTAAGTGCCACGTCCTTAATTTAGTATTTAAGAAAGAGAGAGGGAGGGACTTATGGACTTTTTAGGCACCGTACACTATATTTTATAAACAAAATTTATTAAAGGAAAACAACATACATAAAAAACAGTATACATTTTAAAAGCATATACATCTTGTCAGAAAAGATCAATACAGTACAGAGTCGCATGTGCAGCCTATAGTAGCTAGCCTAAGGGATACCAAAAGACAAGGATCAGCGATGGATATGAGCTTGGTCCAGAATTGATGAGGTATCCAATACTAAGGCGAGGATGCAGTGCGATGACGATGGAATATTAGCGGAAGCTCTACATGTTTTCGCGTTTTCATTTAACGCTTCATCTGGAGCCTAGGATTACAGTAGCTAACAGACAAATATAGAATTTAAAAGACACAGTAAGTATATGCATATAGTTATTCCTTCCTAGATAACATGTTATAATTGTAGATCAAACAATATATATATAATCATAACTGCCAAATGTGGCCACCAGGCATGCGTCACACCACCAGGTGAGCCGCAGGGGTATAGGCCAAGATTCCAAACACTCAGTGGGGACGTGTAAAATATAGTGAATTGCTGCCAATTGTATAAAAAGAAGCACTTACTGCAAATCTTTAATGGTTCGAGAGTGTATAAGAAAACAGTCCCCGTATCTCCCCGCCAGCCATGAGAGAGAAACAAACGCTGAGGATGGATATGGTGAGATTTAACGTCAATACCCCAGGTGAGAACCTAATTGGTAGCCAAGATATACAGGTTTACATTAATTATCCATACAGACATGGACCCATGGACACCATAGTCACACGAATTTCCCCAAGAGGATTATTATCTGGACTCACCTAGATAGAGGAGGGATACCAGGCTAAAAAAGCACACAAGCGCTAGGTTGTTTGTATGTGGGTTCCAAATAGAACGGAACAAAACTTATAAAGTAGCATATTGGTACTCAAAACAGATCTTCAATGGTACTAGAACCGGTCTTCAGTAGGGTTTGTGTGGTAAGTCCGCAAGGACGGTAAATAGTAAGGTTGCAACCATTGATCTGTAGGGTATAGGACCATATACATAAATGAGTATATCTAGAGAAGAGGAACAGCTAATAGCGTGACCAAGTGGCATACATGCATCTCACCATATCCTGGAGTAGAAGGAATTCTCAATCATCAGCATCATGGCGGCCATGGAGGAAGGGGGACGCTGGCAGAGAGCACACCGCGGTGTGCTTAAATACACGTCCCATCCGTAGTCAATATCCGGCGGGCGCCGGCTTGACGTCATCCGGATCGGCCGCACGAACGCAGTGCGCATGCGCCAACGTCACGTATCGCGCCTGCGCAATGAGGCCGAGACGTAAACGATGGCGTGCGCATCTTGTTCACGCAGGAAGGCAGCTAGGGGATACTAACGTAGATCTCCCCAGCTGGTTCCTGCTATTCGTCACATAGATGGACAAAGTGACGATGTGCGGCCGCACTGAGTGATGGATGGGCCCAAAATAAATGTGGCGCAACATCGAATGGTGCAACACCATATCGCAGGGGAGCCACAACAGGCAGATTAAACAACCTCAAACTAAGTTAATAAAGAGAAAAACACAAGTATTCATAAATATAGGTATACAGCTCATATTATAATTCTAAAACAATTAGAACTAGGTATTAGTACTAAAGAGTATTGAACCCTGTAAAAGTTTGATTATCTCAGAGTTAGGACGTTATTTGGGACCATGGGATACATTCATAGGCTGCATTGGACGGGGAATAAGCTCCGATAGATAGATACAGGACCATATAGTAATGAATAGAACTATATAGTCATATAATGAATACATTAGTGGAGATACGGACCAGATATAAATGGGGAATGGGGAAGGGAAGGGGAAAAAGGGGGAACGGGACATGAGGAATGGAAAAGACTAGAGGACCAGGCATGCCGTTGAAAACATGTAGTATAAATTCAAGAGGTGTATAGATTATGCAAAAACACCTACGGATAGCTGTGAGACTTACGGGTGATGTAGTTCTATTCTTGGGGACAGATATTTCCCGAATTGGTATATATGGGGACACCAATAGTTTGATGGAACAGTAAGTTACGGGGGATACTTCATGTGTCTCACAGATATAGTGTACATGAAGTTACAAATTTTTAGAGGAAGGGTTTGTAGGATTGTGCCTCATTGATTCCTGGAGGACGAGTCGCATCGAGGCGTTCTATCCAGGTGGTTTCCTTTTTCAAAATTTCTTTATCCCAATTACCCCCCCGCGGATCCCTAGGGATAACTGCCAGAACTATAAACGAAACAGCTGAAGTGTCAAATTTATGGTATAAATCTAAATGTCTACTCACGGAAGTGATCATTTTTCCCCCCGATGAGTAGTAGATGTGGTCTTTGATTCGAGCGCGGAACTGGCGGATAGTCTTTCCGACATAAAATGCGCTGCAGGTGCAGGACATTAAATACACCACCCCTTGGGTCTCACAGTCAGCGTGAAAACGGGGGACAAAGGTTTCTCCATTGGGGAGAATAAAACTTTTCCCCGGTCTCACCCATGGGCAGTATGTACATCGTCCACAACGGGCAATACCCATGCTGCCTACGTCAGAGTGTGTCTTAGTACTGTAATGACTCGATGTAAATTTATCGCGTAGCGAACGTGATTTTCTAAACGTGATGGTAGGGTTAGGGTTTATGTATTTTCTCAGGATGGGGTCCTCACGGAGAAGAGGCCAGTGTCTAACTAGTATTTCCCGCAATTCACCATGCTGTTTTGAATACCTGGTGATGTATCGAACTACATCATTGGTTTTTTTGGTCTTCATTTTATAGAGAAGTGAGTTCCGTGATTGTCTCAAAGCCTTATTGTATGATTTTCTCAAAATAGACTTACTGTATCCCCTGTTTTTTAAACGATCTCGAAGATAGTTTGCCTGTAATTTAAATTCTTCAGTATGTGTACAGTTACGTCTCAATCTGAGGTATTGGGCATACGGGATACTCCGAATCAACGTTTCGGGATGGGCACTTTCTGCGTGAAGCAGTGTGTTGCCAGCCGTTTCTTTTCTGAAGAGGGTAGTTGCCAAACAGCCAGTTTGGTCTCTAAAAATAGTTAGATCCAAAAAGGTGATTTTTTCGGAATTCACTGAATATGTAAATTTTAAGTTAAAGGAATTTTGATTAATAGCATCCATGAATGTTTGCAATGTATTAAGGGATCCCGCCCATATCATAAATATGTCGTCTATATATCGCAGCCAGCAAAGTGCTAGGCTTGTATATGGCGACAAAATATCATCCATCCTCAGCGTTTGTTTCTCTCTCATGGCTGGCGGGGAGATACGGGGACTGTTTTCTTATACACTCTCGAACCATTAAAGATTTGCAGTAAGTGCTTCTTTTTATACAATTGGCAGCAATTCACTATATTTTACACGTCCCCACTGAGTGTTTGGAATCTTGGCCTATACCCTTGCGGCTCACCTTCTGGTGGTGTGACGCATGCCTGGTGGCCACATTTGGCAGTTATGATTATATATATTGTTTGATCTACAATTATAACATATTATCTAGGAAGGAATAACTATATGCATATACTTACTGTGTCTTTTAAATTCTATATTTGTCTGTTAGCTACTGTAATCCTAGGCTCCAGATGAAGCGTTAAATGAAAACGCGAAACATGTAGAGCTTCCGCTAATATTCCATCGTCATCGCACTGCATCCTCGCCTTAGTATTGGATACCTCATCAATTCTGGACCAAGCTCATATCCATCGCTGATCCTTGTCTTTTGGTATCCCTTAGGCTAGCTACTATAGGCTGCACATGCGACTCTGTACTGTATTGATCTTTTCTGACAAGATGTATATGCTTTTAAAATGTATACTGTTTTTTATGTATGTTGTTTTCCTTTAATAAATTTTGTTTATAAAATATAGTGTACGGTGCCTAAAAAGTCCATAAGTGGATTTAATAGTGATGAGTTTTGGTATTACGACTTTAGGAAGCAAAGCATACGCTATAGCTAATGCACACGTCATTGCCCTTAGTGACTTATTTTTCAATATTTACACAAAGTTTCTCATCTGAATTGGAAAACCAAAATTTCATTTGATTTGATCAAAGAAATTGTTTTTTTTTTTACTAAAGAATTTAGCATTTTGAGGTCATTATGCAAGGGAACGCTCCCTTAGCTTAGTGAATGAGGTGAAGCTCTGCTGACTTTCAGCATCCAATTATGTGCAAGTATATTCTCTTTTTGCTCAGCGTTTGTTCTCTTAACAGACTCTTCCATCATTTGTTCCATATCAGTGGACATAACAGGATAAAACTATTTGCATTTTGCTTTGAAACACTTAATGCCTTAATGAACTGTAGGCAGCTTCTTGAGATCTGCAAGCGTCTACAATTACAAATTTATCACCTGACATAAAAAGGTGATTAACAATTAAGAACAAACAATGCAAGTGATCAAATTTCCTGTAAGTTAAGAGGCAGTTAAGAGGCTTTTCTAATGAAGCTGAGCTTGTCAGAATGATATATTTTTGTGTCTCGTTTTTCAAAGAATAGGTGATTCATATAAATAAGTGAAGTCAGAACTCAGCCATTCTCAGCCTGCCCTGGACAGGCACAGAATTTCTATTCTCTGCTGCTCTCAGACTGTGAAAGTAGATCTATGACCTCTCATTAAAAAAATTGCTATAATACCTAAAGTGGTTGTAACAAAAAAGGGAAAGGGGATAAGGGAAAGGACAGGGACCTTTTGGCCAGAGTGTCAACTGGCCAGGTCAATGGTAGGAGTTCCCACTCATCCAAAGTGAGGATGGAGTTCACCAATGAGGACCGATGGGATTCAGAACGGGCAGAGGGTGAGGAAAGATATCCTCAAAAAAGGGGGTCCGTGCCCTCCAGAAGAGAGGTGGGAACACACAGCGGAGTACTCCTAAGATGAGCTTTATTGAAAATTTGCACACAAATAAGCAATTTGTAAAAATTCACAAAAGATGGCAAAAAAGTTTAAAATGACAACGTTGTCCTTCTAAAAACACACTCCCAGGATACCAGCCATGCCACTTTCATCCATAAAAGACACTAAACAGGTTAGTAAAGATGACACGTGAAAAGGGGGTCTAGAGGGGTTCTTGGAAACCTACGGGGCACTTGCAGCTACATGCCATATGCCTTTCTTTAGCACATCCAGGCCCACTGTATACCCTGTATCTACAGTATTGAAATTAAAATCTATACCGAACCTGCAATCATGTACATCTTATCCAGACAGTAGATGATACCTACAAATAGGTCTGAAGGGCTCCTGGGAAACCCACGGGGCACTTGCAACTGAATGCTAGGTGCCTACCTTGAGGACATCCAGGCCCACTTATGCCCTGTGTCATCACTATTAAGTGGAAAGGAGGGAGTCCGTGGCGGACCTGCATACAAATACAGCAGTGGATGTTATATCTAAGTTCTGAGTTCTTGTGGTACTCACCAATTTAAAGCCACTGCTGTCTGCACAAACCCAACAAAGGGCAGCAACATAAGGGCTCCAAACCAAAATGGAGGGGGTTCAATGTCAAGATGTATGACATAGGGATGAATGATGCAAATGGTGATGGGACAATTCAAGTGTGGTCACTGGATATCAAAGCACAACTCCAGGCTATTTACAGATTTGAGACACAATCACACTGCTAGTGTCACCCCAGTCTGCGTGGAGGCCTTAGTAAGATGCACAGGGCACGACAATATTCCTCTTCGGCGAGGAGGTAGGACTGTCCACCATCTTCCGTGGTGGGGGTAGCCTTCCTCCTGCATCCACTTGTAGCTTTTGCCCGCTGATGTTGGTGCTGCCAGTCACTCAGGTTCCATTGTTGCAAGCTTAGTGTACATCCATCTCCGGCTGGCCAGCTGCTCACTTCCGGTTTTACTTACGGTTTCCGGGATTTTAACTTCCTGTTTGTCATGATTGGATATGGTAGATCGACTGGGGATGGTTGGAGTGTGTGTGGCGCTACACCCATACGTTTCACCCACCTAGCACCTAGGTTTCATCAGGGTGTACACCAGGGGCGGCCTTTCCATAGGGGGTGCATACATTTTTTGTATTTTTTTTTTTTTAAAGGGCCAGTTTTAAGATTTTTTTTGTGACTCACCCCCCCCCCCCCCCCCCCCCTCCAGGCAGTCAAAAAAAAAAATCTTAAAACTGGCCCTTTAAAAAAAAAAAAAATACAAAAAATGGTCCTTAAGTGCAATGTGTTTGGATGCCGGACACAATGCACTATGGGAAGCGCCACATCTATGCAATCACGAGATTGCAGACGCAGCGCTTCATTTGCAGGCTTTCGTCCCGCCTTGTGGTGCTTTCGGAAGTGCTTCCGCCCAGCGCTCGTAGTATCTATTACTACAGCCGGGCGGTTTGATTGATGATGTCACTTCCTATTTTCTCTCTCCCATTGCGCCAAGAGAAAACCGGAAGTATGAGGAGCGCCGCTGCCAGTGGAAGGAGACACTGCAGGTAAGGACACCACAGCCTGCCTGTACACTTGCCGTGGGGTCCAGCCTGCCTCTACACTTGCCGTGGGGTCCAGCCTGCCTCTACGCTTTCCGTGGGGTCCAGCCTGCCTCTACGCTTTCCGTGGGGTCCAGCCTGCCTCTACGCTTTCCGTGGGGTCCAGCCTGCCTCTACGCTTTCCGTGGGGTCCAGCCTGCCTCTACGCTTGCCGGTGGGGTCCAGCCTGCCTCTACGCTTGCCGGTGGGGTCCAGCCTGCCTCTGGACTTGCCGGTGGGGTGCAGCCTGCCTCTGCACTTGCCGATGGGGTGCAGCCTGCCTCTGCACTTGCCGATGGGGTGCAGCCTGCCTCTGCACTTGCCGATGGGGTGCAGCCTGCCTCTGCACTTGCCGATGGGGTGCAGCCTGCCTCTGCCCTTGCCGATGGGGTGCAGCCTGCCTCTGCACTTGCCGATGTGGTCCAGCCTGCCTCTATGCTTGCTGATGGGGTCCATTTCCCCTTTAAGCTTGCCGATGGGGTCCAGCCTGCCACTACGCTTGCGGATGGGGTCCAGCCTGCCTCTACGTATGCCGGTGGGGTCCAGCCTGCCTCTACGCTTGCCGGTGGGGTCCAGCCTGCCTCTACGCTTGCCGGTGGGGTCCAGCCTGCCTCTACGCTTGCCGGTGGGGTCCAGCCTGCCTCTACGCTTGCCGGTGGGGTCCAGCCTGCCTCTACGCTTTCCGTGGGGTCCAGCCTGCCTCTACGCTTGCCGGTGGGGTCCAGCCTGCCTCTACGCTTGCCGGTGGGGTCCAGCCTGCCTCTGGACTTGCCGGTGGGGTCCAGCCTGCCTCTGGACTTGCCGGTGGGGTGCAGCCTGCCTCTGCACTTGCCGATGGGGTGCAGCCTGCCTCTGCACTTGCCGATGGGGTGCAGCCTGCCTCTGCACTTGCCGATGGGGTGCAGCCTGCCTCTGCCCTTGCCGATGGGGTGCAGCCTGCCTCTGCGCTTGCCGATGTGGTCCAGCCTGCCTCTATGCTTGCTGATGGGGTCCATTTCCCCTTTAAGCTTGCCGATGGGGTCCAGCCTGCCACTACGCTTGCGGATGGGGTCCAGCCTGCCTCTACGTATGCCGGTGGGGTCCAGCCTGCCTCTACGCTTGCCGGTGGGGTCCAGCCTGCCTCTACGCTTGCCGGTGGGGTCCAGCCTGCCTCTACGCTTGCCGGTGGGGTCCAGCCTGCCTCTACGCTTGCCGGTGGGGTCCAGCCTGCCTCTACGCTTGCCGGGGGGGTCCAGCCTGCCTCTACGCTTGCCGGTGGGGTCCAGCCTGCCTCTACGCTTGCCGGTGGGGTCCAGCCTGCCTCTACGCTTGCCGGTGGGGTCCAGCCTGCCTCTACGCTTGCCGGTGGGGTCCAGCCTGCCTCTACGCTTGCCGGTGGGGTCCAGCCTGCCTCTACGTATGCCGGTGGGGTCCAGCCTGCCTCTACGCTTGCCGGTGGGGTCCAGCCTGCCTCTACACTTGCCAGTGGGGTCCAGCCTGCCTCTACACTTGCCAGTGGGGTCCAGCCTGCCTCTACGCTTTCCGTGGGGTCCAGCCTGCCTCTACGCTTGCCGGGGGGTAGCCTGCCTCTACGCTTGCCGGTGGGGTCCAGCCTGCCTCTGCACTTGCCGATGGGTTTCAACCTGCCTCTGTGCTTGCCGATGGGGTTGAGCCTGCCTCTGCTATTGCCGATGGGGGTTCAACCTGCCTCTGCGCTTGCCGAAAGGGTTTAGCCTGCCTCTACGCTTGCCGATGGGGTTCAGCCTGCCTCTACGTATGCCGGTGGGGTCCAGCCTGCCTCTACGCTTGCCGTGGGGTCCAGCCTGCCTCTACGCTTGCCGGTGGGGTCCAGCCTGCCTCTACGCTTGCCGGTGGGGTCCAGCCTGCCTCTACGCTTGCCGGTGGGGTCCAGCCTGCCTCTACGCTTGCCGGTGGGGTCCAGCCTGCCTCTACGCTTGCCGGTGGGGTCCAGCCTGCCTCTACGCTTGCCGGTGGGGTCCAGCCTGCCTCTACGCTTGCCGGTGGGGTCCAGCCTGCCTCTACGCTTGCCGGTGGGGTCCAGCCTGCCTCTACGTATGCCGGTGGGGTCCAGCCTGCCTCTACGCTTGCCGGTGGGGTCCAGCCTGCCTCTACGAATGCCGGTGGGGTCCAGCCTGCCTCTATGCTTGCCGGTGGGGTCCAGCCTGCCTCTACGCTTGCCGGTGGGGTCCAGCCTGCCTCTACACTTGCCAGTGGGGTCCAGCCTGCCTCTACGCTTTCCGTGGGGTGCAGCCTGCCTCTGCACTTGCCGATGGGTTTCAACCTGCCTCTGTGCTTGCCGATGGGGTTAAGCCTGCCTCTGCTATTGCCGATGGGGGTTCAACCTGCCTCTGCGCTTGCCGAAAGGGTTTAGCCTGCCTCTACGCTTGCCGATGGGGTTCAGCCTGCCTCTACGTTTGCCGATGGGGTTCAGCCTGCCTCTACGCTTGCCGATGGGGTTCAGCCTGTCTCTACGCTTGCCAATGAAGTTGACAAGCAGACTCGTGGAGAACACCGTCCCACCTTCCCGCGGACCACAGCCTCCCCCTCCTTTGTTACCAGCACGCCCAGCTGCCCAGAGAACGCTGGTGAGTGGGTCAGTGCAGCAGCGATATTGGCTCCTCCCTTACTGCCAGGTTCTATCCACCTGTGGATGCCGTCAGCTCCTCGTTGTTCTGTGAACCCCCAGCAATACCCTAAGCTCTCTTAATTAATTTTTTATTCTTCATATTATACATATCACTACACTGGCATGTGGATTTTTGTTTTCCCATGAATACCATTGAATAAACTTGTGTGCTGCTACTGAGAGACGTATTTCCATTTCAACCCATTGAGTGCTGACATTTCTTGTTTTGGATTGTGTGATGAAGTTAAGCCTGCCTCTGCATAGTTGCCAACATTGTAAAAAAATGTATAGGGACACTTTTTTGTCTGTAGGCGGAGTCTTATTATAATTCGAGGCTGGGCATGCATTTGTAGGCGTGACATAGCAAAAAAAAGAAAAATGTAGTGTGAAATAGTGGGCGTGGCTTATATGGGCATGGTTCAATGAGGATGTGGTTAGAGTCTGAGATGAATGAGAAATGGAGAAAAAAAAGGGGAAAAGAGGTAGGGAGAGAGAAAGAAGGAGGGGAGGAGAGAGAAGGATTGAAAAAGGGAGGCAGGGACAGCAAGCCCAGATCCTACACCACATTAGAAATGTGTATTCAAGAGTTTAAGAAATCAGCAGATAAAGATGCTCCAAACATCTGGTGTTAGTGCTTCAATCATCCCAGCACCATGGTTGTTGTGGTGTCAAGATGATTGAAGCCCATTATTACTATTATTACATTGCAATATAGAATGAAATCATTCAACTCACCATAATCCAGAATCAGTGGGACCCCTGAGCGTGTCGCCTGCCACCAGATGCCATCAGTTGCCCCCAGAGACTGTCCTTACATCAGGTGCCCCCAACAGAGCCCCTCCTTACATCTGGTCTCCCCAGAAGCAGAGCCCCTCCTTACATCTGGTGTCCCCAGCAGCAGAGCCCTCCTTTACATCTGGTGTCCCCAGCAGCGGAACCCTCCTTTACATCTGGTGTCCCCAGCAGCGGAGCCCTTCTTTTACATCTGGTTTCCCCAGCAGCGGAGCCCTCCTTTACATCTGGTGTCCCCAGCAGCGGAGCCCTCCATTACATCTGTTGTCCCACAGTGGAGAACCCCCCCTTACATATGGTGTCCCCAGTGGAGAAACCCCCCTTACATCAGGTGTCCCCCAGTGGAGCAGACCCCCTTACATCAGATGTCCCCCAGTGGAGCAGATCCCCTTACATCAGGTGTCCCCCAGTGGAGAAGCCCCCCTTACATCAGGTGTCCCCCAGTGGAGAAGCCCCCCTTACATTTGGTGTCCCCCAGTGGAGCAGACCCACCTACATCCCTGTACACCAGTGGAGAAGCCCCCCTTACATCCGTTGTCCCCAGTGGAGAAGCCCCCCTTACATCAGGTGTCCCCCATTGGAGCAGACACCCTTACATCAGGTGTCCCCCAGTGGAGCAGACCCCCTTACATCCGGTGTCCCCCAGTGGAGAAGCCTCCCTTACATCAGGTGTTTCCCAGTGGAGAAGCCCCCCTTACATCAGGTGTCCCCCAGTGGAGAAGCCCCCCTTACATCCGGTGTCCCCCAGTGGAGAAGCCCCCCTTACATCCGGTGTCCCCCATTAGAGCAGACCCCCTTACATCCGGTGTCCCCCAGTGGAGCAGACCCCCTTACATTCATTGTCCCCCAGTGGAGAAGCCCCCTTACATCAGGTGTCCCCAATGGAGAAGCCCCCTTACTTTAGGTGTCCCCCAGTGGAGAAGCCCTCCTTACATCCGGTGTCCCCCAGTGGAGAAGCTCCCCTTACATCCAGAGTCCCCCAGTGAAGAAGCCCCCCTTACATCCAGAGTCCCCCAGTGAAAAAGCCCCCCCCCTTACATCCGATGTCCCCCAGTGGAGAAGCCCCCCTTACATCAGGTGTGTCCCTCAGTGGAGCAGCCCCCCTCCCCCAGCAGCGGAGACTCTTTCCGCCGCCATTACAGAACACCAGAAGTAACAGGCAGCGTGGAACAATAGGCAGAGCCGGCCGGGTGGCTGCCAATAGAAATTGAGCTGCGGTGCTGCCCACCCCCGCCCTTTCCCACAACAGGTCACAGACTGTCAGACCAGCAGCGGGGCGGGGGTGGGTGGCGCCCCAGCTCAATTTCTATTGGCAGCCACCCGGCCTCAGCGTTCTGGTCTTCTGCAAAATGGCGGCCGGTGGAGACATTGTCTCCTGTGGTGGTGAAAAATCAGTAAAACAAGGATTTCCCAGGACATTTCCCGGGAATCGTGAAAACTGGGAAAAGGGTCAGAATCCCGGGAATGTCCCGGGAAATTCGGGACAGTTGGCAACTATGCCTCTGGTGGCCTTTGCCAAGCCTGCCCCAGGTGACCTGCTGTCTGCTTCTGGGCCTGCTGCTGGTGATCTGTTGTCTGCTGCCCGGCCTGCTTCTGGCAACCTGCTGTCTGCTGCCAAGCTTGCCTCTGGTAAACCGTTGTCTTCTGTCAAGCCTGCTTGTGACCTGCTGCTTGCTGCCCAGCCAGACTATGACGATTTCCGGGCCGCTGCCCAGCTGGACTATGCTGATTGTCGAGCCACTGCTCAGCTGGACTCTGTTGACTGGGTTAAAATCTCACCTGATGTGTCTGAGGCTTCTGAATTTCCATTGTCATGTGGCTTGAATGGTTTGTCTGTTTGGTTTAAGATCCCTACTGTTGCCTGTCCTGAGTTCTTTTTGCAGCCAGTTGATCCCGTTGTGCCAAGTCCAAGATGTCCAGTTACCCACTTTGAACATGAGCGCTGCATCCACTATTAGAGCCCCCAGCAGCAGAGTTCCTGTGGGGAAGGGCAGAGTTCCAACTGAACCTTGTCCTGACCAAGGTGTTATCTCTGCGATCCCAGGTGCATTTGAGGACCTTGGGTAGAGATGAGTGACAGGTAAAATGTGGAGCAATCTCTAATAATCTGGATATGGAGGGTTCAGTTGTAATCGAACACCCTGGCTTCAGGGTACCTGTTTGAGCCAAGGACTCAAGTGTTACGTTTTCATGTTACCTTCAGAATCCCAGCGTTGTGATGGATGCTGCATTAAAGAATTGTAAGCTCCAAGTGTTGCGCCTTCTCAGGGATCTGACCAGCAGAAAGCCCAGACAGTTTTTGTATCCGAATGGCGGGTACTCAGTCAGCCTCCAGCCCCCGATGATGGGGTACCTAGTGAGCCTCTAGACCCTGGTGGTGGGGCACAGTGGAACATCCAGAGGCCACTCCTTAAGATGGGGAAACTGTCAGGACCGGTTCATCTGCTGGTGGTGCTGTGGTTCTCAGGGCTGATAGCTGCAGTTCCAGTTTCCACCAGCAGCTGTCTCCCAGAAGCCAGCAGGTTTCAGTGATCAGCTTCACCTGGTATCAGCTGCTAGCTGGCTATACAGTGCCTCAGTCCCACTAGCACACAGTGCCTCAGTATTTTAATGGCTCCTGTCCTGTACTCTGTTTACTGCACTGCTCGTCATTTGTTCTTGCTCTTGCCCCTACCCTGCACCCAGTACCCCACTGCCTTGCTCTTTGCTTCTCCAGCTTTCCCCCGCCTTGTGTGTATTTATTTGTCTATATTGTGTATATAGTTAGTTTGTTAGGTTGCTGGTTAGTCATTTTGCCATTTAGTTTTGATTTTCATGTGTTCTCATGTTTATTGTTGGTGTGTGGTTATTGTTCGCTGTAAATAAATCTCACATGGTATACATATATACAGCATCTCCCAAAAGTGAGTACACCCCCCACATTTTTGTAAATATTTTATTATATCTTTTCATGTGCCAACACTGAAGAAATTACAGTTTGCTACAATGTAAAGTAGTGAGTGTACAGCTTGTATAACTGTAAATTTGCTGTCCCCTCACAATAAAAATGCTTGACTGTAGGCAAGACACAATTGTCTTTGTACTCCTCACCTGGTTGCTGCCACACAGGCTTGACACCATCTGAACCAAATAAATTTATCTTGGTCTCATCAGACTACAGGACATGGTTCCAGTAATCCAGTAATTACCCTTAATTCATTTTACAATTTTTCCACGACACACATGTCATGTACTGCCTGTCCTGCCCATGTGGATTGCTATATGTTGGCAGAACCATCAGAGCCCTACGGGCCAGATTTGGGGAACATCAACGGGCAGTTAAGGAGGGTAGTCCCCAATATAGTGTGTCACGACACTAACATTCATCATCCTAAGGACATCTCTGCTCTTCAAGTATGGATCATCGAATCCATACCAGATAAATACACCAGCTGAAAGATGCCAAAGTCTATGTAGACAGGAAACTTTCTGGATTTATACTCTCAACACTTTAAACGCCCCATGGCTTCAATGAAGAAATTGAGGTCCATACAGTCATCTAATATTCATATTCTAGTGTACATTTATTTATTTTTACGGCTATATTTATTCAACATGTTCTTTTGCATTATTTCAGGTATCTGGGCCATTCTATATACTCAAGGCCCATCATTTTCCAATAACCTTCATTCTCCCCTTCTCCTTCTCTTCCTATTGCCCCCCCCCCCCCTCCCCATTACCCTCTCCCCTCATTTTCATCTCTTCTACCACTTACAATGCGGAATACATCACCTCCCTCCACAGGGTGGTAAGTAACCATAGCATAAGTACATGTATAGAATACACACGAACCACCCCATTAAAAATGCCCATACACCCTGCGCATGCAGGTATGCATGTTATGTTGCATGAGCCTCCACATGTTTTTGTGCCTAGATGTGCACGCTTACATGGGCCCTCACATTTGTGCACACACTAGCACACTTATTTGTGCGCTCTTGCATGTACTCTATTTGATTTCTTGAATTGTGTTGTGAATTATCTGGAAGACCCATGAGTCCCAGATACATACACACGACTGCCAGATAATCTTAGTATTCATGTGTACTAGTATGCAGAGTGCATCATGCATCATACACTGCATTATATTATGCATTATATTATATATTATATATTATGCATTATATTATATCATATACAGCATTATCTCTGGTATCCTTATCATTATTTTTATTATTATTACAGTGCAGCCTCGGATTACAAGCATAATCCGTTCCAGGAGTATGCAAGTTTTCCCATTGAAGTCAATGGAAACGAAAATTATTTGTTCCGCATTGACTTCAATGGAATGCAATACCGCATGCAGTCAGAGGCGGGGGAGCACCGGAGAGCCTCAGAAACAGCCAAAAAGGCCCAAGGACACTTCGGCTGACCTCGGCAAACCTCGGAAAGACTTCCTACCCGAGATTTGCTGAGGTCAGTCGTTCTGTACTTGGGCCTTTCTGTGCATTTCCGAATGTGACGTTTGGCTCTGCTTGGCTTCGGTGCCCCCCCACCTCAGGCCAAAAGCGGTACTGCACACCGCTTTGTCCTGAATCGTGCTCGTTTTGCGAGACAACACTCGCAAACCGAGTTACGATTTTTAAAAATACAGTGCTCGTATTGCGAAATGCTGGTTAACCGCGCTACTCACAATCCGAGATTCCACTGTATTTTTATTCATACCTCTAATTTTACCTTTATTTTGAAATCATTACTTTTAAATATGTATATCATTTTTCATATATTTACACTTTTACTTATCTCTATGAATCTATATTATATTGTACTAGACAAACGTTGAATTTACTATCCCATGAATTTCCAATGACCTCTATTACTTACCGTATATTTGACTGTTATAATTCATACTATTAATTTCATTCATATTTTCATTATAATTCTATTTCGGTTCATATGAATGTTAATGTGTATGTTCATAAGAGTTTTAACATTCAACTACATTGCTGACAGTAATCTAGTGTATGCCGCTAATGCAGTGACTCTCATCCAATAGCAATAAGTGTACACGTTTTTTGTTGTGCTCTGTCCCGGAAGCCTATATAAAACTGACAGCCCCGACCACCAATAAGATCTGAGGAAAAAGCGAAAGCTTTGAAATGCGTCATCTGACATGTCCCAACGTCACTTCCGGTTCTGGATTGCACCGTATGTGTTCCAGGCTGATATGCATGCTGCCGTCGAGCAACACACAGGAATACACACAGGCTGGCTCACACACTCGCCCCTGCCCAGCAGCACGCAGGCCGGCTGGCTCTACTCTCTGGATTCCCTCTCCCTATCCAGGATCAATTCAGCGCACTGGGACCACACTGAGGACGTATACCTGGACCACAGAGTGACTGCATACCCCATACTGAGATACACCAATGCTTGTTTCTCACAACTGTCATGTGAGTAGCCATTTGGCTGATTATACTATCAAACCATTATTTTAAACAAACACGCATGCTCGGAAGCAAGGAGGAGCCAGAAGTGGTCGGTCTTGTAAACTAGTGTTCGAAATGAGAATTAACATTCGTGACTTGGCAAATTATGAAATCTCCAAATGCAGCGCACAATTCTCTTCTTTAATGGGATAATAATGAAGCTGCTTTGTTGGTGATACTGATGGAGTTATTGCAAACACATTTTCAAAGGCTTTTTTTTTATAGCGATATCAAGAATATTATTATGCTTTTTTTTTTTATTTGGGCAAGTTACCACAACACCATTATCCTGTATATGCAGCCGATTATGTCATCTGCACATGCGCTCTAAAGAAACAGCCACGCGTGCTCCCATGTGCAGGAGTGGCAGACCCAGAAGGAAGAAGGCAAAGATGGATCCAGCAAGATGACAAGGTCTTTGTTTGCAGGTAGGTTTAACATAATGTTCTAGTATGCGATGCACACGAGCACATTATGCCTTTACTTTAGCAGATCCGGAAAACAAAAAAAAAAAAAAAAACTTTACTTCCTCTTTAAGGATGCTTTTAAAAATAGAAACATGGATTTCTGTGGATGTAGGCTGCCTCAAATCCTTCTGTCTATCCATGTAATCCCAGACAGACTTGATGATAGGGCTCTGTGGTTGCCAAACCATCACTTCCAGGACTCCTTGTTCTTCTTTAGGCTTAAGATAGTTCTTAAAGCGGCTCTGCACTGACGATTTTTTTTTTTTTTTTGGAATCTTTAAAAATTATGTGTTGTTATTTCAATCCTTACTTGTAGTGACTTTGCCCGTTATCCATGTCCTTTTTTCTGGATAATTGATTCTTTATAACAACGTTTTTGGCCGATGTCATCTTGCTTGTGGGCATTTGAAGCCCACAAGCAATCACTTCCTCCTTCCCTCGATTCGGAGGAACCAGCATTCCTTGCTGGTTCCCGCGCATGCTCAATCCGTTCGCCTTGTGTCCTCAGGTAATACTGGTAATTATTACCTGATTTCCCTAGAGAACAATGGAGAAATTCCAAACGCCCTCCAAACGTAGTGGGCGTGATGAAGTCACGTTGTCTGAATCACACGAGATTTCTCTTTGGCTATGTGCACTGACTCCTGGGATGAATTATACGAGATCCCAGGAGACAGTGCGGAGATCAGCGGAAATTATGCTGATACCCACAGAAACCCCGCCCATAGCTGCAGGGAAAGATTAGGAGGAACACAAACACCAGCAGAGAACTAAAGGTAGGAGGAAAAAATTAAAATAAAGGAGCATTGAGCACTATTTATATATAATTAAAAACAATGGCACTAACATTAAAAAATGTGTGCAGAACCGCTTTAAGGACTCTGACTGTTTGTTTGATGATGTTGTCCTGCTGCAGAATAAATTTGTGGCCAATTACACGCATCCCTAATGGTACGGCATGATGGATAAGTATCTACCTGTATTTCCCAGCATTGAGGACACCATTGATCCTAACCAAATTTCCAAGTCCATTTGCAAAAATGCAGCCCCAATATTGCAAGGAACCTTCACCATGCTTCACTGTTGCCTGCAGTCCCTCATTGTACTGCTCTCTAGTAGAGTTAAGCGGACACCTGGATGTTCGGGTTCGGTGGGTTCGGCAGAACTTAGGAAAAAAGTCCGGGTTCGGGACCGAACTTGACCCGAACTTGACCCCGAACTCCGAACCCCATTGAAGTCAATGGGACCCGGACTTTTGAACACTAAAATGTCTGTAAAAAAGTCATGAAAAGGGCTAGAGGGCTGCAAATGGCAACAAAATGTTGTTAAGAGCATGGCAAGTGATCTGCAAACAAATGTGGATAGGGAAATAACTTAAAATAACATAAAAAAACTAAAAATTAAAATAAAATGCTGGAGGCCCCCTTCTCAGCAGAAGAGGTACAGGAAGTCATTAAGAACCTCAGAAACTCAACGGCACGATGCCGCACATATGGTGGGAATACCCCAGAATACGCACTTTCTGGAAAAAATTATTCAATTTAATGGATAAGATAGTGGGAAAATAAAATACTTGGAAATTTAAAAAAATGAAAAAATTATAATCTTGACCTAGGAGGACGAAATTCAAATGGAGTAGGAGGTTGAGGTGGCGGTGGATGCGGCGGTGTAGGTGGAAGCGGCGGTGGAGGAGGACGAGGTAGCCAACACTGGTTCAAAAATACAACAATGGCTTTGTAAGGCTAGTGGTGAATGATGTGTCGAATTCTGTCCCCCGTCGCATAGTGTCCGCCCTGTACTGCGCTTGCTCAGTACGTAGGACAAGGGGATTTTGAAACTCTCCAAAGACGATGCGCGGTGACTCCAGGTTCAAGCCACATCATCCGAGGTTGAAGCCTAGCCAAGCGAGCCAGTGAGGGGCCCTGTTACTATGTGCTACTGTATGTCCACTTGGATGGTCGGGCTTGAACCTGCACTCACTGCGCAGGCGACGTTCATCTTTGGAGATTTTGTGAATCTCCTTGTCCTCCGTACTGCGCAAGCACTGCACCTGCGCAGTAAGTGGCCGGACACTATCCGATAGCAAGACAGTTTTCGTCAGAACACCGGTATATGTGTCTATTCTGCACAAGGTACGGACAAGTCCTGTGGGATCCATGCCTGGTTCATTTTAATGAACGTGAGCTTGTCCACATTGGCTCTGGACAGGCGGCTGCGCTTGTCTGTGATAACGCCCCCTGCCGTGCTAAATACACGTTCAGATAATACACTGGCGGCAGGGCAGGCCAGCACCTCCAAGGCGTAAAGGGCAAGCTCAGGCCATGTGCCCAATTTGGAGACCCAGAAGTTGAAGGGGGCAGACCCGTCATGCAGTACGTGTAGGCGTGTGCACACAAACTGCTCCACCATGTTGGTGAAATGCTGCCTCCTGCTAAGACGTTCCATCTCAGCTGGTGGTGCTGGTTGTTGTGGCGTGCTGACAAAGCTTTTTCACATTTCGGCTATGCTAACCCTGCCTTGCGAGGTGCTGGCGGTGCCCCAGCTGCGTTGGCGACCTCTTCCTCCTCCTCTGCCTTCACCTTGTGCTTCCACCGCACCAAGTGGGAATGCCACCAGCAGCGCGTCTACCAGCGTGCGCTTGTACTCGCGCATCTTACGATCACGCTCCAGTGAGGTAATTAAGGACGGCACGTTGTCCTTGTAACGGGGATCCAGCAGGGTGGCCACCCAATAATCAGCACCAGTTAAAATGTGGGCAACTCTGCGGTCGTTGCGGAGACACTGCAGCATGTAATCGCTCATGTGTGCCAGGCTGCCCAGAGGCAAGGAAAAGCTGTCCTCTGTGGGAGGTGTATCGTCTGTGTCCTCTGTATCCCTCCAGCCACGCACCAGTGATGGACATGAGCTGGTCTGGGTGCCACCCTGCTGTGAACATGGTTCCTCCTCCTCCATCTCCTCCTCATCCTCCACCTCGTCATCCTCCAGAACTGTGCCCTCGCTGCCAGACAATTGTGTACCTGGCGCTTGTTGGTGCAGGAACCCACCCTCGTAGCCACTTGTAAATGACTGCCCTGAAAGCCTTGGAAATAAACCCTCTTTCTCCTCCTCCTCCTCCTTATCCTGTGCCACATCCTCTTCCATCATCGCCTGAAGAGTTTTTTCAAGGAGGCATAGAACTGGGATAGTAACGCTGAGAGCGGCGTCATCGGCACTGGCCATGTTGGTGGAGTACTCGAAACAGCGCAACAAGGCACACAGGTCTCGCATGGAGGCCCAGTTATTGGCGGTGAAGTGGTGCTGTTCCGCAGAGCGACTCACGCGTGCGTGCTGCAGCTGAAACTCCACTATCGCCTGCTGCTGCTCACACAGTCTGGCAAGCATGTGCAAGGTGGAGTTCCACCTTGTGGGCACGTCACATATGAGACGGTGAGCGGGAAGGCCGAAGTTACGCTGCAGCGCTGACAGGCGAGCAGCAGCAGGGTGAGAACGCCGAAAGTGCGCACAGATGGCCCGCACTTTCTGCAGCAGCTCTGGCATATCGGGGTAATTCTTAAGGAACCTCTGGACCACCAAGTTCAGCACATGCGCCAGGCAAGGGATGTGCGTCAAACCGGCAAGGCCCAGAGCTGCTACGAGATTTCGCCCATTATCGCACACCACCAGACCGGGCTTGAGGCTCACTGCCACCAACCACTCATCGGTCTGTTGTTCCATGTCCCTCCACAACTCCTGCGCGGTGTGGGGTTTTTCCCCCAAACAGGAAAGTTTTAAAACTGCCTGCTGTCATTTAGCCCTGGCTGTGCTGAAGTTGGTGGTGAAGGTGTTACGCTGACCGGATGAGGAGGCGGTAGAGGATGAGGAGGCGGAGTAGGAGGAGTTAGCAACAGGAGGCAAACTGAAGTGCCCTGCAATCCTCGGTGGTGGAAGGACATGCGCCAAAGTGCTATCCGCCTCAGGCCCAGCCGCCACTACAGTTACCCAGTGTGCTGTTAGGGAGATATAACGTCCCTGACCGTGCTTACTGGTCCACGCATCCGTAGTTAGGTGGACCTTGCCACAGATGGCGTTGCGCAGTGCACACCTGATTTTGTCCCCCACTTGGTTGTGCAGGGAAGGGATAGGTCGTCTGGAAAAGTAGTGGCGGCTGGGCACGACGTACTGTGGGACAGCCAATGACATCAGCCTTTTAAAACTCTGCGTCTAAACCAGACGGAATGACAGCATTTCAAAGGCGAGGAATTTTGAAATGCTGGCATTCAGGGCCAGGGATCGCGGGTGGCTAGGGGGGTACTTCCTCTTCCGCTCCAGTGTTTGGGAAATAGAGAGCTGAACGCTTCCATGGGACATTGTGGAGATGGTTGGTGACCCAGGTGGTAGTGTTGCTGGCAGATCCTCTGTTTGTGGGTTGGCAGGTGTCACTGTTACTACAGAGGTGGATGAAGAGGCCGAGACTGCAGCAGAAGAGGAAGCAGGAGGAGCCAGAGACCTTTCTTGGTTTTTGAGGTGTCTACTCCACTGCATCTCGTGCTTTGCACTTAGATGCCTGGTCATGCAGGTTGTGCTCAGGTTGAGAACGTTTATGCCTCGCTTCAAGCTCTAAATGCACAGCGTGCAAACCACTCGTGTCTTGTCATCAGGACATTGTCTGAAGAACTGCCACGCTAGGGAACTCCTTGCACCTGGCTTTCGTGTGCTCGGTCCCTTGCTGCGTTGGGCAGTAGCAGACGTACTCCTCATATTTTTAAAATTTATGATTTCGCCCTAAATGGGTGTTTTTGTATATAGCAGAATACACGTACAGTGTCTAAAGCGTTTATGAACACGCAGAAAATGCTATTAGAAAAAAAAAACAAAAAATTAAAAAAAAAAACACGGATAGTGTCTACAGCGTGTATGTATGAAAACGCAGAAAATGCTATTGGGGGAAAAAAAACACTGCAAAATTAAATTTTTGCAATGTTTTTGCAATATCAGAATACACGGATAGTGTCTACAGCGTGTATGTATGAAGACGCAGAAAATGCTATTGGGGGAAAAAAAACACTGCAAAATTTAATTTTTTTGCAATGTTTTTTTTTTCCAATATCAGAATAAACGGATAGTGTCTACAGCGTGTATGTATGAAAACGCAGAAAATGCTATTGGGAAAAAAAAAACACAGCAAAATTTTTTTTTTTGCAATTTTTTTGCAATGTTTTTCCAATATCAGAATAAACGGACAGTGTCTACAGCGTGTATGTATGAAAACGCAGAAAATGCTAGTGGGAAAAAAAAAACACCGCAAAATTTAATTTTTTTGCAATGTTTTTCAATATCAGAATACACGGATAGTGTCTACATCGTGTATGTATGAAAACGCAGAAAATGCTATTGGGAAAAAAAATACACCGCAAAATTAAATTTTTTTGCAATTTTTTTCCAATATCAGAATACACGGACAGTATGTAAAGCGTTTATGAAAATGCAGAAAATGCTAATGGGGAAAAAAACACTGCAAAATTAATTTTTTTTGCAATGTTTTTGCAATATCAGAATACACGGGTAGTGTCTACAGAGTGTATGTATGAAAACGCAGAAAATGCTATTGGGGGAAAAAAAACACTGCAAAATTAAAATTTTTTGCAATATTTTTCCAATATCAGAATACACGGGCAGTATGTAAAGCGTTTATGAAAACGCAGAAAAAGCTATTGGGGGAAAAAAAACTGCAAAATTAAATTTTTTTGCAATGTGTTTGCAATATCAGAATACACGGATAGTGTCTGCTGTAGACATGTGTATGTATGATGTATGTATGAACACGCAGAAAATGCTATTGGGAAAAAAAAAAAAAAATTTAAATTTTATGCAATGTTTTTCCAATAGCAGAATACACACAGACTATGGTGTATCTCTTACTATATGCAGTGTTGGTCCTAATGGTGCACTGAGCTTGCAGGTAAAACTTTTATATTTTGTCTGGCACTGGCCTCATGGCACTGTTAAAAGACTGTGCACTGCACCCCAGCCAGGGTACAATTGATTTAGGAATCTCTTCAATAATTCTCTCTGCCTCTTTCTCTTCCTTACTAAAGAAACTCCCTACTCTACTCTAGCTATGTAGATCGCTCACTGATCTAACTAATTAGAAGCAAAGTTAAGGAATGCTGACTGCCTGACTGACACAATCACACTAATGCCGCGTACACACGAAGGGACTATCCCGCGGGATTGTCCACTGGACTCGAGTCCACCGGACAATCCCCTCGTGTGTGGGCGCCGGCGGACTTTTTGGCGCCAAGAGTCCGGCGGACTAGGTTTTAAGTTTTGTTTTAAAATTATTCCGCTGGACTTGGCAGTCCGGCGGACAATCCCGCCGTTAGTAGGCTAGTCCGCCGGACTTTTGAAATGAACGGACTTGCCGCTCATCGGAAAGTCCGTTCATTTAGCACGTGACTTCAGGTAGACGGAGCTAGCGAAGGCAGTGAATGCCATTCTGCTATAGACAGGTTCCTGTGCTGCTGAGAGGATTTTAGGAGTTATGCTGCGTACACACGTTCGGACTTTGTCCGCCGGACCTAGTCCGGCGGATTGTCCGCCGGACTTTCCGAGGGGGGACTTGCCTACACACGCCCGGACTTCTCCAGTGGACAATCCGCTGGAAAAAGTCTGCGGGACTTTTGAAAATGAACGGACTTGCAGTCCGTTCATTTAGAACTTTAAATCCATGCCAGGTGACGGGGCTAGCGCGGCGGCATTCACTCCCTTCGCTAGCCCCGTCTACCTGCAGTTACGTTCTAAATGAAGGGACTGCTCCGTGTGTGGGCAAATCCGTTCATTTTCAGGTCCGGCGGACAAAGTCCGAACGTGTGTACGCGGCATAACTCCTAAAATCCTCTCAGCAGCACAGGAACCTGTCTATAGCAGAATGACGCTGTGTGCTGTGTGTCTGGACTATATATAGAGGCTGGGTCACATGCTGCACTGGCCAATCACAGCCATGCCATTAGTAGGCATGGCTGTGATGGCTTCTAAGGGCACACTAGTGAAACGATCGTCGATTGGCTGCCCTGCAGCTGTTAAAAGGGCGCCAATACAGCGCCGAACACCGGACCGGAACCCGAACTTACAGCCAATAGTTCGGGTTCGGGTCCGGGTCCCGAACACCCAAAAGTCCGGTACGGACCCGAACTTTACAGTTCGGGTTCGCTCAACCCTACTCTCTAGTCCTTCAAACTGCCTCCTGTTACAGCCAAATATTTTACATTTTGCCTCATCAGTCCAGAGCATCTGCTGCCATTTTTCTGCACTTCAGTTCCTATGTTTTCGTGCATAGTTGAGTCGCTTAGCCTTGTTTCTACATCAGAGGTAAGGCTTTTTGGCTGCAAATCTTCCATGAAGACCCCTTCCAGTCAGGCTTCTCTGGACAATAAATGGGTGTATCTGGGCCAGTGCTGATGGCACTACCGGACATCTTTCGATGTCGAAGGGAAGTAAGCATGATGTGTCTTTCATCTGCTGCATTGCGTTTCCTTGGCCAACCACGGTCCTCAACGTCTCCTGTTTCTTTGTACTTCTTCAAAAGAGATTGAACAGCACATCTTGAAACCCCAGTCTGCTTTTTCATCTTTAGAAATGGAAACAGGGCACTGTGGCTATAGCGGGAAAAAACATCTTTATTTAACCACCTCAATACAGGGCACTTACACCCCCTTCCTGCCCAGACCAATTTTTAGCTTTCAGTGCTCTCACACTTTGAATGACAATTACTCAGTCATGCAACACTGTACCCATATGAAATTTGTGTCCTTTTTTCACACAAATAGAGCTTTCTTTTGGTGGTATTTAATCACTATGCCCTTTTCTTTGTTTCTGTCATAAAATTTTGCAAATTAGTAATTTTTCTTCATAAATTTTGGCAAAAATGTATACTGCTACATATCTTTGGTAAAAAATAACCCAAATCAGTGTATATTATTTGGTCTTTGTGAAAGTTATAGAGTCTACAAACTATGGTGCCAATCACTGAAAAGTGATCACATCTGATCACACCTGATGTACTGAAGGCCTATCTCATTTTTTGAGACACTAACAAGTCAGTAAAGTACAAATACCCCCAAATGACCCCTTTTTAGAAAGTAGACATTCCAAGGTATTAAGTAGCATGGTGAGTTTTTTAAATTTGTAATTTTTTCCCACAATTCTTTGCAAATTTTTCTTGTACACAATTGTCATATTAACCACTTTAAGACCAGCTTCGTTTTGGATTTTAGGTGTTTACATGTTTAAAACATTTTTTTTTTGCTAGAAAATTACTTAGAACCCCCAAACATTATATATTGTTTTTTTTTTTTCTAACACCCTAGAGAATAAAACGTTGCAATACTTTTTCTCACACCGTATTTGCGCATCTTACAAGCGCACTTTTTTTTTTTTTTGAATAAAAAAAATAAGACAACAGTAAAGTTAGTCCAATTCTTTTATATATCGTTAAAGATAATGTTACGCCGAGTAAATTGATACCCAATATGTCACGCTTCAAAATTGCGCCTGCTCGTGGAATGGCGTCAAACTTTTACCCTCAAAAATCTCCATAGCCGACGTTTAAAAAATTCTACAGGTTGCATGTTTTGCGTACAGAGGAGGTCTATGGCTATAATTATTGCTCTCGCTCTACCGATCGCGGCAATACATCACATCACATGTGTGGTTTGACCACCGTTTTCATATGCGGGCGCTACTCACGTATGCGTTCGCTTCTGCACGTGAGCTCGTCGGGACGGGGCGCTTTAAAATTTTTATTTTTTTTCTTATTTTTCTTGATTTTATTTCTTTTTACACTGTTTTTAAAAAAAAAAAAAAATTGGCTTACTTTTATTCCTATTACAAGGAATGTAAACATCCCTTGTAAAAGAAAAAAAACATGACAGGTCCTCTTAAATATGAGATCTGGGGTCAAAAAGTCCTCAGATCTCATATTTGGACTTAAATGCAAAAACAAAAAAAAATGACATTGAAAAAATGTGCCTTTAAGACGTATGGGCGGAAGTGACGTTTTGACGTCGCTTCCGCCCTGCTATAGTATGGAGATGGGTGGGGGCCATCTTAGCCTCACTCGTCTCCATACTGAGGACATGGAAGAACCCGATCGCCTCCGCCGCTACCGACGTAAGCGGCGGAGGGCGCGGGAGAGCGGCGGGAGGGGTGGGGGCACCTCTCTTGCTGCCGATAATGGTGATCTCGCGGCAAAAAAAAGCTGGAGACCACCATTATCGGAATTACGACGGGCGCCTGAAGAGATGGATATCTCGGTTGTGGCAGCAGCTGCTGCCGTTACCAAGATATCCCTCTACAAAAAACCGACGTACATAGTCGTGCGCTGGTCGTAAAGTGGTTAACAGGATATTTCTCTCACAGAGCATATGCATACAACAAATTACACCCCAAAATACATTCTGCTACTCTTCCCGAGTATGACCATACCACGTGTGAGACTTTTACACAGCCTGGCCACTTACAAAGGCCCAACATTGAAGTAGCACCTTTAGGTGTTCTACGAGCATAAATTACACATCTCATTTCTCAACCACCTATTACACTTTTGAAGGATCTGGAGCACCAGGACCATGGAATTACCCACAAAATTACCCCATTTTGGAAAGCAAATACCCCAACATATAATCTATGAGGCATAATGAGTCTTTTCAACGGTTCATTTTTTTCCATACGTTTTTGGAAAATGTGGGAAAGAAAATGAAAACGCATTTTTTTTTTTTTACACAAAGTTGTCAATTTATAAGATATTTCTAACACATAGCATGTATATAGCAAAAATTACACCCCAAAACACATTCTGCTACTCATCCTGAGTATGGAGATACCACATGTGTGAGACTTTTACACAGCCTGCAAAAATCCCTAGAAAACAGCAGCCAGCATCAACAATGTGGCAAATTGTGCATAGAATAAACAATAAAAAAAATGCAGCGCTAAATGAATACGAGCACCCCCACGGGTCACCTTAGGGGTGAGGATTCAATTGGTGAGCAATAAGTGATAAGAAATATTATAAATGTACAAAAATACATTAAAAGTGTCAAGTGCAAAAATGCTGATGGGTGAACTCATGTATACATGGCACAGACAAGAGCTTATAGTCATACAACACAGGCTGATCCGAATGATAATAAGCCTGTGATGAACACGAAAACAAATCCCCAAACTCCTCTATGTACACATATATAGTCTGTTGAAGGCAGTGAATACTATTCTTTCTGATGATGAAAGATATGCAATATGGGAAATGACTTTCGCCACGCCAGACGGTGGTGGGTCAATCAAGCATGAAATGATCGTTTCCAGCAAGCTCTCCAACCAGGACAGTTGCAGTTTGGTGATGTGTACCTGCATCCGTATCCAAGAGGTAGATGTTCACGGTAGGGGCTCCAGCTGACAGGTGTTTAAAATCATCCGACCGGCATCCAATCAACAGCACAAATCATGAAAAAAAAGGGCCTCCACATAGTGCAAGATGAATTTGAGATAAAAAAATATTTATTGGATAAAAACAAAATAAAAATGTACAGGACATCAATCAAGATGTGTACATGGAGTGATCACAAAAAATAGTAAGAACAGTGGTATAAAGAGCACAGCAGGCTATGTACCTGACATGTTTTAAACTAACGTTCTTCTACTGGGGCATGAACCTGCTATGAATACCACACCAATATAAAGAGTTGTAGGAGTCCAATAATAATTGTTTTAAACCGCAAAAGCTGGTGTTTGCTAAAACTGAAAAATGCAACATCCGATTCTCGACTCCTCCTCGACTCCTCCTCATCATGTCATGTGACGGAAATTCTTAGCTTTGAATAAGCACCACTGTTAGTGCGAAACGCGTCAGCTTACCTGTCTACTGTGGCATGTATTTTTGATTTAGATTTTTTTAATAAAAAGGCAATTTCTTCAGAGTGCGGCTGTCCAGAACTACTTCTATTTATTGGTACAAGCAATTGCCAACACCTGTGGCTCCTACACTGGTGAAGAGGTGTACTATCGTCTGTCCTCCTGGAGCGGTGATATCGTCCCTTCCCCGGTGTGTGAGGAGAACCCAGTAACATCTCGGTACCACACTGTGTTTACATTTAGACCCCTTTTACACGCCAGCCAATGACTGTTTACCAGCGTCGGTGACGAGCATTGTTCACAGGAACACGCTGCCACCGACGTGATCGTGCGCATGCACTGTGCAAAGCGGGGAGGTACCATCAGGGATCACGTGGTAAACAGCCATGCCCAATGGCTGTTCACCCCCATCGGTGACGAGCGGTATCTCTGTGACACGCGGCCACCGAATGTACAGGGCTGCGCACACACGATCGCGCTCATGCCCTGTTCAAATGGACCAGCGTCATATGACGCCCACCCAGAACAAGTGCCGCGCTGCCTGGACTTCATATGATGGCCGCCAAGCGGCAATCGGTTAAAAGAAGGCCGCTTACATGTAAAACACTCCGCAACCAGCCTTGTCAGTGTGAGACAGAACAGCAAAATATGAGTCATTCATCAAGCAGCCAGAGATGCAGCAGCAGTAGAACAGAGCACCTAACAAACCTGCTAGGCATTAGGTAGCCACGGTGACCAGAGCCTCAGGTGTCAACCTGCTAGCAGATTTAGATTTTTTATTTGTAAATTGATAAAAATAAACAATTCAAATATATCATTTGTAAAGCATTCTTACTTTACAGCACTACTTCACATCTGCTTATATACTGGTTGCAGTAGCTCCTCTGCTCACAATTATTTTGTTTTGCTTAATGAATAATTTCCCAGGAAGGGACTCCCCCAGAGGCTGTGACCTGAGTGAAGGCACTGCCAACTTTATTATCAAAAAGGATCTGGTTCTCTTATTTACGTACCTACAGGTTTAGTGCAATATCCTTTGGGATCCGTTTGGGGAGGACCATTTGATATAACCTCCCCCCAAAAGAGGCTACATAAGGCTTCTTCATCACATGCCCCATAGTGTACTCTTAAATCAAAGAAAACGGTGGCTAGTTTGTGCTGATGTGATGATATAGTCATCTTTTCTTTTTTTTTTTGTGTTTGTTTTCTTAACAGACTCTTCCACCAATTGTTCCA
Organism: Lithobates sylvaticus; assembly: GCA_028564925.1. Classification (NCBI taxonomy): domain Eukaryota; kingdom Metazoa; phylum Chordata; class Amphibia; order Anura; family Ranidae; genus Lithobates; species Lithobates sylvaticus. Next base: position 401,332,034 of record CM053026.1, read on the forward strand.
TATCAGTGGACATCACAGGATAAAACATAATTTTGCACTTAGCTTTGAAGCACCTAATGTCTTAACGAGCTGTAGGTAGCATCTTTAGCACTTGAGATCTGCAAGCCTCTACAATTACAGATTTGTCACCTGAAAGAAGTAGGTGATTGCAGTGATCAAATTTCCTGTAAGTTAAGAGGCTTTTCTAATGAAGCTTGTTAACTGTTGTCAGAATGATATCATTTTGTGTCTCGTTTCTCAAACAATAGATGTCTGTTTCATATAACTAAAGTCAGACCCAGTGGCGGAACTACCGCCATAGCGTCCCATGCGGGCGCTATGGGGCCCGCAGCCAAGGAGGGCCCTGCCGAGCTGCCTGTCCACTGACTGTACGAGCGGACGCAGCTGGGTGGCTCAGCGGCGGGGGGGCTGCCAGGTGGGAGGCTCGGTAGGTGGGTGGCCAATCAGCGGGTGGCGGAGCAGAGAGATGACATCATCTCTCACCACCCGGAGCCCGCCCTGCATCCTGGCAGTTCCGCCCTCACTCACTGTGCAGGCAGCAGAGAGATTACATCATCTCTCTGCTGCCTGACTCAGACTGGGAAACAGAAGTGACAATCCCCATTCCCCACCTTAGCAGGAAAGTGACAATCTGCAACTTGTGGCAGGTGATGTGGCAAGTGGACATTTTGCAACTTGTGGCAGGTGACGTGGCAAGTGGACAATTCGCAATGTGTGGCAGGTGACGTGGCAAGTGGACAGTTTGCAACTTGTGGCAGGTGACGTGGCAAGTGGACAATCCGCAATGTGTGGCAGGTGACGTGGCAAGTGGACAGTTTGCAACTTGTGGCAGGAGACGTGGCAAGTGGACAATCCGCAATGTGTGGCAGGTGACGTGGCAAGTGACAATCCGCAATGTGTGGCAGGTGACGTGGCAAGTGACAATCCACAACTTGTGGCAGGTGACGTGGCAAGTGGACAATCCGCAATGTGTGACAGGTAACGTGGCAAGTGACAATCCGCAATGGGTGGCAGGTGACATGGCAAGTGGACAATTTGCAACATGTGGCAAGTGACAATCAACAACATGTGGCAGGTGATGTGACAAGTGACAATCTGCATCTGGTGGCAGGCAACGGTGGCAAGTGACACTCTAGGCTCCCACTGATTCTGCATTATGGTGAGTTGAACTATTTAATTTTCTATAACAATGTAATAATATAAATAATGTGTTTCGATCATCCTGACACCATAACAACCATGGTGCCCTGATGATTGAAGCGCCAACATCAGCCATTGCCCCGATAAATTACCCCAAATAAATGTATTTTCTGGCAGTGCCCCTCCCAAGACTAGACTCTGGATCCGCCCCTGGATGAGGGTGAGGGGCCCCATACAACATTTTGCTATGGGGCCCTGTGATTTCTAGTTACGCCCCTGACCTCTTCCATGCTCTGCAGAAAAAGTTTTAAAGGTTAAGTTCACTTTTTGGAGCATGTTCTTCTCCCCACCCCCGCTGTCACTTTTCAAAAACATTTAGAATTTTTTCCAAAAGGTGAACATATCCTTTAAAAGTTTGCACTGCCCAGCCTGTCGCAGATTTTCTAAAGGAAGGGGAGGTGTTGGGTTGTCGGTGCCACGGTGAGAATCAGACAAAATTATAATATTTGTATACTCTGGGTACAGTTAGAATTAGATTTGAGAGGAGAGGACTTATTCCCCCTCATCTGGATACCTAATAGATTCCGTAAGTTGGCCACAACAGTCTCGCCACTTACCAAATCTTCTCTGGCAGCATGGGACTTGCTGTGTAAAATGCAGAAATGGCCCTCTTATCCACTCTCCACTTATGCAATTGACTGGTCATGATTACTTTCCGCCGGGGAACATCGACCCTAGATTTAGCAATTGGATCTCCGACACTCCTCTACTGTTACACCAAGTGACTACAGCCACAGGTATCCTACCGATATCCACATTACTACCAACATCAATCTCATTTATAAACAAATGGAAGTATCACCAACTCTCGAAATTTGTTAAGTCTCTCCCGCAGCCACTGCAGTCAGAACCCAGTGGAGACAGTGGTGGAATTACCAGGGTCGCACCAGTAGCATTTGCGACTGGGCCCTTGGATCCGCCACTGTAGGGGGGCCCGCCGCCGCCCGGGAGATAGTACAGTACACTGGGAAGTCCGCTCCGCACCCCTGTGCTGCAGAGGGGGGGCGCCGAAGCGTTAGGACTGCTCCCCTCTCTCCTCTCCTTGTGTCACAGTCACATAGCCGGTGCTAGCGAAAGACAGCTGCTCGGGCGCCAGGAGGGCACTGAAGCCGGGAGTGACAGACTGTCCCTGAAGAATAGTTATGCTGCCGCCGCCCCGCTCTAATCTGGCTCAGAAGCACAGCACAGGTACACTCATAGCAGCTCTCACTGTACCTCTCTAACTATACAGGGGGGAGGGGGGCGATCGGCAGCTCTGTGATGTCCCTCCAGCCAGCACAGTTCACTTCCCGAGTGTTGGTCAGTGTATACTGGAGAGGGGGAGGGGCCTCTGACCCGAGCAGACACCAGATTCAGTGCACAAGTTTGTCCCTCTGCTTGCACACTCTGAGTCTTGCTCGGGTCAGAGGCCCCTCCCCTCTCCATTGTATACACTGACACTCAGGAAGTGAACTGTGCTGGCTGGGGGGACATCCTGCAGATGTCACAAGGAAGCATGTACAAGGGCTGCTGCTGCTGGGACTTCTCATGTAAGGTAAGCCCAACACTGCCCCCCACCTGTGACACTTGCCCCCCCCCACCTGTGACACTTGCCCCCTCACCTGTGACACTGGCCCCCCCACCTGTGACACTGGCCCCCCCACCTGTGACACTGGCCCCCACCTGTGACACTGGCCCCCTCACCTGTGACATTTGCCCCCCCACCTGTGACATTTGCCCCCCACCTGTGACATTTGCCCCCCCACCTGTGACACTGGCCCCCTCACACTCCCCCCACCTGTGACACTGGCCCCCCCCACCTGTGACACTGGCCCCCTCCCCTGTGACACTGGCCCCCTCCCCCCCTCCCCTGTGACACTGGCCCCCTCCCCTGTGACACTGGCCCCCTCACACTCCCCCCCATCTGTGACACTTGCCCCCACCTGTGACACTGGCCCCCACGTGTGACACTGGCCCCCTCACGTGTGACACTTGCCCCCCTCACACTCCCCTCACCTGTGACACTGGCCCCCTCACACTCCCCCCTCACCTGTGACACTGGCCCCCTCACCTGTGACACTGGCCCCCTCACCTGTGACACTGGCCCCCTCACCTGTGACACTGGCCCCCTCACGTGTGACACTGGCCCCCTCACGTGTGACACTGGCCCCCCCACGTGTGACACTGGCCCCCACCTGTCACACTGTCCCGTCATACTGCCCCCTCTTGTTACACAGCCCCCCTCCTTTCACAGTGCTCCTTCATTACACTGCCCCCTCCTGTCATACTTCCCAGGTATTTTTTTCCTGTCACACTGTCCCCCCCTTGTCACAATATCCCTCTGTCACACTGCCCCCAATATACTGCTCCTTGTCACACTGCCCCCCTTCTTTCACACTCCCCCCCTCTGGTCACATTTTCCAGATACCCTTCTTTGGTCACACTGCCCCTCTCCTGTCAAAATGCCCCATCACACTGCCCCCCCCATCTATTCACAATACCCACCATCATACTACGGTTCAGGGGCCCTTCATGGTTTCTTGCACTGGGGCCCTGAAGGTTATAGTTACGCCTCTGAGTGGAGAGTATACTTGTTGGGGACCAACTACCATTTCGTACTTTTATCAAGCTCTATTGACTATCCCCTGTGGCTCAGCAAACCTTCCTAGCCAAATGGGAACAGGAATTCCAAATTTTATTATTGGACATTCAACGTTCCACTATACTTCAATTATCACATATCTCCTCCATCTCCTCAAAAGCAGCGGAAGTAAACTATAAATTACTGACAAGGTGGCACTACACCCCAGTTGTGCTCCACAAAACTTTTCCATCCATATCAGATCTTTGCTGGAGGGGATGTGGATATCGGGGTACTCACGCCCACGTGTGGTGGTTATGTCCTCTCATTAGACCATACTGGTCTACTATACTATACTGTGCAGTGATATAAAATGTAGTTCGTAGATGGTTTGTAGTTCTTAATAAGTATTGTCCCGCAGCAAACCCAATTCTCCCAGAGAGAGATTTTATTGGCTTCCAAAACAGAACAGTATTATAATAGATGACAAAATCCAACAGGGTATAATCATGACAGCGAATATTTATCCTAGACCTGTACCTTCATAATCATAAACCCTCCCTGAGATAGTTTTTGACTGAATGCCCTGTTATATCCCCCACACACACACTGAATGGCTGAGCAATTTGATTGGCCGTTTCCATTAAATGCTTTGATCTGCTCCTGTCTTTCAGAGTGACAGAAGATCACCCCAAGCGGTGAACAGCTGTAGTCATAAACTGCCCTAATCTGCATTCTTGCATATTAACATTTACATAGTGACTCTGGGCTCTCTGTCCCCTTTGATATGTGTAATTAGGTTAACAGATAACATTGTCAACTGAAATCTGGCCTGGTCAATCTTATACTGTGTGTGTAATACAGTACATATATATATATAATGTATATGTACTGTATGTGTACATATATATATAATAATATAAAATCCCACATAAATCGGCCAACACATTACAACATATACCCCCACTTGGGTCGTTCTAACTACTAGAACTGACCCATAAATCAAGCAACAAACATATCATTACGATTTGAGGTACTGGATGCTTTACAATGGCTCATATGAAATATAAAGTTGAAACTGCTTACATCTCTCTTCACCAGCCTCTAAAATATCCCCATGAAACAGTCATTAGATAATATAGCTTTAGACCATGACTGGAAAAGGATTCGGTAAACATCCATGGCCCATATAGCTGTTAGGCCTTATTATATCACATCAAGATCTTGAATATTGCACAAAAACAAGCTGATGTCACAGTCCATTCTTCGATCTGACTTCATCACATCTCTCACTGAAAGTAAACTTGGTATGCTCTGGGAGCTCCGATCCACATAAATCCAGGATTCTCTCATCTCCAGGCTCAAGGTTTTCATTTTTAAAGATGCTTTTGCACAAACACCAGCAAATCCTGAAATTCTACTTCCATCTTTATAGTAAGAAGAACCATCAATGTACCAGCACTCACTTTCAAGTTCAAAAAGTTTGGATACGGCAGAAAAAACTGTGCTGCAAACTATTTCCTTGCACTTGACATTCATGAGTCCATCTTGCAAGCATTTTACAATTCACATCTTCTTTCCATTTTAGGCCGACTCCTCATTGCCTTCAATAGAGTTACTTGGATCATTCAGTCCATAATTCCACCTGAATGGTATACCAATCTATATACCAATCTATAATCCATATGTCCATATATAATCCCCCACTTTCAGATAGAATCAGCTTGACATCAGTGTTTATCAGATCTTCTATCCAGACAAAGCAGCAGTGGAAAATCTTGCTAGTAAAGTTAGGTCTTTTTCATCCATATATGTCATAGCCTTTAGCATATTATCAATGACTGATTCAACAAAGTTTCAAATCATGACTGGAGTGATGAATTTCACTCACCCCTCTTATAAATTTAGGAAAACCACCCAACATATCATAATTTATGCTATGCCAAGCCATTGTGCAGCATCTCACCTTGGATATCAAATATATTGATCAATATGCAATATGTAATATGTATAGGTGTTATGAAAATTATTTTAGATTTAAATGTTTCGCTCTGGTTTTAAGATAAAGTTCAAGAAATAAAACAAAATAAAATAAAAAGATAAAAATGGGAAAGGGTGAAAAATAAAAAATAAAAAATAGGGAAAAGTCCATTGACAAGGAAAAAAAAAATGAATGTTCAAAAAAAAGGGTCCATTGCTTGATGAATATTGAGAGAGTCCATGATATTGTCTATTCAACGTCTCTTCCCCACTAGCCAGCAATTTCAGACTGTCCTTCTGCTATTCACATGCAGTATCTCCAATATATCTGAAAGACAAAAAAACTCTCCAACAAAAAAACTAATTAGCAAGGTCCTTAAACATTGTTTGAAGTTATTTACACATGTACAGTTTGAAACTAATTCAGCCCCACTGCTAGAGAAGTGTCATTTGCATTCAAAAACAGATCTGGAGAATGTACATCTGCATTTATGACACCCGGGTTTCTGTTCAGCTGTTCCAACAATGTGTAATGTTCTATTTTCGTTTTCATCTTATCATACTCAATCTTTAGGTGGTCATATTTCTGTTTTAACTGAGAAAAAGGTTTCGAGGTCTTGGACATTTTCTTATTATTATTTTGGTCAGCTCTGTTTTTCATATTAATATCACCTATATTTGACCTGGTGTCTCCTCTTTGATTGTTGTCATAAGACATTATCTTTTGATCTTTATGTTCAGAATTTGTCCTAAACAATGTGGCTAAATCAATTTTGACAGCTTGCGCATTTGACTTTCTCCATAAATGGTCTGCTCTCAACAACACGTCTTTTAAATCATGAGGATTTGGGGTAACTAGTAAAATATTTTGTTTGATATCTTCATGCAAAGCATCTAGAAATATACTCATATGTATCAAGCCACCACGCTCAAATGCAAGATTATTACTGACCAATAATTCCATAATAGTTGCTATCCTGTGTGAAAAATTCATAGGGAGATTCACTTTGCATTTGTTTGATCTTCCCATGAATAGTATCAGGACGTACACCATACAAAACACATAATATTTACAGTAATATGTCCCTTGTCCTCAGAGGCTGAATACAATTTGTTTAATTCTCATCCAAAGACTACTTCCTATCGAATGTTGTATAACTGTCTAAATCAGATGGGTTGAGATTGTACATATCTCTGACATTTTGCAAGTCACAAAACCATTTTAAAAATCTGTTTAAATCATGGCAGGGAATCATTCCTATTTCTTTAAGAATTGCATCTAATTCTTTTGGTTTCAAAGGCTTCGTTCCAAGCTGAACTTCACCTGCATTATTATTATTGTTATAAACTGTGGTGGTCACAGTGGGTGCAGCTGGCAATGAATTATCAGATTTAATATGAGTTTCTGTTTCATTTGATAGAATGTTTGTATTTTTCTGCAGATTGCTGAATCCAAGATTTGATGCATATCTGCATTCCTGAGATCTCTTCTCTAATTCCATAATTCTTCATTTCAATCTCTCATTTTCCTCTGATAATTCATCACAACGTTTAGATTTCTCAAGCAAAGATCCCCCAATGGTAACTGCATGCAATTTTAAATTTACAGTCTCACTTTCTGGTTTTGTAACCTCTGACAAACCTTGTTGCTATTATCAACTGCACTCTGTAACTGGGTAATTTCCTCCACCTTATCCTTCAAAGAACCATTGTTAAACAGCAAGATAACAAGCCCTGTACAATACAACCTTTTCTTTTACTTTCTGAAATTTTGCTATCAAAAACAGTTTTCTCTAAAAATTCGTTCATCATAGTCCACATTTGCTTACATTTTTCTGTAACTTCATAAGGACCGCCATGACACTTAATACATTTTAACACCCATCTGTTAACTTTATCAGAACTGACACTAGCTTCATACTGAGTAAGCATTTTGACTATATTATTAATAATTTAAAAAAAAGGAAATATTTTACTCACCGCATTAGTTACTCCTTCAGCTTCCAGCTCAGGTCTTCTGGTACACGATACAGTCCTTTTTTTGTTGTTTCCAGTCTCCAGAGAATAATCCTGGGGTTCCAAACTTGTTTGATTTTGTAGATCAGACTCCCTTATGTCACAACCAGACAGAGTCACAGCACAGGTCTTGGGTCTCCATCAGACTTCTGTCCACCTCACAGGATTGTTGTCACCACCGACATCTGTTACTAAGTCCTGAAAATGCTCTTCTGGTCACTTGAACGGCACCAACGTAGTGATATAAAATGTAGTTCGTAGATGGTTTGTAGTTCTTAATAAGTATTGTCCCGCAGCAAACCCAATTCTCCCAGAGAGAGATTTTATTGGCTTCCAAAACAGAACAGTATTATAATAGATGACAAAATCCAAAGGGTATAATCATGACAGCGAATATTTCTCCTAGACCTGTACCTTCATAAGCACAAACCCTCCCTGAGATAGTTTTTGACTGAATGCCCTGTTATATCCCCCACACACACACTGAATGGCTGAGCAATTTGATTGGCCGTTTCCATTAAATGCTTTGATCTGCTCCTGTCTTTCAGAGTGACAGCAGATAACCCCAAGCTGTGAACAGCTGTAGTCATAAACTGCCCTAATCTGCATTCTTGCATATTAACATTAACATAGTGACTCTGGGCTCTCTGTCCCCTTTAATATGTGTAATTAGGTTAACAGATAACATTGTCAACTGAAATCTGGCCTGGTCAATCTTATACTGTGTGTTTAATACAGTACATATATATAATGTATATGTATTGTATGTGTACATATATATATATCTGAACAAGTAAGTGTATAATAAAGGCCTAGGTGTATACACTACTCAGCGCTGGGTGCGTCCACACAATAATAACAGCAGACCTATTGCATCAATATAAAAAATTATATAAATAAATATTTATATAAATAAGTGAATAATTTACATAAATATGTAAACAATTTACACTAAGCAGCTGTTTAAAAATACACAAATATAGAGGATGATAGTAAAAAATAAAACAGATGAACCTGTAAAATAAAATACTAAAACAGCGCTGTAAAGACGTGTAAGATAATAAAATCTTTCCGTGACCAGTCCTGAGACTGCAAAAGTTAGTGAGTAGATGATATAATAATAAATAGTCAATAATAGTCCTTTAGGTGTATTTGAGTGAGACTGTGAACAGTTCAAATTCAGTGACTTTTCATGTGGTTGTGCTTCAGGTGTATCCAAGCACCGTTTAATCCCTTAGAATTTTCCACCACGTGAGGCACGCTCCCCTCAGGGGGTTAAACTCACCAGAGAGAAAAAATAAGACAGCCTTAAGAATTTGTTATCACCAGGGTACACACTGTATAAGCCTCGTCATAAGATCCAATAATCTGAGCCGGCCAGGTCACTTCCTCAGCAATATACACCACCAGGGTATCAGTATAACATCAGGGGTTCAGGGGTTCCCAATATCATCACCAGAAAAAATGGAGAGAGTGGCACATATAGTGTAATTCCTTTTTTTTATTTCAAAGGTTAAAAGTAGAAATCCCTATACATCCCCCCTTAAGTCATCTACGTACATCAATCATTCTTTATACACAGCATATATGAAGTTCTTAGACTTGCGTTTTGTGTTGTCAGCATTCAGTTGCTGTATCACATCAGCCGCTGCACTTCCTTCGGTTCGGCTGCGTGTCTTTGCTGACACTTGCGTCACCATATGGAAAATAGTATGCTGACATTTGAAATAAATCCGATTTAGCAAATAAAATATGGTCCTGTTGGCTCGTCTTTAAGTATTCAGTGGCATATGCAGATAATATGACCCAACAGGGATAGTTGGGATAAATGGTCAAGGTCATACCCTGTAGAGGCTGGAAAATTTCCCTCGTACTCCCCCCTCCCTACTTACCTTTCTCTTTATTCCCTTCTTTCTTGCTTTCTCTTCGCTTGCCTCTTTTATAAGGAGGTACATTTCCCTTTTGTTTGTTATAAGAAGGTTATATTACCTGAAGGTGTGAACCCCCCATATGTCACACATTTACTACATAATGACTCCATTTCTAAGCTGAGGATTTTAAGCGGACTTTTTGTAATGATCGGTCTTTAACCATGCTACTCAAAGAATGTTCAAACCATTTTCAATATGTGACCTGTGGCTTATGAAAAGTTGTACTACAATTATTTGTGGCATGTGGAGCTATTGCACCTTTCTCAGTTATACTTTTATTGTAAAATGTTTACCACCTTCTAATAAAAACCTATTGAACAAAAAAATATTTGTATACCAATGCTGCACCTAAAATTAGTGAAAAGGAATACGTGATGAAAAAAATATATATAACAGGCACAAAGGGCAAAATAGATCAAATACCAAAATGATAAATGTACAGTGTTATCCTAATTAATAAAGTGCACAATAAATATACCATCAAAAATGTCCATATTAAACATATGTGACAAATCTTCTTGTGTATGCTCCAACACCATGAATTATAAAGTGCAAATGTGCTTCAAGAAACTTGCTTTATAAAAATACTTCACCCGAAGTAATAACAAAATGCGCTCACAAAGTGACCACAAAGCATTACTTTTTTGGAGAGAAATCCTCGGTTCAATGGTGTATCTCCTTCAGATCTCATTCCAATCAAACATTCATGTATGGGGGAAGCTGAATCCCAATCCAATATGCAGATTTTAAATGTAGAAATTTTCATCTTATGTATTCTTCACTGCATATAACCAACTTGCATCAAGTCTGTGAAATAGCTCCACCACAGAAGGCAGGATATAGTGTTATACCGCAAATTTCTTAATTGCTTAAAATTAGCATTTACATAGTCCAACATGGGTTCACAAACAATCCGCTCAAGGAGAAGCAGAAGCTGGTCCAATGTAGCTAGATGATTGGTGGTGTGCGTAATGTGTCTCAGCTTTCCAAACGGAAGTGAAGGGCTCCTAATGTTATGAGTGTCGGGCCTCGCTTCTAAGCATTTCACGCTAGAGCGCGTGTCATCAGGAAGTGGGTCTGACACCATTTTCTCAGAGCCTAAATACCAGCAAAATGCCCGCGAATGGTCAGAATCAGTAACAATGCTTTCCATAAGCAAAAGAATTTAAAAGTTTGGAATTAACAAAAAAAAACAAATAAAAAGCGGATTCTGCTTACCCTTAGGATATATACATTCACTTAAAATGAATACATCACAAATACTTTTTAATACATATTAAAAAACAACAATACCAGAAGCGCTCCCAGCTGAATACAGCCTTAAGAACTACATCCTAGCTTGTAGATATACAGACAGTCTCATTAAATATAACATAAGAGGAAAAGAGGTAGCGCTAATGCCATACTCACATAAATCAATGTAGTAGATATAGAATTAAAATAAAAGTTGTCAAAATAAAAATGGAAAAAATATATATAATAAGAAACACTATAACACAGGTAGTGTGAATACACAGATCGCCCTCTAGCCGACAAGTGCAGTATTACAATCCATGTATCCAGGGAACAAAATTACCTATACCCAGCTACATGAATAGTATTCAGCACATGAAAAACATCTTGAATAAAGCCTCCCAACGGAGAACATATCCAAACACATTAACCCTTAAGGGTACCAAAAGCTTAACAAACACATAAAAATAATAAATCCAATAAAAACGCATGTTCAGAAATATTATTAAAAATCAGTAATAAAAAAGTTAAGATCTATGTCTATACTCTGGCGTTCCCAGCCTTTAAAGTTTTTAAACTGGAACTATGGCCTCTCTTTAACCACTTCAATACCGGGCATTTTCACCCTCTTCCTGCCCAGGCCAATTTTCAGCTTTCAGTGCTGTATCATTTTGAATGACAATTGCACGGTCATGCAACACTGTACCTAACTTTATAATTTTTCCCCCAACAAATAGAGCTTTCTTTTGGTGGTATTTGATCACCTCTGTAGTTTTTATTTTTTGCGCTATAAACAAAAAAAACAATATTTTTTACTTTTTTGCTATAATAAATATCCCAATTTAAAAAAAAAAGTTTTCCTCAGTTAAGGCCGTATTCTTCTACATATTTTTGGTAAAAAAAAACGCAATAAGCGTATATTGACTGGTTTTGCGCAAAAGTTATAGCGTCTACAAAATAGGTTATTGATTTATGTAATTTTTATTACCGTATATACTCGAGTATAAGCCGACATGAATATAAGCCGAGGCACCTAATTTTACCACAAAAAACTGAGAAAACGTATTGACTCAAGTATAAGCCTAGGGTGAGAAATGCGCAGCTACTGTAAGTGAAAAAGAGGGTCAACAATTCCCAGTACAACATATCCAAACATGGGGTTCCTAACACCAAGTGTCCCTGAGATACAGGGCCCCAAAGTCGGTTTGGAAAATGTCAAACACTTTTCTGAAGCAGAGAATGACATTTTCCAAACCCCATCTTTGGATATGTTGTAGTGTTAGTTCCACTGGGTTTGCACACCAAATTTGGGGTTCCTAGCACCAAGTGGCCCCGAGATACGGGGCCCCAAAATCAGTTCAGAAAATGTCATTCTCTGCTGCAGAAAAGTGCTTGACTCGAGTATAAGCCGAGGGGGGCACTTTCAGCACAAAAAAATGTGCTGAAAAACTTGGCTTATACTCGAGAATATACAGTATATATTTGTTTTCACTAGTAATGGCAGCGATCTGCAATTTTTATTGTGACATTGTGGCGGACAGATCGGACACTTTTGACAATATTTTGGAACCAGTGACATTTATACAGCGATCAGTGCTATAAAAATGCACTGATTACTGTATAAATGTCACTGACAGGGAAGGAGTTAACACTAGGGGGCGATCAATGGGCTAAATGTGTTACCTAGGGAGTGATTCTAACTGTGGGGGGATGGGACTGACTAGGGAAGGAGACCGATCAGTGTTCCTATATACTAGGAACACACGATCTATCTCCTCTCCCCTGACAGGATGTGAATCTGTGTGTTTGCACTAGACATGTGCATTCGTTTTCGTCCGAATGCATTTTCGTCCGAATTTCAGGTATTTTTGTTATCGTTTTAACAAACGATATATAAGCCGAGGCACCTAATTTTACCACAAAAAAACTGAGAAAACGTATTGACTCAAGTATAAGCCTAGGGTGAGAAATGCGCAGCTACTGTAAGTGAAAAAGAGGGTCAACAAACGATAACGCAGCTACTGGAAGTGAAAAAGAGGGTCAACAAACGTTTAACAAACGATAACAAAAGTGCAGAATCCGAAAAACGAAAGATCAGACATAAACAAATGCTTTATTTTCGTTGTGACAACAGTTCGATATAGATAGGAGATTCGACGCTGACAATAACAACCTGTGTCCATTGAACCTGTGGTCGAATGTGCCTAACCTTAACTCTATTAGTCCAAGATTATTCTACATAGAGAGAAGATTCGACGTAGAAAGGAAAGATTTGACATAGAGAGGAAAGATTTGACGTAGAGAGGAAAGATTGCTGCTGGAATTGGGTGGAATTGCAGCTAAACTATACAGAGTCATACAGTTTAGCTGCTCCGTCGAATCTTCTTTGAACTTTCGACAGACACCATAAGCCTTCAATGACAGATTCGACCTTAATTCATTTGGATTTTCGGACGAATTCAATTTTTAACGAAAAACGAAATAAATAAAAACGAGTTTCGGGAGTAACTAAATAAATTTATTTTTCGGACGAAAACGAAATTCCGAAACGAAATATTTCAGTGTGCACATGTCTAGTTTGCACACACAGATCCACATTCCTGCTCTGTCACGAGCGATCGCGGGAGCCCGGCGGACATCGTGACCACCGGGTACGCACATCAGCTCCTCGTTGATGCAGCAAGCACGCACGCCCCTAAACCGCCGGGAAGTCGAGGACGTCATATGACGCCCATCCAGGTTGGGAGATCCCATCCCATTATTGTGAAGCAAACTGTTATGTGCATAACTATGCAACCCCCTAAAGTCAATACTTTTTAGAGCCACCTTTTGTGGCTATCAAGTGGCTTTGGATAAGTCTCTATGAGCTTGCCACATCTTACCACTGGGATTTTTGCCAATTCCTCCTTGCAAAACTGCTCCAGCTCTTTCAGGTTGGATGGTTTGCGTTTGTGAACAGCAATCTAAGTCTGACCACAGATTTTCTATTGGATTGAGGTCTGGGCTTTGACTAGGCTTTTCCAAAACATTTACATGTTTCCCCTTAAACCACTCAAGTGTTGCTTTAGCAGTGCGTTAGGGGTCATTGTCCTGCTGGAAGGTGAACCTCCGTCCTAGCCTCAAATCACACACCATCCATCTTTCCCTCAACTCTGACCAGTTTCCCAGTCCCGACTGCTGAAAAACATCCCACAGCATTATGCTGCCACCACCATGTTTCACTGTGGATGGTGTTCTTTTGGTGATGTGATGTGTTGGGTTTGCGCCAGACATAGCGTTTTCTTTGATGGGCAAAAAGTAAAATTTTAATCTCATCAGACCAGAGCACCTTCCTCCATAAATTTTGGGAGTCTCCCACATGCCTTTTCGCAAACTCAAAACGTGACATTTTGTTTTTTTGCTGAAAGTAATGGCTTTCTTCTGGCCTCTCTGCCATAAAGCGCAACTCTATGGAGCGTACGGCTTATTGTCGTATATACAGATACTCCAGTCTCTGCTGTGGAACTCTGCAGCTCTTCCAGGGTTACCTTAGGTCTCTGTGCTGGCTCCCTGATTAATGCCCTCCTTGCCCGGTCCGTGAGTTTTGGTGTGCGGCCGTCTCTTGGCAGGTTTGCCAAGTTCTTTCCATTTGGTTATGATAGATTTATTGGTGCTCCTATGGATCATCAAAGATTTGGATATTTTTTTATAACCTAACCCTGACTTGTACTTCTCAACAACATTGTCCCTTACTTGTTTGGAGAGTTCCTTGGTCTTCATAGCAGTTTTTGGTTAGTGGTGCCTCTTGCTTAGGTGTTGCAGCCTCTGGGGCCTTTCAAAAAGGTGTGTATATGTAATGACAGATCATGTGACACTTAGATTGCACACAGGTGGACATAATTTCACAAATTATATAGAATGCTTAGTGAAAAGGCCTCTGCGCTACTAAAGTGAACTAAACCTATGAATAAATAGATGTGGAAATGCCGCAAAATCCAACAGTGATCACAAATCACCTAATAGCAATGATTACACAAAAAAGACCAACATGACGGACTATTTTCGGTACCATTGAGGAATTCATACGAAAATACTTTCTAATAAATTTATTAAACAGAATAGAATATATACACAAATATTGTAAAATCATGAAAAATGTTCTATTCATATTTAACAGTCATAGTTACAGTACATGTCAAAAGAAATGGTTGACGCGTTTCACAAAAAGCTTCTTCAGAACCATATATTTATTGACTCATAACCAGAGAACCTTGATTTGAAAAACGGGAGAAAGAAATATCATTAAGCATATGCCTTGTATAGATTGGAATACATATAGTTATTCACATTAATAGTGATAATCTCTATACCTAGATGTGTTGGCGAAATCTGGGCCCAGACATTAGAACTTGCATGTTGCCAACCCCAGAAACAGAGGGGTTTGAACCTGGAGATCAGAAGCGGTATATCCCCCAAGAAGAAATAAAGGGAGGAGTGGATGATATCCTAAAGATGCAGGACTTGAACCAGGATAGACCCTACGTATTTATCTATCAATCAAAAACTATTTTATTTCTCATTAGAGGCACATAAGATAAAATAGTAGTAAAAGTAATAACCACAAAAAATACTCACTATAGACAGATGGCGAATTTTGCCAGAGCGATTAGTCATTAGAATTCCTGAGTAATTATTACCATGCAAAGGATCTAACGGGAGAAGAACTGATTTGTGCAAATTTATGGCAAAGCCTGACAACTGTCCAAACTGGTCAATAAGCTGCATTCTTGCCGTCAGAGTTCTCAGTGTCTCCCAGATGCAATAGAGTATCGTCTGCATAGAGAGAGATCTTGTCTTCTTTCTGTCCTCTTTGAAAGCCCACAATATTCAGGGAAGCCCGTACCATAGCTTCCAGTGGTTCCAAATGCAAGGGCAAACAACAGGGGCGACAGTGGGCACATCTGCCATGTACCGCGAAACAGAGGAAAGTAATCTGACAAGGTATCGTTAACCCTTAGGCCTCGTACATACGATACAAAAATCAGAAGGAGAAAGTCTGAAGATGAGCTATCTGTAGATTTTCGGATCGTTAGTATGGTGAATTCGACAGACGATTTGACCTTTACATCAGACAAAAGTTGGATGTGCAGGCTATAACATTTTTGTCTGATTTTCGGATGGTCAGTACAGAAATCCGTCACACGAAAGTCGAAAGTACAAACAAGCATGCTCGGAACCAAGGAACAAATTCAATTATCATTGTATTGTGCTCCTTAAAAACAACCACACCATCTTTTTCCGGAGCAGCCTGTATTTCTCCTGAGGTTACCTGTGGGGTTTTCTTTGTATCCCGAACAGTTCCTATGGCAGTTGTGGCTGAAATCTTTCTTGATCTACCTGACCTTGGCTTGGTATAAAGAGATTCCCAAATTTTCCACTTCTTAAGTGATTGAACAGTACTGACTGGCATATTCAAGGCTTTGGTTATCTTTTTATATCCTTTTCCATCTTTGTAAAGTTTCATCACCTTGTTACTAGGGATGAGCCGAACACCCCCCCGTTCGGCTCGCACCAGAACCCGCGAACGGACCTAAAGTCCGTGCGAGCTTTAGAACCCTATTAGTTATAATGGATGCGAACGTTCGAAATTAAAAGTGCTAATTTTAAAGGCTAATATGCATGTTAATGTCATAAAAAGTGTTTGGGGACCTGGGTCCTGCCCCAGGGGACATGTATCAATGCAAATTTTTTTTTAAAAAACGGCCGTTTTTTCAGGAGCAGTGATTTTAATAATGCTTAAATTGAAACAATAAAAGTGTAATATTCCTTTAAATTTCGTACCTGGGGGGTGTCTATAGTATGCCTGTAAAGGGGCGCATGTTTCCCGTGTTTAGAACTGTCTCTGCGCAAAGTGTCATTTTTGAAAGTAAAAAAGCTATTTAAAATCACTCGCGGCTAATGTTAATTCACGGCTCCCGTAACACAGAGAACAGTGATTCATTGAAACTCATTCATAAAAAAAAGTCATTGATAAAAAATAAAAAAAATAAAAAAAATGAAAAAAAAAAAAAGCGTAGGGGTCCCCCCAAATTCAATAACCAGGCCCTTCAGGTCTGGGATGGATAATTAAGGGGGACCCCAGCCAAAAAAAAAAAAAAATGGCGTAGGGTCCCCCTCAAAATCCATACCAGACCCTTGAGGTCTGGTATGGATTTTAAGGGGAACCCTAGCCAAAAAAAATGGCGTGGGGTCCCCCTCAAAATCCATACCAGACCCTTATCCGAGCACGCAACCTGGCAGGCCGCAGGAAAAGAGGGGGGGACGAGAGCGGCCCCCCCTCTCGCCTGAACCGTACCAGGCCACATGCCCTCAACATTGGGAGGATGCTTTGGGGGTCTAAGACCCCTAAAGCACCTTGTCCCCATGTTGATGAGGACAAGGGCCTCTTCCCCACAACCCTGGCCGGTGGTTGTGGGGGTCTGCGGGCGGGGGGCTTATCGGAATCTGGAAGCCCCCTTTAACAAGGGGACCCCCAGATCCCGGCCCCCCCCCCTGTGTGAAATGGTAAGGGGGTACAAAAGTACCCCTACCATTTCACCAAAAAAGTGGCAAAAATGGTAAAAATGACAGGAGACAGTCTTTGACAATTCCTTTATTAAAATCTTCTTTCTTCTTTCTTCATCCTTCGGATTCTTCATCTTCTCCTTCCTTCATCTTCTTCCATCTTCTTCTTCCATTTTCTTCTTCCTCCGATCCGCTTCTTCTTGCGCTGGTCTTCTCGTCCTTCTCGTCCGGCATCTTCTTCCGTCGGCGTCGGTGTCGGTGTCTTCTTGGGCCGCTCCGCGCAATGGGAGGCTCCCGCTGTGTGAGGCTCCGCTCCATCTGACAGGTCTTTTAAAACGGAGGGCACCTGGTGACCCCGCCCCCCTCTGACGTCATGGGGAAAGCCATCATGGAATTCTCCATGACGTCCCTGTGCGTCAGAGGGGGCGGGGTCACCAGGTGCCCTCCATTATAAAAGACCTGTCAGACGGAGCGGAGCCTCACACAGCGGGAGCCTCCCATTGCGCGGAGCGGCCCAAGAAGAGACAGAGACACCGACACCGACGCCGACGGAAGAAGATGCCGGACGAGAAGGACGAGAAGACCAGCGCAAGAAGAAGCGGATCGGAGGAAGAAGAAAATGGAAGAAGAAGATGGAAGAAGATGAAGGAAGGAGAAGATGAAGAAACCGAAGGATGAAGAAAGAAGAAAGAAGATTTTAATAAAGGAATTGTCAAAGACTGTCTCCTGTCATTTTTACCATTTTTGACAGGGGGGGGCGGGATCTGGGGGTCCCCTTGTTAAAGGGGGCTTCCAGATTCCGATAAGCCCCCCGCCCGCAGACCCCCACAACCACCGCCAGGGTTGTGGGGAAGAGGCCCTTGTCCTCATCAACATGGGGACAAGGTGCTTTAGGGGTCTTAGACCCCCAAAGCATCCTCCCAATGTTGAGGGCATGTGGCCTGGTACGGTTCAGGCGAGAGGGGGGGCCGCTCTCGTCCCCCCCTCTTTTCCTGCGGCCTGCCAGGTTGCGTGCTTGGATAAGGGTCTGGTATGGATTTTGAGGGGGACCCCACGCCATTTTTTTTGGCTAGGGTTCCCCTTAAAATCCATACCAGACCTCAAGGGTCTGGTATGGATTTTGAGGGGACCCTACGCCATTTTTTTTTTTTTTTTTGGCTGGGGTCCCCCTTAATTTTCCATCCCAGACCTGAAGGGCCTGGTTATTGAATTTGGGGGGACCCCTACGCTTTTTTTTTTGTTTTTTATTAATGAATGACAGCTCTCTGTGTTACAGGAGCCATCAATTCATTAGCCGCGAGTGATTTAAATAGCTTTCTTCCTGCAAAAATGACACTTTTTTGCAGGGAAAGTTCTAAGCACAGGAAACCTGCCCTCCTTCACAGGCCACCTATAGACACCCCCCAGATGTGATACTGCAATGCTGTTCTAACAGCATGCACACACATATCCCCAGAAATAAAGCACATATTGTTGTCAGCAGTCAGCAGCACACTGACACGCTGACACTGTCTGAAACATAATATGCGAGGCCGCCGGCGCGGCGGCCTCTTATACCGTGGGGCGTGTACTAAAGCCCCTGAGCTATAATTGGCTACAGGCATCCTGCCTGTAGCCAATTATGGCTCTCCTCGCTGCCGGCGCTGTGATTGGCCAAGCATGCGGGGTCACAGTGCATGCTTGGCCAATCATCAGCCAGCATTGCACTGCGCGGGCCGCAATGCATTGCGGGGCCGCTCGCATCACACAAATTTGATGCGAGCGGCCCCAATAGTTCTGGGCTCGCCGAGCGAGCGAATACCCGGTGCTCGATTCGAACATGGGTTCGAATCGAACACCGGGCTCATCCTTACTTGTTACACAAGTCTTTTGACTGTTATTTTCTACCTCCTCATGGTTTAGCGTCTAGCCTGCTTAGTGCTGATGTGAGAGCTATACACAGACACTAATTGTGATTTAAAAGGCCACAAATGTGGGAAATGAACCTTTAATTGCCATTTTAACCTGTGTGTGCCACCTACTAGGTTTGTACCAAGGCCAAATATTCCAGGGTATGTAAACTTTTTTTTATCAGGGCCATTTGGTTGATTTCTGTTATCATTATGATTTAACCACTTGCCGACCGTCTCCTGTACATAAACGTTGGCACTTTGAAGAGGGATATCTCGGTAAAGGCAGCAGCTGCTGCCACAACCGAGATATCCATCTTTTCAGGAGCCGGTCCTCTTTACAATAATGGTGATTCGCCACGAGATCACCATTATCGGCGGCGGGAGAGGTGCCACCCCCTCCCGCCGCTCTCCCGCACCCTCCACCGCTTAGCGGTAGCGGCGGAGGTGATCGGGTCCTTCCATGTTCAGGGTATGGAGACGAGTAAAGGTTAAGATGGCACCCACCCGTCTCCATACCATAGGAGGGCGCAAGCGACGTCAAAACAACACTTCCACCCATACGTCTTAAAGGAGCATTTTTCTGTTGTCATTTTTTTTTTTTTTTGCATTTTTTTGTGTAAATATGAGATCTGATGACTTTTTGACCCCAGATTTTATATTTAGGAGGTCCTGTCATGCTTTTTTCCTATTACAAGGGATGTTTACATTTCTTGTAATAGGAATAAAAGTGACCCAATTTTTTATTTTTTTTAAAAAACAGTGAAAAAATAAATAAAATAAAGAAAAAAAAAATTTTTTTTAAAGCGCCCCGTGCCGATGAGCTCGCGTGCAGAAGCGAACCTATATGTGAGTAGCGCCCGCATATGAAAACGGTGGTCAAACCACACATGTGAGGTATTTCCGTGATTGGTAGAGCGAGAGCAATAATTCTAGCTCTAGACCTCCTCTAACGCAAAACATGCAACCTGTATAATTTTTTAAACGTCGGCTATGGAGATTATTGAGGGTAAAAGTTTGATGCCATCCCACGAGCGGCGCGATTTTGAAGCGTGACATGTTGGGTATCAATTTACTCTGCGTAACATTATCTTTCACACTATAAAAAAAATTGGACTAACTTTACTTTTGACTTATTTTTTTATTTAAAAAGGTGCATTTTTTCCAAAAAAGTTCTCTTGTAAGACCGCTGCGCAAATATAGTGTGAAAAAAAGTATTGCAATGACCACCATTTTATTCTCTAGGGTGTTAGAAAAAAACAATATATAATGTTTGGGGGTTCTAAGTAATTTTCTAGCAAAAAACCTGTTTTAAACATGTAAACATCTAAAATCCAAAATGAGGCTAGTCCTTAAGTGGTTAAAAAGGATCAAAAAAACTTTAATAAATGGCTTCATGTGATTGCTATTCTCAAATAAAAGACAGTTTTTTGGCATGATCAGTCATATTTTCAATATTAACCACAACCAAGGACTGGAAGATTTGCCCTCTTAATGACCAGGCCATTTTTTGCAATACGGCACTGCGTCGCTTTAACTGACAATTGCGCCGTGTGATGCTGCGGCTGTACCCAAACATAATTGACGTCCTTTTTTTTCCCGCAAATAGAGCTTTCTTTTGGTGGTATTTAATCACCTCTGCGGTTTTAATTTTTTGCGCTATAAACAAAAAAATAGCAACAATTTTGAAATAAAAAAAACTTGAATATTTTTGACATTTTGCTATAAGTATCCCAAATAAAAAAATAAATAAATGTTTTTTCTCAGTTTAGGCCGATATGTATACCAAAAAAAAACGCAATAAGCGTATATTGATTGGTTTGCGCAAAGGGTATAGCATCTACAAAATAGGGAGTAGATTTATGGCATTTTTATTATTAATTTTTTTTATTAGTAATGGCGGTGATCTGCGATTTTTATTGGGACTGCGACATTGCAGCGGATGATCCAACACTTGACACTATTTTGGGACCAGTTACATTTATACAGCGATCAGAGCTAAAAATAGCCACTGATTACTGTATAAATGTCATTGGCAGGGAAGGGGTTAACACTAGGGGCGATCAAGGGGTTAAATGTGTGCCCTAGGGAGTGATTCTAACTGTGGGGGAATGGGACTGATTGGAGGAGAAGACTGATCATTGTTCCTAAGCATTAGCAACAGATCAGTCTCCTCACCCCTGACAAAAACGAAGATCTGTCTGTTTACAATGACAGACCTCCGTTCTGTCTCTCTCAGGAGCGATCACGGGTGCCTGGCAGACATCGCGCCCACCGGGCACGTGCATCAGCTTCGTCGCAACACACTGTGGGCTTGCGCCCCCTAGTGCTCTTAAAGTGTCTGACGTATAGCTACGACAGCTCGCCCAGAGGAGCCAACCTGTCGCAGTATAGCTGTGGCCGCTGGTCATCAACTTGTTAATGCCAAAATTTTGCAATTTCTGCAAGGGTATTCAAACTTTTGAGCACAACTGTATCTGCTCCTGACTAGGGATGGGCCGAACACCCCCTCGGTTTGGTTCACACCAGAACCTGCAAACGGACCGAAAATTTGCGCAAACTTTAGAACCCCATTAAAGTCTATGGGACTCGAACGTTCGAAATCAAAATTTCTAATTTTTAAGGCTAACATGCAAGTTATTGTCCTAAATATGGTTTGGGGACCCGGCTCCTGCACCAGGGGACATGGATCAATGCAAATTTTTTTTTTTAAAACTGCAGTTTTTTCGGGAGCACTGATTTTAATGACGCTTAAAGTGAAAAAAAAAGTGAAATATTCCTTTAAATATCGTGCCTGGGGGGTGTCTATATTATGTCTGTGAAGTGGCGTGTGTTTCCCTTGTTTAGAACAGTCCCTGCACAAAATGACATTTAACGGAAAAAAAGGAATTTAAAACTGCTTGCGGTTTTAATGTAATGTCTGGTTCCGGCAATATGGATGAAAATCATTGAGAAAAATGGCATGGGTAGCCCCCCTGCCCATTACCAGCCCCTTTGGGTCTTGTACGGATATTAAGGGGAACCCCGTACCCAAATTTAAAAAATGAAAGGCGTGGGGCCCCCAGGCCCTATATACTCAGAACAGCAGTATACACGCAGTGCAAACAAGACAGGGACTGTGTAGGTTTGTTGTGTTAAGTAGAATCTGTTTGTAATTTTGAACTGGTACATTTTTAAAGTGTAGCTCCATTTAGAAAATCTATTTTTAAGCTTTTTGGAAAAAATAGGAAGGGTTATCACCCCTGTATAATGTTTTTGGCCATCCGTCTTTTTTCATCTCACTTCCTGTTGTCCCCTTCCGTTTACAAGTAGGAGACGTTTGTAAGTTGGATGTTTGAAAGTAGGGGCCTGCCCTATATGCTCTGCAGAAATTTGGCCCTATGATGTTGGTGTTGCCACAAGTTAGCAAGGTAAGCCCTCAAAGTGACTCTTGGTGGGCGTTGGAGTGCCCTGCTGTGAACTATTATATCAAGAATTGTAATTACATGCCATTGTTGAACAGTGGTAGAAAAATTGGGCCTTTGGTGGTGGTGCTGGTGCCACAACACTGCAAGTCCTCACAGTTACTCTCGGTGGGCGCTGGAACAGGCCCTGCTGTGAAATATTATATCAAGAATTGTAATTACATGCACCCGTTAAACAGGGGCTGAAAAATTGGGCCTTAGGCACTGGTGCCACGACACTGCAACCTCTCCCAGATACTCTAGTTGGAGTGCAGGAATGAGCCCTGCTGCAAAGCATTGCATCAAAAATTGTAATTACACGCCCCTGTTAAACAGCGGCTGAAAAAATAGGATTTTTTGTACTCACCGTAAAATCCTTTTCTCTGTAATTCACCGACCGACACAGCTCCTCTCTGTAACAAATGGGTTGTTAGCCTTATCACTAGGAGAATACTAGGCATAGTTGTAATACAACACTCAGAACTCTTAGTTCCACCCAGGGGGCGGTCCCTTGGGTAACAACCCCCCTGTCTGCAGACAGACCTCAGTACGTCAACAAGCAGTATAACATAAAGATAAAAGGAGGGGCGGGTGCTGTGTCGGTCGGTGAATTACAGAGAAAAGGATTTTACGGTGAGTACAAAAAATCCTATTTTCTCTTATATTCACCGACCGACACAGCTCCTCTCTGTAACAAATGGGACGTCCCCAAGCAGTGCCAAACGAGGGGTGGGAAACAGCATAAAAACTTCATCCACCGTGGCAAGTGGGAACTAGTGAAACTTTACCCACAAAAAACAACAGTGTTGGAAAAACCACCACAGAAATCAGGGTATCCCCAACAGGAGTGATCACCCAAAACCGCATCAAACTGCGGAAGTAATGCAACAGTGCATTAACATAACAGTACTGAGTTTTTCTCGAAAACCCAGTAAAAGAAAAAAATTAAAATAAAAAATTAAAATATATTGCATATTCAATTGCAACTACATGGCTGCCTGCAAAACTTTTAAGCCAAAACAGGCATCAACTGATGCACCGGCGTCTACATTGTAGAACTTGGTAAACGTGTGGACAGACGACCAGGTGACCGCTTTACACACCTGAGCGGCAGACGCTTGGTGTCGGAAAACCCAAGACATTCCGATTGCCCTTGAGGAGTGGGCCGTGACCGGAAAGGGGGGCACCTGCCCCTTCCAGGCGTAGGCTTGCGCTACCGTCTGTCCGATCCACCTGGAAATGGCGGCCGACGAGACCGCCATGCCTTTCATTGGACCAACCACCGAAACAAACAGTGAGTCCAACTTCCAAAAGGGAGCTGTGGCAGACAAATACACCACAAGAGCCCGAAGCACATCCAGAGCGCGAAGGGCCACCTACTTAGGGTGCTTCGGCTTAGGACACAGAAATGGCATACAATGTCCTCATTGATATGAAAAGCCGAGACCACTTATGGTAGAAAAGACGGTTGCGGACACAACACCACCTTATCCTTGTGGATAACCAGATAGGGCGAGTTGCAAGACAAGACCGCCAGTTCCGAAACCCTCCTGGCCGATGTGATGGCCACTAGGAAGGCCACCTTCAGGGAAAGTCAACAGGGGAATCTCCCTGATATTTTCAAATGGCGGTTTTTGTAGCGCCAACACCCGGTTTAGATCCCAAGGGGGTAGCGGTGGACACACCAGAGGGACTACATGTCGTACCCCCTGAACGAAGGTACTCACTGAGAAGTGAGATGCCAGGGGGGGGGGGGGGGGGGGGTCGCTGAAAAAAGATAACTAATGCTGAAATTTGCCCTTTAATGGTGCTTAATGACAATTTCTGGTCTACTCCTTGCTGAAGAAAAGCAGGATCCTGGATATGGAAAAGGAGCATGGATGCCATCCTTTCTCCTCACACATGGAGATGTAGGCCATCCAGGTACGATGGTACATCTTCCGAGAAGATTTCCGTGCTCTCAACACAATTGGGATCACCGAGTCCGACAGACCCCGATTCCTCAACACCTGGCTCTCAAAAGCCATGCCGTTAAAATCAGCGATGGTAAAGCAGGATGGAGAATCAGACCTTAAGACAGAAGGTCCTCTCGCAGCGGCAGTCGTCAGGGAGCGTCTGCCACCAGACGTGACAGGTCTGCGTACCAGGGACGCTGCGGACAATCTGGGGCAACCAGTATCACTGGGATCCCCACAGCTTCCACCCTACGAAGCAGACGTGGTAACAGATTCAGTGGAGGAAAGGCGTAAAACAGCTAGTACTGATCCCACAGAGCCACCAGCGCATCTGACGCGTCCGCCCATGGTTCTCTTGTCCTGGACACGAATCTTGGCAACTTCCGATTGATACGGGAGGCCAGCAGATCCACGCCTGGTGTGCCCCACCTCAGGCACAGTAACCTGAATGTCTCCAGATGTAATGACCATTCCCCAGGGTCCAGAACCAGTCGACTCAAACAGTCCGTCTGACAGTTTTCCACTCCCGGGATGTAAATGGCTCACAGGGCCGGTACGTGTCGCTCTGCCCACCAAAGTATGTGAGCGACCTCCCGTGCAGCGGCTGAGATTCTTGTCCCCCCTTGGTGATTGACTTATGCCACGGCCGTGGCGTTGTCTGACTGGGTCCTGACCGGACGCCCTTGCAGTCTCATCGACCATGTAGAGAGACCGATTTCGCAGACTGAATCACAGGGACCTCAACCACCAGATCAGTGAGTATCTGACTGACTCACCTGGATCTGTCGATCCAGGGACAACTGAGATTTGTCCCACTTTGTCAAAATCTTCTTCTGCAGGACTCTGGTGTGGAACTGGGCATAAGGTACTGCCTTGAAGGAGGCTACTATGAGTCCCAGTACTCGCATGTAAAAGCGGAGCGACGACCACTTGTGGTTCATCCGCTGTTTTACCACAGATCTGAGAGTCTGCAATTTGCATGAAGGGAGAAACACTCTCGCTTCCCTGGAGTCCAGCCGCAAGCCTAGGTACTCCAGACGCTAGGTCGGCACAATCACCGACTTCATTAGGTTCAACAGCCACTCAAATTCTTGCAGGGTCTGCATGGTGATCGCCACATCCTCGTCTAATACTGAGGCGGAAGATCGTCTAGGTATCGCATGATCGCGATCCCATGTTGCCGTAGCAACGCCAACACTGGATCCAATACCCTGATAAAGACTCGGGGGGCTGAAGCCAGACCAAAGGGACGAGCCACAACTGGTAGTGGGCTTCCCCGACTGTAAACCGCAGCAACTTTTGATGCCGAAGGAATATGGGTATGTGCAGGTACGCATCCTGGATGTCTAAGGACGCCAGGGAGTCCCCTTGATGGAGTGCAGCGACTACTGAGCGCACCGATTCCATTCAAAACCTCTACACTTTTACAAAGTGATTGGTCCAAGATAGGCCGTACCCCTTCCTTCTTGGGAACCACAAACAGATTTGAGTAGAATCCCTGGAAGCTTCTGATTCCGGAACCTGTACAATCACCCCGCACTTCAGCAAATCCCTTACCACCCCCAAGAGGGCCTCCCGGCGAGCCGGGGATACGGGCATGCTGGAGGGGAAGAAACGGTTTGGCGGCCAAGAGAGAAACTATCTTGTAGCCTGTGGAAATCAGATCGCAGACCCATTGGTCGGACAACCGTGAGGACCACCGTGCTGCAAACTCCTGAAGGCGACCCCCCGCCCGAGATATGGGTGGGGGCAATCTTCGTGCGGCAGCACTTTTATTCGCAGGCTTGCGGTTCCAGGGACGACTTTGATCGTCCGTGGACGTCCTGTCGGGCTTGGACGCTTTGTCGAAGCTCCGGGCGGACGAAAAAAACGTTTGTGAGCGGAAAAGGAGGGCCCTTGCCTACGGCGTGGCTCCTTAGCCTTCCTGGCCTGTGGGAGTAGTGTACTCTTACCCCCGGTGGCATTTTCAACAATGTCATCTAATGAGGCTCCAACAAGCCGGTTGCCAAGGAAGGGAAGATCCGTCCGGGCTTTTTTGGATGCCTGGTCAGCAGACCAGCATTTTAGCCAAATCAGGCGCCTCAGCACCACAGCTGACACTGAAGCCCTGTATAACAGAGGGAGAGTATCCAGGGCCGCGTCACAGATGTACTTAAGGCCTTGCACTAGTTGGTCTGCTAGTTTCACGCAGACAGGTGAAGCCTGTTGCACTCCCAATTCGCGGTGCAAAACTTTTGCCCACTCAGTCAGTGTCTGCGACACAAGTGCGGATGCCAGTACTGGTCGCACGGCTGACCCCACCACCGCAAACGAGAAACGAGCCACTGCCTCTGCCTTTCTGTTCGTGGGATCCTTGAATGCAGGAGTCCCCTCAACCGTGATCGTGGTTACTTTATTTAACCTGGATACTGGGGGGTCCACGACCGGAGGAGCCGACCATCTTTGAGAAGGCTCTCCTCAAAAGGGTAACGCACCGTCATGTATTTGGGGACCAAAGGTCCGTTGCGGGTGACCCCATTCCCTGTAAATAAACTTGTCAAAATAAGTCAGATACGGGAACACCTTAGGTGAACATGCTGGCTTGCGGGACCCAAAAGGGACCGGTACATCAGCAGAGGAATCTGCTGGCTCCTGATCTTCAGGGAATCACGCACAGCTGTGATAAGTGCTCCAACAAGCGCTTTGTCGCGCCCGGACCCGGACGGGGACTCATCCTCCGGTCCGAAACGGCCCTGGTCAGCGTCATCTGACAAGACAGAACAGGGGTCACCAGCCTCAGCAGGACCAGAGTCTGCGTCAGCGTTCTCCCCAGAGAACGGGGGGGGCCAGGGGCCTCTTTAGTGCACCTTCTTCCCACGCACCGCCTCCATCTTGGCAACGAGTAAATTGAGGACCGCCGTCAGGGTGTCCATGGGTACTGTGCAATCCGCAGGTGACCCGGTTACAATTGCCTGGATTCCGGGGGAAGAAACACCAGTTTCTGAAGCCATGCTGACCCTATCCTGTCTGCCACCCGAAGTGGACTTAGGACAGTGACAGTCCCGCCCTCCTTGCCACCGCTGACTGAGGGGCTCTTTCCGCCGGACTCACCACCCTGAGGAGTTCTGCGCTGTCCACAAGTAGTGCCTGTAGTCCCTGAGTGCTCCCAAGTGCAGAGGAAACAAAAACTGTGTCTGTGTCAGCTGCTAGAATGAGTGCTAAAAGGTTCTAGAAATGTGCTTTAGCTTCAATAAAATGGCTGCCCAGCGTCCAGTACACAGACAGGAAACACAGGGAAAATGGCTGTGAGCACACACACGAGTCATGCTGCTGCTAGAGAACACTGAGAACGTGTTCAGACTTCCAGAAAATGGCCGCCAGTGTCCTGAATAGGAGATCACTTGGAAAATGGCCGCTGGAGTCCAGGAAGGCAATCTGCCCTTGCCCACACCTAAAATGGCCGCCAGCAGCTCCATGAGGTACAGAAAGCAAAGATGATAGCAGAAACACAGCACCGCACCAGACCACAGCAGATCCTCACAGGCACCTTCCGGGAGCATAACCCACAGAACCCAGGACACCCCCAGCCAGCCAGCATCTCAGGTGAGAGCCCACAAAGATCCCTGTATATACAGACATACACCGCTCAGCAGCCACATGCAGCACCCCACCAGGGAGGGGGGGAGGGAAGATAGGGACTGGAGAGGTTAGAGAGGGAGGAGAGGAACCTCCGAATCGACCTCCCAGGGAATGCCCAGCTGCTCAGCCCCACCGAGGCAGGGAGAGCTGTACTTACCAGTCCTGAAGAGCTGGGAGACATTCCACTGCAGGACTAGGATCAGTAGCCCGGTTATATGTACGCCCCAGAGCATAAAAGCTCACCGACCACCTCTGGAGCTGAGGTTTCGTCGTGGCCTGCCGAGCCGTAGCTGCGACCTGCACACGTTCGATGGCCGGACTGGGGAGACTACAAGGATAAGAGTATCCAGCCTGTCACCCAGCCGGCTGTTGATAGTAGATCACAGGATCAGTCATCTTGCGCAAAAAGCCAAGCTTCTGCATAAAAAAAAACACGGACCGATGGGCCCGCAGGGTTCCTAGGTCTTTCTCCTTTACTAGGCAAAAAAAAACTGAGGTCTGTCTGCAGACAGGGGGGTTGTTACCCAAGGGACCGCCCCCTTGGCGGAACTAAGAGTTCTGAGTGTTGTATTACAACTATGCCTAGTATTCTCCTAGTGATAAGGCTAACAACCCATTTGTTACAGAGAGGAGCTGTGTCGGTCGGTGAATATAAGAGAAATTGGGCCTTAGCCACTGGTGGCGGCGCCCAGAACCAAAAATGTTCTTCCAAGCTATCAGCAGGATCATTGAGGAGGAAGAGGATAGTCAGTCAACATAACAGGATAGTCACTCAGCATCAGCAGTCCTGAAGGGATGTGACATTTCAAAAAACATTATTCGGTTACATCAGCTTCAGGTGCTTTGTAGCTGGTGGTGATCCAAGACTGATTCATCTTTATAAAGGTCAGTCGATCAACCGAGTCGGTGGACAGGTGCACCCTGTGATCGGTTACAAAGCCTCCGGCAGCACTGAATGTGCGTTCCGAAAGAACGCTGGATGCAGGACAGGCCAGTAGCTCAATTGCATACTGTGCAAGTTCTGGCCAGTGATCCATCCTTAAGACCCAGTAACCCAGAGGATTATCAGTGGGAAAGGTGTCCAAGACGCTGGCGATGGTTGCTGGAACCGATCATACCTTGGGGCTGCGGACTAAAAAATTGTCTTAACACATCGGTCAGACGGCCACCTTCACCGCTCCTTCTGTGACTGACCGAAGCCTCAGCAACATGTTGTCCAGGACCTGGAGTTTGTAACCTCCCAGTCTCTGGGAACGCTTTGGACAGACCTTTCTGCAAGGCCTCCCGGAGATGTCTCATTCTCTGCTCCCTCTGCGATGGCAAGATAAGGTCCGCAACCTTACCCTTGTACCGTGGATGAAGGAGAGTTGCCAGCCAGTAATGATCCCTTTCCTTGATCCGAAGAATACGAGGATCCTTCCGCAGGCTTTGCAGGATCAGGGAGGCCATGCAGCGTAGGTTAGCTGAGGCATTCGGTCCGGAGTCCTCCGGGTCACTAAGGACGACATGATCCGCAGCCACCTCCTCCCAGCCATGTACAAGTCCACGGATTTCTTGGGACTGTAACTCCTCCTCCTCATCTTGTATATCCATTCTGTCTCATTTTTTGATATCTCTCTTTTCATATGTGTCCCTCTCCAATGTTTGACAACTTTATCAATACCATAGAACTTACAAAGGGTAGGGTCACTGTTATGATGGCTTTTGAAATGCCTTGATACACTATGGTTTGGAAAACCTTTTTTAATATTTGCTAAGTGTTCATTAATTCGTATTTTCAATTGTCTGGTGGTCCGGCCCACGTATTGCATTGGGCACGGGCACTCTAGCACATAAGTCACATGATCTGAGTTGTACGTGATTAGTGGTTTAATTTTATATTTTTCTTATGTTGTATTTGAATGGAAATGAGAGACTTTCTTGGGTGCACCAGGCCTTCTGGTCAATCTGCATGCCCTGCATCTGTTTAAGTTTAATACTATTGCTTATTTATTGCACCATTTTGCACAAATTCACTCCGATTAGGACACGAACACCAGTGTGTTTATTTGCTGCATCTAAATATCATCCCATGTTTTAACACATTTATTTATTTATTTTGCTGTTTTTAGCACAATATTATTTGTTTTAGCAAGATCTCCACACTCAGATATAACATTTTATTTAGAGGATTTTATTGTTTATATCTATCCACAGATATATATTTTACTTTTAGAGAATCTATTGCTTATATTTATCTGGAGCGCAACACCATATATTGATTTTTTTACACATTTTATAGGGTGGGGTTTGCACCCCTGTCGGTGGTTTGCTGCAACCAAATGTTATCTTTATTTACTTCATTTTAATATTTACATATCCACTATTTTATCGATTCCTTGGGTTCACCACTATAGTAGCGTGGGAATACCTACTTACCTTTATCAGTACTCAAGGCCAGCTTCATCTCTAACCCTATTTGCAGAAAAGTAAGGATTCTACCTATTGCATACTTTCTGGGATGCCAAACCCTGGATTCACACCAGGAAACATATGCATTCCAGATTCTATAATATACGACTCTGGAGGCCGGCTTTCTTGCATTAATCAAGGTAGATACAACTGATCCTGACAGCCCTCAGAATGTGGGTTTCAATAGCCAAACCATTAAATTTAGCGCTTATAAGGTAGGATGGAATACCGGACCCTGCGAGAGCAGGTCCGGACGTGGTGGAAGGGTCTATGGGTCCCCCCACTGCCATCTTTACGATCTCTGCATACCAAGATCTTCTGGGCCACAAGAACCACTGACTTCCTTTCCTGCTTGATCCTGCAAAGAAGTCGTGGAAGCAGCAGAATACAAGGGAATGCATAAATCAGTGAAAACTGATCCCACTGGGTCACCAAGGCATCTGTTCCACGTGCTAGAGGATCCCTTGTTCTTAACACAAAATTGTCGATATTCTTGTTGAACCAGGACGCCAATAGGTCGACGTCTGGGATCCCCCATCTCTGGCATATTGCCAGGAAGATATCGGGGTGAAGGGACCATTCCCTTGGGAACAACAGCTGGCGACTCAAATAGTCCACTGCCAATTTTCTATTCCTGGAATGAAGACTGCCGATAGGCAAGGAACATGATTTTCTGCCCAAGATAGGATATGGTTCACCTCTCTCTGGGCCGCAAGACTTCTTGTGCCCCCCTGGTGATTGATATAGGTCACTGCCGTGGCATTATCAGATTGGATCCTGACAGGACAATTCTGCAATCTGAATGTCCAGGCCCAAGCGTGCTGCCCGAATCTCTAGAACATCTCTAGAATCTCTAGAACATCGTTTTCGTCCGAATGCATTTCCGAATTTCGGGTATTTTCGTTATCATTTTAACAAATGATAACGAACGTGCAAAATCCGAAAACCGAAAGATCCGACATAAATAAATGCTTTATTTTCGTTTTCGTTGTGACAACAGTTGGATATAGATAGGAGATCCGACATGACGCTGACAATAGCGATCTGTGTCCATCGAACCTGTGGTCGAATGTGCCTAACCTTAGCTCTATTAGTCCAAGATTATTCTACATAGAGAGAAAACATCTGACATAGAGAGAAAAGATTCGACATTAAAGAGACAATAGCAAAAAAGGTCGAATGTGCCTAACCTAACTCTATTAGTCCAAGATTATTCGACATAGAGAGAAAACATTCGACATGAAGATTTGACGAAGCAGTCGGCGCGAGCGGACATTTGTGGTCAAATGCTCTGCCCATAGGCTATAGAAGAATTCTAATGTTGGTTGACTAGTAATAATAATTAATATAATAATTACTAGTGTCATACAACATTAGAATTCTACTATAGCTTGTAGGCGGAACATTCGACCGGAAATGTACGATTGCAGCATCCTACAGTTTAGCTGCTCCGTCGAATCTTCTTAGAACATTCGTCAGGCACCATAAGCCTTCAATGACAGATTCGACCTTAATTATTTCATATTTTTGGACAAATGCATTTTTAACGAGACAAAATAAATAAAAACGAATTTTGGGAGTAACTAAATAAATGTATTTTTCGGACGAAAACGAAATTCCGAAACAAAATGTTTCAGTGTGCACATGTCTAGTTGTTACCACTTTCCATGTGACTGGTAAGAAGGATTTCCCCTTCTGCAGATTCTTGGTTAACCACCACAGACTGAGGCTTTGGCGCACCCTTGGGGATAGGTGCATTGGGAGGTCTAAGGCTTGGACATTTTTCCAAGCAGATACGATACTGTTTTGCAGCAGTCTCGAATGAAACTGAGCTTAGTGAATGGCTTTGAACGAAGCCACCATCTTCCCTAACAACCTCATGCAAAGGCGAATAGGAAGGTCCTTCTTTGCACTGATGACCTGAACCAGCTCCTTTTATGGCGCTGATCTTTGCTTGTAGCAAAAATACTCTTTTCTGGTCTGTATCTATGATCAGACCCAAGTATTCTAGCCTTCTTAATGGTTTTAAGGAAGACTTCTCTAGGTTGAGAATCCAACCTAGGTTTTCCAGGTAGTTGACTGTGGTGACCACGCTTTTGTTTAAGCAGGCTACTGACCTGTCTATCAAGAGCAGCTCATCTAGGTATGCAATAACTATTATACTTTGAGCCCTTAGTCTGGCCAGAGAAGGGGCCAGAACTTTTGTAAACACCCGGGGTGCAGTGGTTAGACCAAAAGTCAAAGCTACAAACTGAAAATGTAGTTTTTCTACCTCGAAACGTAGATACTTCTGGTGAGCGAAGAAAATAGGCACATGCAGGTATGCATCCTTGATGTCGATTGACGCCAGAAGTTCTCCTCC
Source organism: Lithobates sylvaticus (assembly GCA_028564925.1). Classification (NCBI taxonomy): domain Eukaryota; kingdom Metazoa; phylum Chordata; class Amphibia; order Anura; family Ranidae; genus Lithobates; species Lithobates sylvaticus. The sequence continues at coordinate 401,365,215 of CM053026.1, forward strand.
TAGCAGGATGGAGACTAATGACCTGATTGATTCCATGCGAAACGAGCGGCTATTTAGGAATCGGTTCAGATCCTTGAGTTCTAAAATGGGTCTGACATCCATTTGATTTTGGAACCATGAAGAGGTTTGAATAAAACCCCAACCCCTGCTCTTCCATAGGAACCTCCATGATCACTCGTTGAGACAAAAGCTGTTCTAATGCTTGAAAGAGAGACCTCTTTTTCTCTGGATCTTTGAGGACATTTGACTTCAGAAAACAAGGAGACGGGAACTCTAGTTTGTAACCCAGAGCTACTGTGGAGAGCACCCATTTGTCCCGAAACTCTTCCTGCCAGACCCTTGAGAACTGCAGAAGTCTTCCCCCCCCCCACCCGCACGAGAGGGGGCACCCCTTCATGGTTTTTCAGCCGACTCATTTAAGGGTAGCTTAAATGTGGAGCGAACCATTTCTGTAAGCGATTGTACCAGCAACTTTTCAGATTGTGAAGCTGAAAAAGGTTCTTCCACAATTGATTCCTTGGAAGAGGAGTCAGCCTCCTTACGGTCCCCTGAGGGGTCCTCATTCTCCCCTGCCCACTGATCCTCTGTTTGAGGGACTTGGGCAGTAGAAGGGGACCTGTCGCGTTTTCTCCCATGCTGGGAAGATGCAATTAGAGCAGTCAATCTTTCCTCCAGCCCCACCAAGGCTGAGGAGAAAACATCCTCAGTAATGTAGACAGGGGCTGAAGTGTTGGAAACAGTTGCAACACTTGAGAAATCTGATGGCTCACCCTGATCAGCTACCCCTGGATCTTCAGGGGGGATGGCATTGCTGAAGTGAGACTAGGGTCCTCAGAGCCTGAGGGTGATACCTTTGGTCCCCTTTTTGAAGAACTTGTACATCCCCTTCTGGAATGCATAGTCCTAAGCACAAATGCAGAGGTACTGCCAAAGAAAAAACGCACCCACTGCTGAGCAATAGTTCAGTAATTGTTACTGCTATTAAACGCTTAGCCTGATGCAGAGGGAATGTGCCTTGGGGAATGCCTGTGTCCCACACTTACATGCCCATGTCTGCTTCTGTGTCCCTCCATTAGTCCAAATGAGACTGACAATGGAGTTTTTATAGACTAATCCGCCCTGCGCTGACACCCGCGTCAATGCCGCGCTAAGCTACACCCCCTTACTTCCTCACTACGCCCCCTCGGCGTGTGGGAGGGGGGATGGGTGGAGGAGGAGCGCACAGGGGAAGAAGAGAGCTGCCGCTGCTAAGGGCGGTTGAAAGGAGAGCGGAGCAGCAAACCGCCGGACCCTACAGCGTTCCCCAGCCTCTGCATAGCACATCTTTACTCGTGACCAACACCTAAGACACTGGCGAAAAAAATGAGGTACTCCCAGTAGTGGGAGGGGTTATATAGGGAGAGAACTTTTATCTCAGGGCGTGCCAGTGTCCATCACATAAAGGTGGCCTATATACCCATACAGTTATTACTATGGCTCTGTGTCCCGTGCTGTATGATAAAGAAAAAAGGACGTCAATTTTGTTTGGGTACAGCATCACACGACCGTGCAAATGTCAGTTAAAGCAATGCAGTGCTGTATCGCAAAAAATGGCCTGGTTAATAAAGGGCAAATCCTTCCGGGTCCTTAAGTGGTTAATGCTCTCCCTGCCCAGCCTGTCAGTTTAGGTGGATGGCCATGTCTTGGTAGGTTTGCAGTTGTGCCATACTCTTTCCATTTTCAGACAATGGATTGAACAGTGTTCTGTGAGACGTTCAAAGCTTGAAATATTTTTTTTTATAACCTAGCACTGCTTTAAACTTCACCACTTTATCCCTGACCTGTCTGGTGGGTTCCTTGGCCTTCATGATGCTGTTTGTTAACTAAGGTTCTCTAACAAATCTGAGGGATTCACATAACATCTGTATTTATACTGAGATTAAATTACACACAGGTGCACTCTATTTACTAATTAGGTGACTTCTGAAGGCAATTGGTTCCACTAGATTTTAGTTAGGGGCATCAGAGTAAAGGGGGCTGAATACAAATGCACGCCACACGTTTCAGATATTTGTAAAAAAAAAAACATTTATCATTTTACTTCCACTTCCCAATTGTGTGCCACTTTATGTTGGTCTACCACATAAAATTACAATAAAACACATTAACATTTTTGGTTGCAACATGACAAAATGTGGAACATTTAAAGACGTATGAATACCGATCCGGGCCCCTTACCACGTGATCAGCTGTCAGCCAATGACAGCTGATCACGTAATGTAAACGCTTCTGTGTAAGGGACATCGGTCCCGAAGAGGAAGAGGCACAGCCACCTCATCTGTGCTAACCAGTACCACCTGCCAGTGCCCACACAGTGTAAATCAGTGCCAACTATCAATGCCCAGGAGTGTCACCTATCAATGCCCACCAGTGGTTCCAATCAATGCCTCATCAGTGCCACCTAGCAGTGCTGCCTATCAGTGTCACCTACCAATGCCCATCACTTCCACCTATTAGTGCCCTTCAGTGCCGCCTCTCAGTGCCCACTATTGCTGCCTCTCAGTGCCTATCAATGCAGCCCATCAGTGCAGCATCATCCACGTACATCAATGAAGGAGAAAAATTACCTGTTTGCAAAATTTTATAACAAAATATAAAACGGTTTTGTATTTTTTTTTTCAAATTTTCTGTCTTTTTTCATTTTTTTTAACAAAAAATAAAAAACCCAGAGGTGATCAAATACCACCAAAAGAAAGCTCGATTTGTGGGAAAAAAATGATAACATTTTTATTTGGGTACAGTGTGCAATTGTCATTCAAAGTGTGACAGCGCTGAAAGCTTAAAATTGGTCTGGGCAGGAGGGGGGTTTAAGTGTCCAGTAAGCAAGTGGTTAATACAAGAAAGGATTTTGCTGGCTTTGGACACTGCAGCTTGGCATTGCATGCTATTATTAAGCTTATGATCTACCAAAATATCCAGATCCTTCTCCACCATTAATTCCCCCAGTTGTACTCCCCCAAGTATGTATGATGCATGCATATTCTTAGCCCCCAAGTGCATAACTTTACATTTATCAACATTAAACCTCATTTGCCATATAGTTGCCCAATTAACCACTTGCCGACCAGCCGCCGTCGTTATACAGCGGGAGGTCGGCTCTCCTACACAAATCGCCCTATCTGTACAGCGGTTCATGCAGGCGCGATGGCAGCTGGCGCGCGCTCGTGCCTGCGGGTCGGGTGGACTCTATGCCCACCACGGACCCACGATCGCCTAGTACAGAGGCACAATGGGGATCTGCCATTGTAAACAAGGTGGATCCCCATTCTGACGGGAGACATGACAGATCTACTGTTCCCAGTGATCGGGAACAGTGATCTCGCTCATGTCCCAGCCAGCCCACCCCCCTACAGTTAGAACACACCTAGGGAACACAGTTAACCCCTTGATCGCCCCTAGTGTTAACCCCTTCCCTGCCAGTGTCATTTTTACATTGATCAGTGCATGTTTATAGCACTGATCAATGTAATAATGTCACTCCCCAAAAAGTGTAATTTGGGGTCAGATTTGTCCGTCGCAATATCGCAGTCCCAGTAAAAATCTCAGACCGCCGCCTTTCCTAGTAAAAACAATAAAAAATAAAATAAAAGTCCCTAAATCTATCCCATAGCTTGTAGACGCGATAACTTTTGCGCAAACCAATCAATATATGCCTGTTGTGATTTTTTTTTACCAAAAATATGTAGAAGAATATATATCGACCTAAACTGATAAATAAATGTGTTTTTTTTTACATATTTAAGCAAGAAGTAAAAAACAATGTTTTTCAAAATTGTTGCTTTTTGTTTGTCAGGCCACCTGAGGCCAGGTGACAGATGCACACCGTTGGGATCAGGAGTGCACCGCAAGGTAGTGGACCCTACGACTGACTGCTGCGGATGGGAGTCAGGGTGGTAAAGGAAGGCAGGGCTGCTGGAACACCAACACGGATCCCACCGGGGTTAGAGCGTGAAATTCCCTAGGGCGTGGAGTCTAAGAGCAAGAAGGTGTTCACCAGAGCCTCTAGTGGTGAGGATGGACTGGACTGCAACTGGCTCCAGGTCACGACCCCCAGGGTCCCCTAGCTCACACCCACAGTAGGCAATAGGAGGATAGGGATAGTAAGGGAATAAGCCAAGGTAGGGGCAACTAGCAGACAAGGACAACAGAGTACACGCCAAAGGTTCAGGGTCACAGGCAAACAGGGATAGTCAGGGACACGCCAAAAGGTCAGGGTCACGAGCAGACAGGCATAGTCGAGAACACTCCAAGGTCAGTAACAGAGACAAACGTAGCGCACACAGCAAGCAGGAAACAGGAAGCCAAACACACAATGGTTGATCAGCAGGGCTGGCCTGCAGTGCACAGGTTAATATAGAGATCTGGGGTGGAGCCATGCTTAGAGAAGAGATTATAAAAGCAGTTAGGTGAGAGGCTGGTCTCTAGAGATGAACACATGGTGAGAGGTAAGCCGACAGACAAACTATTGCATAACCATGACAGTTTTTTTATAGCGCAAAAGATAAAAAATGCAGAGGTGATCAAAAACCACCAAAAGAAAGCTCTATTTGTGGAAAAAAAAGGACGTCAATTTTGTATGGGTACAGTGTCGCACGACCGCACAATTGTCAGTTAAAACGACGCAGTGAGGCAAAAAATGGCCTGGTCATTAATGGGGTAAATCCTTCCGGGCTGAAGTGGTTAAGTATATATGTTCAAAAGAAAAATTCCCACTACCATTTCAGTTTTATTCCATGTGAGAATGATCTGTAAATGTTAGCCATTTTATATGATGTATAATAAAAGTTACTTTTTGAGCTAATCAACATTTGCTTGATGTGGTGACTTTTAAAATCCATGCATTTTTTTTTTTTTAACCACTTCAATACAGGGCACTTAAACACCTTCCTGCCCAGACCAATTGAGCTTTCAGCGCTCTCACAATTTGAATGACAATTGCGCGGTCATGCTACACTGTACCCAAATGACATTTTTAGCATTTTTTTCTCACAAATAGAGCTTTCTTTTGGTGGTATTTGATCACCTCTGCGGTTTTTATTTTTTGCTAAACAAATAAAAAAAGAATATATATTTTTTTTTGTTTCAGTTTCAAAACTTTGTAAATAAGTAAGTTTTCTCCTTCACTGATGGGCACTGATGAGGTGGCACCAATGAAGTGGCACTGATAGGTGGCACAAATTGGCACTGATAGGCGGCACAGATGGGCATGGATAGGCGGCACAGATGGGCATGGATAGGCGGCACAGATGGGCATGGATAGGCGGCACAGATGGGCATGGATGGGCAGATAGGTGGCACGGATGGGCACTGATAGGTGACACAGATAGGCACTGATTGGCATCCATCAGTACAAAACAATGCAGCCTATCAGTGCCAAACAATAATGCATGCCAATCAGCGATGCCCATTGTGGGCACTGATTGGCATCCATTGTGGGCACTGTGTGTCATCCCTGGTGGTCTAGGGTGGCATACCTTGTGATGGGCATCCCTGGTGGTCTGGTGGCGTCCCTGGTGGTCCAGTGTGGGCATCCTCGGGGGGCTGCGCTGATAATCTATCAGGACAGACCCCCCTGTCAGAGGAGCAGCCGATCGGCTCTCCTCTACTCGCGTCTGACAGACTCGAGTGAGGAAAAGCTAATTACGGCTCTTCCTATTTACACTGTGATCAGCCGTGATTGGACACGGCTGATCACGTGGTAAAGAGTCTCAGTCTGAGACTCTTTACCAAGATCGTAGTTGCGGGGTGTCAGACTGACACCCCGCAACAACGATCGCCGCGATTCGCGCCCCCAGCGGCTAAAAATCCTGAGGACGTCTTATGACGTCCGGTCAGGATTTTACAACCACTTTGCCGACGTCTTTTGACAATAGGCGGGCGGCAAGTGGTTAAATTAGTGTGTTGTATTGGTTACCTTTAACTACTTCTGCCCCAGGCCATTTTTGCAAATCAGCACTGCGTCGCTTTTTTCCCACAAATAGAGCTTTCTTTTGGCGGTATTTGATAGCCTCTGCGGTTTTAGTTTTTTGCGCTATAAACAAAAAACAAAAAACTATTTTGCTATAATATCCCCCAGAAATATATTTAAAAAAAAAACATTATTTTTCCTGCGTTTAGGCCGATACATATTCTTCTACATATTTTTGGTAAAAAAAAATTGCAATTCACATTTATACAGCGATCAGTGCGATTAAAATTGCATTGATTACTGTGTAAATGTGACTGGCAGTGAAGGGGTTAACACTAGGTGGCGCTGTAGGGGTTAAGTGTGTCCTGGGGAGTGTTTCTAACTGTAGGGGGGGGTGGGCTAGGTTTGACACATCACTGATCTCTGTTCCCGATCACAGGGAGCAGAGATCAGTGACACTGTCACTAGGCAGAACGGCGAGATGCTTGTTTACATCAGCATCTCCCCGTTCTTCCTCTCCGTGAGATGATCGCGGGTATCCCCGCGGCGATCGAGTTTGCGGGACCTGACTCACGGAGCTCCCAGCCGGCGCTCGCGCGTGCCACCGGCAGCGCACACACGGTGGCCTGGCGGCAAATTTAAAAGGGATGTACAGGTACGCCCATTTGCCTGTCCGTCAACGTGCGCCGGTCGGGAACCGGTTTTAAACAGTGTATTGAGGTCGGCTTGTAAGTTGGAGACATCATGTAAGGATGTTCTTCCACTGCATCGCTTGGTGTCATCTGCAAACACTGAAATGGTACTTTTAATCCCACACCCTATATCATTTATAAATGTATTATAAAGTAAGGGTCCCAACACTGAAACTTGGGGTACACTGCTGATAACCTTAGACTTTTAAGAGTAAATCTTTGTACGCACGGTACAATTGTTGGCCAACCGAGCGTCAGATTTTTGTCGAAAGGGCGTGTGCCGGGATCTTGTCTTGCATACTAAAGCCTCCTACTCACAGTTGGATTGTTGGCAGGGGATTGTCTGTTGACAGACTGTTGTCCTAAAATCTTACCGTTAGTATGCTCCTTTTGACAATTGTTGTCCAATTTTCGGGGCCAACAAATGTTGGATGACAGGCTAGTAAATTTTCTGGCAGCCAACGGCTTGAAGTCTGATTTTCGTATGGTCAGTACACAAATCCATCACACAAAAGTCGAAAGTACAAACACGCATTCTCGGAATCAATGCTCACCAAACATGAAATTAGCAGAAGGGGACCAAAGGGTGGCGCTCAAGACTTGAAATTCCCCATAGTATTTCACGACGTTCATGTTTGTGGCAAAATTGTGCAACGTTAGTATGCAAGACAAGATCCTGGCACACGCCCTTTTGACAAAAATCAGATGCTCGGTTGGTCAATGGTACCGTGTGTACGAGGCTTAATGTTACACAAATTGTCGGTCAACAACACGAACATAGTGATGTACTGAGACCATAAAGAGGAAGTTAATTTCTCAAGCACAACCCTTTGGGCTCCTTCTGCTAATTTCATGTTGGTAGAAGTTTGGCGAGTGTTGATTCGCACTTTTCAGTTAGTTTCTGAACGGCCATTTGTCAACCAGCCATGTTGCGTGATCGGAGGTCAGAACGTGTGATTATTGGGCTAGGAGATATTGCTTTGACCCAAGTCCAGTCCAGGAACAGGAGGAGAAGGAGTTCTTGGACCAAAAAATGGTTGCTTAATCACGACTAATTATGTCATATGCCATTGCTGCGGCAGCTCCAGGAGAATAATCCGGAATATTTTCGGAATTATCTCCGGATGAGGGACCCCTGCCTTCACCAACTCTTGGCATTGGTATCCCCTATATTAAAAAGCAGGACACATGTATGAGGCTTTCCATCACTTCAGAGCAAAGGCTCATAGCCACCTTGCGGTACTTGGCGATGGGGAGAAGTCTCCAGGACCTCAAGTTTACTACTGGGATCTCCCCCCAGTCTCTGGGAGTCATTATTCCCGAGACCTGCTCAGCCATCATTCAAGTCCTGCAGAAGGACTATATTAGGGTAAGTTTTTACCTTTAAGATCACATTCTATGTATTTATGTTTTCTAATGGATTTTATTAAATTTTTACATAATTATCAATATTGTAATATGCTGTTAATGTTCTTCTTTGTCTTGCTCCTTTTTTGGCCTACATGCATATTTTCCTTAACTAACCTCCCTAGCATGCTACCCTGGGCCCATACACACCGAGCCTGGTAACTTAACAATCCTTCTTTTGTGTTCAAATTTCTTTTAAAATTCCCCAAACCATGTAGTGCAATGGCCTGCCTGATTACCTACAAATTGAAACTTATTAAGTTTTTGCCTCCTATTACATTGTTTAAATAATAATGTCAAAATGTGCTGCAATTTGGAGATTGTATATCCAGCTTTTTAGATGACACTTACCTGTCCACTGGGCTGCCAATAGTGTAAGTAAGGAGGGGATGGCCAAAGTATCACTGATTATTTATGCAAACAGCTCTCATGGAAGTGGAGAGGGTTACCTGTCCAAAACATCTACCAATTACCTCATTACAATCAGATAAGTTGACCTTCCACTTTTGTCTTTAAATACTCATTTAAGTTTATCCTTATGTCAAATTGTGAGTATAGTCTTTGATAGAAAAGGGGTAAATTAATTAAAGAGTACCATCATCCATTACAGTTTAACGGAGGCAAGGGGACATTAGAGGCTAGAACATGCGGGTGATGGGTCCGCGTCCAGTAAGCCAATGGCCCACAAGGATTGGGGGGGGGGGGGATTGGACTATCTCGGTACTGGTAATAAAGAGAAATAAGGACTAAAGTAGATAAATAATAATAGAAAAAACAAGATTTAATAGAAGAAATTACATACCTAAAAAAGTACGTTGTACACTTAATTCAATAAAAACAGAATTAACCCTCCTATACAGATATCAAACACGGCAGATGAGAGCAGGACCTAGCCCACAAACTTGACGTTATTGTTTGAACAAGAGGAGGAGATGTCTCGACCGGTTTCGCAGCCTAAGCTGCTTCTTCAGGAGAAAGATCTAGAATAAACATTGGTTTTCAATAACTTGTCTAGAAACAGCATGGTAATAAAAGCATAACAAATAATATACAACAATAAAAAAGAGAATAGGGTGGACCAGCTCACCAATGCGTGTGGAGACAATATTCCATCGGGTCCAAAATGCCTTTTCCGGCGAATATGGGGGTGTTGTGGTATGGACAAAGCTCTGACAATGAGGGAAGGTATATTACTAGAGTAAATTAATTAAAGAGTGACCACCACCAATTGTGATCAATTTGGTACGGATGTGAACCAGGATCACCCCAGGGAAACAATCGGAGGGGGGGAGGGACGGGAGGGAGGGGAAGGGGTAGAAAAGAAAGGGGGGAGGGGGGGGAGAAGAGGGGAAGGAAGAGGGTGAACGAGAGAGGAGAGGGGGGGGAAGAGGAAGGTGGAGGAGAGGGGAGGGAAAGAAGGGGGATGGAAAGAAGGGGGATGGAAAAAAGGGGAGGGAAAGAAGGAAGGAGAGGGGAGGGGTGGGAGAAAGGGGGGAGGGGGAAAGAAGGGGAAGTTGGGTAAAGGATGGAGAGGGAGTATTGTGGGGTAATGGGGGAAGTGAGGGGGAGGGATGGTAGGGGGTAGAGGTCCTAGTTGAAGAGGTAGAACTTACATAATTTATGTCAGGCCCAGACTTAGATGTAGGAACAACGGAGATCAGCTATTGGTGTAGTATTAGTATTGGGATAGCCAAGGCGATATAACTGCAGTGGTTATGGCCGACAGCAAAGCTGGAGGGGTAAAGGCACATATGCCTAAGATACTAAAACAAAAACATATAAGTGAGATTCATGAATGGTGTTGGTAAGTGATAACAAACAGCCAGAGGGCTGAGGCACATACCGTATAGCTGATGGTTCCGATCTTGGTTCCTCATCTGAAGCGCTCCATACGCCTAATGACGGTGTAGAAAACACCGTCATTTAAGGCACCCCAATCAGTGACGTCAGTGCAGGCCACAGGTGTGGCCCGCACCGGCGCCAACGACCAGTCCATCTACGTGGCGGGGGAGAAGAGGGGCCGATGGATCCAAGTGTGTGTGCCCAAACAACCATCAGCGCTGGCCCGAGGGCGCGCATGGATGACGCAACGGACATGGCCCGCATGAACGCATGCGTCGGAGACCGCGTACCAGGATGGTAACTAGGCAACCCTATGCGACGATGCCGTAAGAAGGGCAGATGTCAGAGATGGAAACCGTGGCGGGGCGCGAGAGGACCAACCCGCACACTAACACACACAAGGGCGTGCATGCGCGGGCGCCAGTACACTCCACCACGGAAGGGGCAACACACTAGGAAACAAAAGACCCCCGAACCGACACGTTCCAATTAAGGCCCAAATAACCTCGGGCACTAAGGCAAGAGGGATATACTCCCTCCAAGATGGACACATATCCGCCGGGAAAGCCCTAATTAAAGGGAACTATTGGAATGTAATGGTCAGTCCCAAGTGTTGCATAGGCGATGTGGTCCAACCTGTACAGCAGCAAAGGTTTTTGAATTACAGTGCAGAAGCATACAATTACAGAATACATAACTTATAATATCATAGATAATTAAAGGGCCTTATATAAAGGTCCATAAGTATCTTTTACACAACACAGCGAGCAGATCAAGGCTACTTAATCACAAAGGTACGGGAACGGGCCAGGGATGGTAGGGTGCAGATGGCAAGATAATCACCCTTGGAAATTGGGGAATTGGGGAGGGCTGCATGTAGAAACAACTACAGGAATGGCTTATAGGATATCGTTTCATTGAGTCCTGGGGGTTGGGTAGCATTTAGTTTTTCTTTTTTTTTTTTTTTTTTTGCCACCTCAGCTAAACTTTCAAAGAGGACCTGAATCAGCTTTTAGCAATCTTCTTTGTCCCTTTTATGTTGTCACATCATTGTGGCTGGTTAAACTTTATTTATTTTGTGTTTTACACCTATAAACTTAATAAACATCGTGCCTCACACAGTTTTTAGTCTACTATTTTTCCCGTCTTCTACGAACCCTCCCTTCACCCATTCCCCCCCCCCCCGCGCCTCATCGCTACAGCCGTTCGCTTTCTTTACTTGTTTGCGTTCCTTGTCTTTGGGTGAGTCTAGAACCTGACAGCTTCAGCGTAACTCCATGTTTTTTTTAATTTTTTCCAAGCTTCCCAATTCTCTCCAATACCCTCTCTTTCTTCTAAATTCTTTTTTAGAGAGTCCATGCTACGTATATTCTCCACCGCGTCTATCCACTCCCATATAGAGGGGCTTTCAGGTTCCCTCCACTTCCTTGGGATTATTTTTTTGGCTGCATTTAAAAGATGGGGTACCAAAGATCTCTCATATTGCTTTACCCCTCTTCTGGTGCCGTGCATTAAAATCACCCATGGATCGTTTTCCAATTCTATCTGGGTAATTTCCCTGATTAAGCTAATAATTTTCAACTAATAGTTTTTGATCTTATGGCACTCCCACCATAGGTGAGCCATATTCCCTCTTACTTTACATCCTCTCCAACATTCTGCTGATGCCCCTTCTTGGTACTTACTCGCTTTATCGGGGGTTATGTACCACATTGATAGGCATTTGAAATTCATTTCTGCAGTCCCGATATCTATTGCTGATCTATGGGTAAGCTTTAAAATTTTTCCTAGTGTGAGTGTGTCCACCTGGGTGCCCAATTCCTTCTCCCATTTTTGTATATATGGCGGGGTCTCCAATCTCTCTGTCTCCAGCATCAGTTTATATATCTTTGAAATCATCTTTTTGGTGTTAGAGATTGTATAAAGGCATTCTAACCTGGTCAGGTCTGCTTCTGATCTGATCGGTTGCGGGAGGCTTTTGATGAAGTGACATAATTGGAGATACCGCCATTTATCCATTTTGAAAGTGTCTTTCTTATTTTGTAATTCTTCTAGTGATAACATTTTTCCGTCGTGTAGTACGTCCTTCAATTGTGCTCCCTCTTTTATTACCCACCCCCCTCCTACTGTTGTTTTCCCTGGCTCGAAAAAATCATTATCCTTTAGTGCTATCAGTGGTGAATTGTATTTTCCATTAACCTGTTTGTATAACTTGTCCCATATTTTTAGTGTATTTAATGTGATTATGTGTGTGCTATCTCCTAAAACTCTATGTGTCGGGGGGTTCCATATTATTTTGCCCAATTGTGCATTACTTAAAGCTTTTTCAAGATTAACCCATCTTTTCTCATTTAATTCTTTCCCCCATTCTGGGATTCTTGATAGTACTGTCGCATGGTAATAATCTACGATATCAGGGACTGCAAGACCACCTTGCTTTTTTTCTTGTTTTAAGGTGTGGAGCGCTATTCTGTGTTTCCTGTTTTTCCATATAAAGTTCATAATTAATGACTTCAGTTTCCTGAGATAAATCAGTGGGAGTGGTATGGGAAGCATCTGGAATCTGAAAGTGATTATTGGTAGTAGCATCATTTTTGCTGTATTAATACGCCCCAGCCATGAGAGAGGTCTATTGTTGAATTCTTTACATTTTTTTCCTACTTCATCTAATAGCGGGAGATAGTTAATTTTATACATTTCTTTCATGGATTTGGTGAGATTGATTCCCAGGTATCTAATTCGCTTCCTCCACGGAAATTTAAATCTATCCTGGAGATACATTTGGTCAGATTTACTTAAATTAATGTTTAAGATAAAGGTCTTTGACATGTTTACTTTGAAATTTGAGATTTCCCCATACTGTTTAAGACTCTCCATTATAATAGGCAGTGATGTCTGCGGTTTTCCAATATAGAACAGGATATCGTCGGCGAATGCTGCCACCTTGTGATCTTCGCTTCCTGCCGAGATACCTCCTATTTCTAAATTGCCTCTGATTGTAGCCAAAAAGGGTTCTAAAGTCATAACAAAGAGGAGAGGGGACAACGGACACCCTTGTCTTGTCCCGGTTTTCATCTCAGCATTTATTTTTTCAATCCATAGGGTCTCCCTTTGTAGGATTGAACGATCCCAATCACCACCTCTGGGGTTTGGGGGTATCACCTCTAGGATCCGGAAGTCAACCACGGACATATCGTAGCGGTGGTAAATTCCGATGTGCCGTCCGATTGTGGTCAGTTTACCACTGCCAGAATAGTAGAGGTGGTCCCCAATCCTTTGTCTAAATTCTCTAATGGTTTTACCTACATAAAATGCATTACATTTGCACATCATGAGGTAAATCACTCCTCTAGTGCCGCAATCCGCATGGCATCGGGGTACAAACCTCTCTCCATTTGGTAAAGTGAAGCATTTGACTTCCCTAACCCATGGACAGCGGGGACATTGGCCACATTTAAAGGTGCCAAAAGGTCTGTTTTTAGGGGGTTTGGCAGCCACATAGTGACTGCTAGTTAAGCGGTCACGGAGGGAGCACTCTCTCCGAATTACCAGTTCGGGGTTTATGTGTCTGTTTAGGGTCTGATGGTCTGTGAGCAGGTGCCAGATTTTGGTTAAGATGTCTCTCAGAAAATGGTGATGGGCGGTGTATGTGGTGATGAATCTGACTGGTTCCATGGCCGGAGCCGGTTTGGGACGTTTAATTAAGAGGGAACTTCTAGACTTCATAGAGGCTTTGTTAAAAGCCTTCCTGAGGTTAGAAGAGGAATATCCTCTGGCCAACAAACGTTCACGTAATGCGTTGGCCTGTATCTTAAAGTCTTCATCACGGGTGCAGTTTCTTTGTAATCACAGATACTGTGCAAAGGGTATGCTTCGCACTAGTGGTTTGGGATGGGCACTAGTGGCGAATAACAATGTGTTGCCCGCCGTGGGCTTACGATAAAGGTTGGTTCCTAAATAACCATCAGATTGTTTAATGATGGACAGATCCAGAAAGGGGATCTCACCATCATCAACATTGAAGGTGAAGCATAAATTAAAGGTGTTCTGACCCAATTTATCGATAAATTCTGTAAGTTTTTCTTTAGTACCTGTCCATACCAAGAACAGGTCATCAATGTACCGATACCATAATAATACTTCTAATAGGTATTCGGCGTATCTTTCGTCTGATTGCACTGACCGTTCCCAGCCTCCCAAATACAAGTTTGCGTAAGCCGGGGCACAAGAAGTCCCCATGGCAACTCCTTGGGTTTGTAGATATAGTTGTTCATTGAAGGTAAAATAATTTTTAGTTAGAATGAATTTAAGAAGGGTTAGTATAAACTCATTGAGGGGCCAAGTATTGGTGTCTTGCTCACAAAGAAAGGATCCAGCCGTCAGGACCCCCCGCTCGTGTGGAATGCTCGAATATAAGGCTTCAACGTCAATCGACACGAGCAGGGAGTCCGGAGGGATCTGGATCCCCTCTATCTGTTGTAACAAGTCAGCAGTATTCTGGACATAGGATGGAAGGCTGCGAACGTGGGGCATAAGAAATGCATCTACAAATTTACTGGCATTATCTGTCAGAGAACCTATCCCTGACACAATTGGCCTGCCTGGGGGAGTACGTACGTTTTTGTGAGTTTTAGGAAGTGAATAGAAAGTTGGGATGCGAGGGAATTTAGGGACAAGGAATTCAAAAGTGTCCTTGTCGATGAGGCCCGAATGAAGGGCCTCAGCGCAAAGGGCAGTAAGTTCCTGTGAAAAAGAGGAGGTTAGGGATGCAGTGATAGGACGATACCAGCTGCGATTGCTCAAAAGTTGGTGGCACATCGCCTGGTATTGTTGGTGTGTCATTATCACTATGTTGCCCCCCTTATCTGACTGTTTGATAACAATATCTGAGCGACCCTGTAGGTTCTGAAGAGCCTGTATCTGTCCGGGATTTAAATTGGGGGAAATTTTGTGCCATTGCTGTGATTTAAGGTCTCTAATAGTGGCCTGTACAAAGGACCAGATGGTAGGACAAGTCATCAGGTCCGGGAAGCGACGTGAACGTGGCCGAAAGCGTTTACGTGTAGGTGCAGGGTTGCCTATAATAGTGTTAGGGGTCTGTGTGCATGCCAGCGATGGTGTGGCTGGGGGGTCATCAACAGCACCTTCATCATAAAGGAGCATTAGGTCCCGTAGTGCCCGAAATTCTCGTATAGTAAAGTGCTTGGTGCGTTCTGCAAGTTCCCGCTCCAAATTAATATTGGCACGGTCCTTGTCGAACATGAATTTGAAGGTGAGGTTACGTGCGAAGAGGTATAAATCTTTAATAGTCTCATTGACTTTTAAATTATCAAAAGTGCAAAAACCTAATCCTAGCTGTAAAACTGAGATTTCTTCTTCAGTAAGGGAGAATGATGTAAGGTTGATGATATTTAGGTCTGGGAGGTTGAAGGGGTGTTGAGTGATGGAAGTGTGGGTGCTATTTGTGTGAACTTTACCACGAATGTGTCGAGGTTCCCCTGTTGTTGTTTCTTCAGGTCTAAAAAAATCAAATCTTCATTTACTTTGGTGTATTTATTGGTCATGATGCTAGAATTCAAAATTTTGGGAATAATGTTATGAAGAGTCGTGTTAGCCACTGGACCTTCGGATGACGGTTCAGTGGTAGTGGATACTGTGGGTTTATTGGTGGATTTGGTACTTCTAGATGCTTTTTTATTCTTTTTGGGATTGGTTGGGGGGGTACCTCCTCCAAATCTCAAGCGTTTACGTGTGGAATTTCTTCCAGGTGTGGGTTGTACACTGGTTGGGAGTGAAAGTGTAGAGGAAAGGGAAGAATCTGATTCCCCCTCCGTATTGGGAGGTCTCTGGGAATTGGTTCTTGTAAATCCCCTTCTCCCCACACTTTTATCAGTCCAACGATAAGCATAGCCCTCAGAGAAAGCAACCTGGTCTTTACCAAATTTATTTTGTTTTTTGACTATGATGTCTTTGTTCATAATTTCCAAACGGTCTCTTAGTTTCTTCCACTTGGTGTTAAATAGGGGACTATCCACCAAGTGTGAGTAAGTGGAATTGAGACGTTCAATTTCTAGATCTAGTGTATTCATGTCGTCTGAATACTGAGTAATCAATGATCTCATTAGGTCTATGCTGCAGTTGGTAAGGATATTCTCCCATGTCTTTTTGAAATCCACAGAGGGATCTTTAATAGTGGGGAAAATCTGTCCCCGCAAACCTAGGGGGCAAACTCTCTCCACAACATACATCTTGAAGTATTCTATGTGCCAGTGTAAATGTGACTTACGTTTAAGAAGTGAAAACATCTTAGTAAAGAAAAACTTGAGATCATCATCAATTTTATGGTCGCTGAGACAGGAGGTCTTAAGATTAGACATGAAGCCTACCCAATTGGCACCCAGAAGATCCATGGTCATGAATCCGGACCCTACGTGACGGAGGCCCAACAAAATGCTCACTATGGTGAAAAAGAACACAGAAATATAATAATACAGAGAAATATTAACTAAACAGAAAATTGTGTCGGCCATAACCATTGCAGTTATATCGCCTTGGCTATCCCAATACTAATACTACACCAATAGCTGATCTCCGTTGTTCCTACATCTAAGTCTGGGCCTGACATAAATTATGTAAGTTCTACCTCTTCAACTAGGACCTCTACCCCCTACCATCCCTCCCCCTCACTTCCCCCATTACCCCACAATACTCCCTCACCATCCTTTACCCAACTTCCCCTTCTTTGCCCCTCCCCCCTTCCCCCCCCCCCCCCCCTCTCCTTCCTTCTTTCCCTCCCCTTTTTTCCATCCCCCTTTTTTTCCTCCCCTCTCCTCCACCTTCCTCTTCCCCCCCCCCCTCTCCTCTCTCGTTCACACTCTTCCTTCCCCTCCCTTTTCCTCAACTATGTCCCCCTCCCCCCCCTTTCTTTTTTACCCCTTCCCCTCCCTTCCGTCCCTCCCCCCCTTTTTCCCTCCCCTCCCTTGTTTCCCTGGGGTGATCCTGGTTCACATCCGTACCAAATTGATCACAATTGGTGGTGGTCACTCTTTAATTAATTTACTCTAGTAATATACCTTCCCTCATTGTCAGAGCTTTGTCCATACCACAACACCCCCATATTCGCCGGAAAAGGCATTTTGGACCCGATGGAATATTGTCTCCACACGCATTGGTGAGCTGGTCCACCCTATTCTCTTTTTTATTGTTGTATATTATTTGTTATGCCTTTATTACCATGCTGTTTCTAGACAAGTTATTGAAAACCAATGTTTATTCTAGATCTTGCTCCTGAAGAAGCAGCTTAGGCTGCGAAACCGGTCGAGACATCTCCTCCTCTTGTTCAAACAATAACGTCAAGTTTGTGGGCTAGGTCCTGCTCTCATCTGCCGTGTTTGATATCTGTATAGGAGGGTTAATTCTGTTTTTATTGAATTAAGTGTACATCGTACTTTTTTATGTATGTAATTTCTTCTATTAAATCTTGTTTTTTCTATTATTATTTATCTACTTTAGTCCTTATTTCTCTTTATTACCAGTACCGAGATAGTCCAATCCCCCCCACAATCCTTGTGGGCCATTGGCTTACTGGACGCGGACCCAGCACCCGCATGTTCTAGCCTCTAATGTCCCCTTGCCTCCGTTAAGTTTATCCTTATGTTGGCTAATCATGTTTGTGTCAAATCTGATTGCAATGTTATGTGTAGAAGTAGTAATTTATTTTATCCATCTGCAGTTTCCTTCCAACCCTGAGCAATGGCAGGACGTTGCAGTCCAGTTCCATCAGTAGTGGGATTTTCCCAACTGTGGTGGTGCTATTGATTGCAAGCATTTCCGGATTGTACCACCAGCCGACTCTGGCTCCTATTCATAGTTAGTAAGGTTGAATAAAGACATCAGTCCATCCAGTTCAACCTGAGCAAGTGTCTACAATTGTCCCCATCCCTGTACATTGCACACTCACATCAGTCCCTACCCTCAAGGAGCACACAATCCAAGGTCCCCATTCATATACTAGGGCCAATTTTTTTTTTGGACAGAAGCCAATTAACCTACCTTTCTTTGGATTGTGGGAGGAAACCGGAGTACCCGGAGGAAACCCACGCGGGCACAGGGAGAACATGCAAACTCCAGGCAGGAAGTGTCGTGGTTGGGATTCGAACCAGCGACCCTTCTTACTGCTAGGTGAGAGTGCTAACCACTACACCACTGTGCCGCCCTATTATTTTAACTATAAGGGCTTTTGCAGCATAGTCGTGCTAGCTGTAGTTTCTGCCAACTACGAGTTCTTGTATTTGGATGTTGGGAAGAACGGCCGCAACTCTGACGGAGAAGTGATTATTCAGACAGAGTTCTACAAGCGGCTCCAGAATGGCACCTTAAACTTGCCACCTGCTGAGAAGAATGTTGAGGGCCTCAATTTTGTTTTCATGGCAGATGAGGCCTTTGCTTTGAGGGAACATCTGATGAAGCTGTTTCCTATGAGGAACCTCACCCCAGAGCAGAGAACCTTTAATTACAGGCTGTCTCGTGCCAGAAGGGTGGTTGAAAACACCTTTGGCATCCTATCGAGTCGTTTCAGTCCGTTTTGACTCCAATCAACCTGGCATTCTGCAAGATAAACCATGTGGTCCTGTGCTGCTGTATCCTACATATTTTTTTAAGGAGGAATGCTACCAGCTACCTAGTCTCACTGCCAAGTGACTTGGACCCTGCAGTGGCAGGCCCAGCTGAAGAGGCTGCAGCTCGTCCGTCTGTGGGCATGCTGACGGCTATTGAAAATGCCCATGCTGGATTGCCCTCACAAATTTCCCGAGATTAACATCAGAAATAACTTGAATATTTTGTGGGTAGAGGGGCAGTGGCATGGCAGCAAATTGTAGCTGATCATTTCTAATATTTTTTGGAGATCATAAACTCCTATTTCATTTGAACTACTGTTGTCTGTGTTTTACATTCCTAATATGTTCCCAAATGGGCTTTATTTTGGCCACTTGCTCCAATAGTGCAAATGTACCTTAATTGCTACATGAGGTGACAATATCTTCTTCAGCTAACTATTATGGTGTGCTGTGGGTCTGCTACACACAATGTTTTGGTTCTTAATGAATCTAATGCATGAAGTTCAAAAACATGATGCCTTTACAACTCCTTAAATTTTTTGGTGGCCTAAAAATTGCAGGGGTTGTCCACATTTAAGAGCACATTGTCACTGTAACTACAACTTATGAAATACACTGGTATTGAGCAATGAAATAATAAGCCACACATTGTTTAGTAAAAAACATTTTACTCACAGCACATTCAGATGTGCGTTTTAAGGTTTTAAAACAAACCAACATCTTGGTGTATAAACATGTATGTTTTGCATTATTTCTCCTTTTTTTGTGGCTAAACAGGCATGTTCGAAACCATTAGATACACCTCCGAAACTCAGTAACTTACAAAGTTCGAGTTTGGTAAAGTGAAGGCCAAACTAGACATTAGTATCCCAAGACTGTGTGGATGTTGCCTTCCTCAGATCTAAAAGCTAAAATTTAAAGCCACGTACACATAAAGGCCTAACTAAATGTCCCTTATGATCCTATGCCTAAAATGCGTGGTTACAAACATATATTTTTCAAAACCCACAGTGTGTCAACATGTGCTATCTCCCATCACGGGCTATCAATGGATCCTCAGAGCTACTTTAGTTATAACGAAGAGATTGCATCCCCAAAACACATCCATTGATACCCTGTGATGGGAGATAGCACATGTTGACACAATGTGTGTTTTGGGGTTTTTGAAAAATAGATGCATGGAACTAAACACATTTTAGGCATGGGATCATGGGTGAAATAAGAATGTTAAGGCCCAATTTGGGGGCAACTTAAAGTTTGGGGTTTTAGAGTCTAAAAAAACACAAACATTACAATTCATATTCATTAAGGCAGTGTTTCCCAACTCTCCTCAAGATGCAAACCCAGGTCATTTTTTTTTTTAGAGAGTTCTTGAATTTGGCCCAGGTGATGTTGTCATTTTCACTGTTAGTAATTCGCACAGTCGTTTATAGACTGAGGAAAATCTAGAAAACAGGACCTGGTGGTGCACCTAGAGGAGTGGAGTGGAGAAACAATGAGTTCCATCCCTAAACTTTCACATTTAAAAGTCATAAATACATGGAAATTAGTAAGGGCGAACAGGAGCCAACAAGTGGAACAATAAACTTCAGACCAGGCAAGAGGAAATTAGAATTTGGCAAGCATGTCCACAAAATCCCTAATGCCGCGTACACATGGAATTTCCGACAACAAATTTTCGATGTGAGCTTGTTGTTGGAAAGTCCGACTGTGTGTATGCTCGGACATTTCTGCCAACAAACGTTTGAGAGCAGATTCTCAAATTTTCCGAGCGTGTGTACACAAGTCCGACACACAATTCCACGCATGCTCTGAATCAAGTACGAGACGGAAGCGATCGGTCTTGTAAAACTAGTGTTCGTAATGGAGATAGCACATTCGTCACACTGAAATTTTTTTAATCTTTCAATGCAGTGCATTCTCTTCTTCTTTATAATGCTAGAATAAAGAAGTTGCTTTACTGCTGATATTTACACAGAGTTCTGGCAAACTGATTTCTTATTTATTTCCTGAATAATCTTTTTTTTTTTCTTTTCGCCAGATTTCCAGAATAATTTTTTTTTTTTTTATAGTGATCTACTTTTTTTTTCTCAAGATATCCCGAAATTTATTTATATATTTAATAGCGATCTCCATAATATTTTTTGTTGTTTTGTGTGTCAAGTTACCACAACACCATTATTATCTTGTATTTTTTAACCTCAAAAGAGGTTGGTTGGTGTTGATGTACCTGCCTACTCAAACTGTCCTTTTTGAAGTAAAACACAGGCCATCACTCTCAACACTTCCTTGCACACTTCCTTCCAGGCTGCGGTGTTGGAGGTATTGCTCGAGGTGGTGGCGTTATATGGTCCAACTCACAGACGTGGGGCTTTTATTGGCGAGTTGGCCCCTCGCCCCCTTATTTAGGGCCTGAAATATGACCTCCTCACAGATGAGGCATTGGCCCTCCTCCATTACTTGCATCTTACTGGCCGTCATGCATGCAAAGGACACTAGGGGTGGTTGCGAGTACCACAGTAGCCTGCCGAATCAAAGCAGTCACTGATTCCTCCACGTTCCTCCCCTTCCTGGTCCCTTTTGTTGGAAGGCGGAGCCTGGGATTCGGTCAGGCTACTGGGCACGGCCACCACCTGGCTGCCACTTTCCACGGCCACCTCCTGGCTGCCACTTTCCACGGCCACCTCCTGGCTGCCACTTTCCACGCCCTCCTCCTGGCTGCCACTTTCCTGTGTATGAAAATGGGACATTTGTTTTTTGGTCATCAATCACACAATTTTGAGCTCATGACTGTTGCAAATTAAATGTTAACAAATAGAAAAGACTATCATTCTGACCCCAGCATTTTTCATTCTTATCCCAATCATTTTTGGTTCTTACTGTCTATTGATATGTAAACCACTTTGTTAAATCAGAAATTAGTGATCAATAATAACATCTATTTAACATCATACATTTTTTGACATGTTTGATATGTTGAACAATGCTATACCTGGCTCAAGCTGGGCTCCTCCACATCTTCCTCGGTGGAAGGCCCAGGTTGTACTTCGGAAGCCTCAGCTGAGCTGGAAGGAAGAGTGGAAAGAAGTGTGGAAGGAAGGGTTGAGAGTGATGGCCTGGGTTCACTCTGGTCTGACAAAAAACGCAGTCTGTCGTAGTACCAGAGCCTAGGCATATATGTCATTTGCTGCTGCTCCTGATCTTATGGAATCCTGGACCTTCTTGCGCTCCCTATTATATGTGCTCCTCAGGCCACCAATTTTGCACTTCAAATAGTTGATATCTACCGCGGGAATCACCGACTTCACCTATTCCAACAGTTGATCCAGCGCTGCCTTCCTCTTTATTTTGTTATAAAATTGGTGTTTCACTTGCCACAGACAGGGCAGCTCCCTGTATTTATCAATAAAGTTGGGGAGGAAGTCATGGTCATTAAATGTATCCATTTTATCTGCAAGACAATAACACAAGACAAACCCTAATGTCAGGCTAAACTCTCCTAATCTTGTCCCAATATAGGCCTCAATCTATAAGCAGTATAGGCCACTCATGCCCCAAGTTAAAATTGTACCTTCGCTTGTACGATCGTCGCTTACACTACTCCGTCCTCCGCTCACATATCGTACGTACGATGCATGCGTGTTATGCTTTCGATACACTGCGCATGCGTGAAATTCCGCACGACATTCTTTCTAGTATATTTCCTGCCCCATCTCTTTTGTCGCAGTGGGAGAGCACATGGCGGAGAGACAACAGGTGCATGGAGAGAGCAGCACTGACGAGGAAAGCCCGGAGCCAGAAACGTCCCGATCCAGGAGGAGATTTAAGGCCTCAAATATGGCCTTTGTAGAGATGGTGGACATCTTGAAGAGGCCAACTATGATGGGAAGTATGGACCGTACCCAAACCCAAATGTGAGAAAGGCCAAGATCATGACTAAAGTTGTGAGAAGTCTGCACAGGAATTTTGGGGTATGCCAATCCAAGGAGCAATTGAGGAAACGCTGGTCAGACCTGAAATTGAGGGAGCATGATCAGTACAGAAGGATCAGGAAACTGCTTCTAAAGAGTAAGTATTTGTTGTGTGTTCCTATTATTATTACGTTCATGCTGCTCCATGTGCTTTTCTTTACTGTTGGACAGTTTAAAATGGTGTTTAAAATGGCATGTTTCAGGTTCGTGGGGACAGTAATCGTTCGTAGTAAACATCGTTCGTTCTACCACTAATACAATGTTTTTGACAGATGCAGGTTAACTACATTTGTTCATGCCTATTTGTATTAAAATAGGTATAGTACATTGTTGTCTAGATGGGTTTGTAACTAGAATGAAATGCAAACTTGATTCCGTGTAAGGAGAGCACACTAAGCAGTTGTTTACACATCTGGACACAGGAGCACCCTTTTTAGGGTGTCCCACACAGGTGCTCCAGTGGATACTAGTGGTCTTTCCCTGTGTGCAACTTTACCAAAACAGGTAAGTATTCCAGCTTTAAGAAAGGGAAAAAAATCATGTCTTCAGCTTGGAACTCTGCCAAAACAGACAATTGTACGTCACTTCCAAGCAATGTTTCATATTCCTTTTCCTTGCCTCAAATATATGTGTGCTAAGTATAGCTCTTTTTTTTATTCACATAGGGGAGAAAAGATTCGTGACATCTGAGGACACCAGGCACCCCACACCTCCTAAAGAAAGGGAAATCCCCACACACCATGAAGAAGATGTGGAGTGAGTAGAGGTTCATGAATTGGGCTAAATAGTGACCACAACATGTCAGTTTCTGAGACCCCTGCTTCAGGTAATAGATGTATGCCTGCATATTTATAATACATGATATGTTTTTTTTATTTTTAGGTGATGTGGATGTTGTGGAAGAAGAAACTAATTTCAACAGTGCACAGATCCTCATCGGGGAGATAATGGTGTGCAATTGGGAATTAGAAAAGATCAAGGAAAACATCAATGATGTTGAAAAAAGACTCAACATCATTGATGTTTTAGGCAGAATCTAAAACGCCCAAAAATTGTGACAATTTGTCATTATATTTTTTATTTTTACAAAGGTTTTAAAGTAATTTGAAAGCGAAATTTTGAAGATGCACACAGTGTGTCAACATGTGCCATCTGCCACCACGGGATATCAATGTACGTGTTTTGTGGGTGCAACCCCTCCCTCGCAACTAAAGTAGAAGAGAGGAAGAGGTTGCACCCCCAAAACACGTCCATTGATCACCCATGATGGGAGCTAGCACATGTTGACATTAGGCATGGGATCAGGAGGAAAATCCACATTTTGACTCCCAATTTGTGTGCATCTTCAAAATGTGGATTTTACAGGGGTGACATCACCCCATCTGACGAGGGCAAGATCAACAGAGTTTTGACATACTAATGTCTCATATGGCCTTCAATTTATCAAAGTTGAACTTTGTAAGTTCCTGAGTTGTGTATGTTATGGTTTTAAAAATGCCTGTTTAACCAAAAAAAGGCTATTTCTACTGTCAAACATAAATGTTATACACTAAAGATGTTGGATTATTAAAAAAACGTTTTATAAACGCACATGTGAATGTGCACAGAGTAAAATGTTTTATACTCAACAATGTGTGGCTTCTTATTTCAATGCTCAATACCAGTTTTTGGAGTAAGTTGTTGTAGTTACAGTGACAATGGGGGTATTTACTAAAGGCAAATCCACTTTGCACTACAAGTGCAGTTTCAGTGCAGTTGTAGTGCAAAGTGGATTTTCCTTTAGTAAACCCCCACTGTGCTCTAAAATTTGCCCCAATCAGGCCATTTTAGGGACTCAAAGCAATTCATGGACCTGAAAAGTATGATTATTTTTTTCATTACTGCATTACATAAATTAACAACAAAAACAATGCGTTTGTGTAGCGACCCACAACATAATAGTTAGCTGAAGAAGAAATTGTCACTTCATGTATCAAATAAATGACGTTTGCACTATTGAAAAAAATGTCCAAAAAGAAAAGGCCATTGGAGAACCTAGGAGACAGCTAAAAGAAACACAAGCAGTAAATCAAAGCAGTAAATCAAATGAAATGGGAGTTCAGTTTATACCAAAAAAAAAAAAATCAAAAATGTTTCACACATTGTCTGGCATATCAATGGCCCCCCTACCCGCAAAGTACTCTACGTACTTTTGTCTTACTTCATAGGCGCTTTGGGGGGGGGGGGGCAAGCCAGAACGGCCAGCTTCAAGCGCCATCAGGATCAGGAAAGCCGGCCTCAGTCCTAACTGAGGCCACATAGTTTGTTGCATTTTTCCTGAAATAATTATGGAGTATGCAGCAGGCAAGGACAATATGATTCCGTTTATATTCCGCCATGCTGATTGCTGTGAGAAATAGGCGGAACCGGCTGGCCATTATTCCAAACGAATTCTCCACCACTCTTCTGGCTCTGGCCAGTCGGTAATTAAAAACCCTCTGGTCCGGGGTGAGGGTCCTCATGGGGAACGGCCGCATCAGATGGTCACACAGCCCAAACACTTCATCACCGACGAACACAAACGGGAGATCGGCCACATTGTCTTACGGAGATGGCAAGCCCAACCCGCCATTCTGGAGATGTCTGAAGCACTCTGTGTGGGCGATGACTCCACAATCCAAAATCCGGCCATTTTTCCCCACATCCACATACAGGAACTCGTAGGTCGCCGACACCACCGCCAACATCACAATACTATTAAACCCCTTATAGTTGTAATACTATGACCCCGAGTTGGGGGGTGGGACTATGTGGACATGCTTCCCATCTATTGCCCCTCTGCAGTTGGGGAAGTCCCAATGCTGGGCAAACTGGGAAGACGAAAAAAAAAATGTACTTTTGCACATAACATTGCAAGCAGATTAGACACAAACATTCTTGGCCAACATAAGTATAACATTTCTTGAAATGTGTATTTAAAGACAAAAGTAAAAAGGTCCACTTATCAGATTCCTCCCCCCCTCTGATGGCCCATTGTAAAAAAATTAGGGTGGGGGGAGATGTTTTGGACAGGTAACCTTTTCCACTTCATTGGAAGCTAAATACATAAATAATGTGTATTACTTTGGCCAGCCCCTCCTTACTTTACACTATTGGCAGCCCACTGGACAGGTAAGAAGTGTTATAATCCAAAAATAAAAAATACACACTGTCCAAATTGAAGCACATTTTTAACATTCTGCAATTACCTATCAAGATAATAGTATAACACAACTTAAAACAGTACCATTTTAAAGTATTTAGGCAGGCCCTTGCACTACATGCTTTGGTGAATTCATCCATAAATATGACCACAAAGGAGGTAGGTATAGTGTGTATGGGTTTGGCAAAGTCAGCAGATAGAGTATTGGTATCGGTTGATTAGCGGGTTCAAATGAGTGTTGCCCCCCCCCCCCCCCTCCAAAAAAAAGCCTCTAGCACTCTGCATGAATTTAAGGACAAAAATAACATTTGACCACATTTTAGGGGATGCTTAGGGTAAGGACTACAATGGAGCTGACAAAATACATTAAGTGACTAGGCTAGGTGTGTATGGGCCCAGGATAGCATGCTGGGGAGGTTAGTGAAGGCAAATATGCATGAAGGACAAAAAAGGAACTTAAAAAGCTTCCAGCATGAATGAAGACAAAGAGGACATTCACAGCATATTACAATAATGGTAATTATGGAATGATGAAAGAAATACAATACATTAGCAAACATTAAATACATAGAATTTGATGTTAAAGGAGAAAACTTTCCTTAATATAGTCCTTCTGCAGGACCTGAATAATGGCAGAACAAGTCTCTGGAATAATGATTCCCAGAGCCTGGGGGGAGATGCCAGTCGAGAACTTGCTGTCCTGTAGACTTCTCCCTGTCGCCAAGTACCGCAGGGTGGCGACGAGCCTTTGTTCGGGAGTGATGGCTTGCCACATGCAGGTGTCCTGCTTCGTAATATAAGGGGACAGCAAAGCCAGACGGTGAAAAACAGGGTCCATCATCCTGAGATTCCTGAAATCATCAGGATTATCCTCCCGGATCTCCCGCAAAACAAAGGCATATGAGAGAATAGGTCACGCTGGAGCAACCAATTCTTCGTTCATGAACACCTCCTCGCCCTGTTCATGGACTGGACTTGGGTCAAAGCAAGAATTCCAACACCAAGCCCTTGCACAGCACGAACTCTACGAGTACGTACCCGCAACATGGCTAGAAAATGGTCAGCTGGTCAAAACGAACAGAATGCACTGAAAATCAGAAAGGCCTGAGAAGAGTGAGCTGAAAATCAGAAACAAGCGGACAAGAATGCGCTGAAAAACAGAAGCGAACTATAAATAGAACGCACTGAAAGACAGTAATTAACTGACAACACACACTGAAGAACAGATACGAACCCACAAGCACAAACTGAAGAGCAGTAACAAACTGAAAAGCATGAGGCTGAAAAGCGCGAATCGCCTCTCACCAAACTTCTGCTAACACAAGATAAAACACAAGATTAGCAGAAGGAGCCCAAAGGGTGGCGCACTGGCTATTGAACTTCCTTTTTATAGTGCCGTCGTATGTTTTGTACGTCACCACGTTCTTGGCGATCGGAAATTGTGTGACCATGTGCATGCAAGACAAGTTTGAGCCAACATTCATCGGAAAAAGAATCCACGGTTTTGTTGTCGGAATGTCCGATCGTGTGTACGCGGCATTATTCTTCACTGTAAAGCAGTGGCAGCCTCCTTGATTTGCTCCAGTTCCTTCAAACAATGCAACATAACTGCACTCATTCTGCCAATAGTACATTGTGGAAGATCATGACCTAGTAAGAAGAGTAAAAAGTATTAAGGGAACGATGGTCAAGTGGCGGAGGCCCTACATAGTGAGTTATGGTCAAGTAACTAGTCAAAATTAAGGAAATACCTACCCAGTCTATTGTTGCTTGCAACCTGCTTGCCCTTCATACACCTACACTACTAGGAATGTACACACTGCAACTACTCTGTAATCTTGGCCCTGGTGCCTGGGTCTTCCAAACTCGGGTACTTAGCAACACTGCCAGCTCCTTCCACCTCTTCCTTCTCCATGCTAATGTTAAGGCACTACATACTTTGCTAATGTGTGGAGTGGGTGTTTGGTTTGGACATCTAAACACTCGACATGTATACACATTTAAAGCAAGATTCCAAGAATTCTTACTTGCGCAAACAAGAGGCTCCCAAATACTTTCCTCTTCTCTGGCCC
The DNA here is from genome assembly GCA_028564925.1 of Lithobates sylvaticus. Lineage (NCBI taxonomy): Eukaryota > Metazoa > Chordata > Amphibia > Anura > Ranidae > Lithobates > Lithobates sylvaticus. The sequence goes on from CM053026.1 coordinate 401,392,945, forward strand.
TCACTGTGACTCGCATCAGGGGATTTGATGTCCACAATGGCAATGTCTGTGCTGGATCCAGGAGTCGGATCCCATGGCTCCAAAGAAACATCCTGGGTGAGCTGACCACACTCACTTTCCTCTAAAAATAAACAATACACCATTCATTAAGCCACCGCAAGTCACATCTATTTCTAGCATCCATTTTGCTACATCAGTTGACCAACCTTGCACTTGGTCTGATGTCAATGTTTGCTCCTGACTAGTGGACTCAACCATGCTGCACTCTGTTTTTTTTTTTTAATGTGAAAAATGCATAAAAAGGAAGGCGACAGCATTTTCCAGAGGGCAAACACTTGACAAGTCCCAACATTTAAAAAGTCCTGCAGTTGCCCCCCACCCCACATGTATCCTATGGGATATGGGATATATGATGACCATCCTAGCAGGCATTACTCTGTGTGACTGGGAGCCCTGGGGCCTCTCCTCTACCCATTTCTACACTGACAAGGCTGCATTAACGGCACTGATGAGTCAGGCAGCAACCAGAAAGTGTTCTTTACCCCTTAAGTTCTGCCCTAAGCCCATGGCCTTTGGCCCACCTAGAAAAACCCCTGTCAGTGGCTAAATTAGTATATTTGAATTTGACACTTAAGTTTTTGGGAGGAAGATGGCCTTGTTGCCTCCCCTGTTGTGGACCGAGTGAGGGTAGTCTCCCTTCGTCCCTTATGGTGGCTTTGCTGAAGCCTCCTTTTTTTTGTGCCTCCCTGTTTTTCAATAAAGTTCCAAAATAAAGGAATGTCCAAAAACATGATCAAATAAGAATGTTCATATATGCTTTATATTTACTGACATTTTTGGAATGCCAAGTCATACAAAGATTTTAGAAAAGTTTATATAGAATTCTCTAGAGCAGTGATGGCGAACCTTTTTGAGCCCGAGTGCCCAAACTGAAATAAATACATTGGTTTTGTGTTGCAAAGTGCCAACACGGCAATTCGCGAGAGAGGGGGGCTGAGCGAAAGAGAGGGGTTGTGTGAGTGAGAGAGAGGGGTTGTGTGAGAGAGGGGTGTGAGAGAGAGAGAGGGGGGAGAGAGAGAGAGGGGGCAGCGAGAGTGAGGGGTGTGAGAGAGATGCTGAGAGGGAGGGGGCAGAGAGAGAGGGGAGGGGGGACAAGGAGAGAGGGAGAGGGGCTGAGAGAGAGGGAGAGGGGCTGAGAGAGAGGGAGAGGGGACAGAGAGAGAGGTAGATGGGACAGAGAGAGAGGTAGAGAGATGCTGAGAGAGGGGTGAGCTGAGAGAGAGGGGAAACAGAGAGGGGGACACAAAGAGGGTGGTACGGAAAAAGAGGGGGGGCTGAAAGAGAGGGAGGGGGGCTGAGAGGAGAGAGAGACCTCTAGCTCTGTCCTGGACCCTCTCGTGTGCCCACAGAGATGGCTCTGTGTGCCAGCTGTGGCACGCGTGCCATAGGTTCGCCATCACTGCTCTAGAGCTACTTGGAGAAAGAACATATACAGACAGCTAATTTACACATATACATATTGTTTAGATCCAAATATTGCTCACTTTTTTTTTTTTATGATCTGATGTATGTACGCCATCTGGTCTTGTACACAGTGTTTGAGATCAGACCATCGTTTTCGGATTTGGTCCTTTGATCGTTCCACCGAAAATTTGCACTGCATAAAATGGCCATTACCTTCTCCAAAATGTCCTTTCGGCTGTTGGGCCATTTGTAATTGTGCAGCTTGCAGTTGTAATCGTGCTTCTCTAGGATGCACACCATCTCCACCCTCTCACCCTTGCTCATGGGGGTTGCTTTGTGCCTCCTGTGAGCTCCACCACAGTGGGGTTGGCTGTAATCCGCCATGTTGTCCTTCCCGAATGTTCCGCCGTGTGTGTTGCATGCAGAAGAGAGATGGTCACGCCCCAGCGTCATGCCGTACTGAGAGCAGAGTTTAACGCATACGCAGTGTGCATAAAGCCATAAAGCACGGTCGATGGAACAGCTGTAGGAACGATCCTGGAGTGGAGGATGAATGATCGCCAACACACGAAAGGAACAGAAAAAGTAGTAACAATTGGAAATTGGGGCATAGGTGGGTATAGTGGCCTATACGGCTTAGATTGAGGCCTATATTGGGACCAGCTTATGGGTTAAGCCAGACATTATGGTTTGTCTTGTGTTCTGTCTGGCAGGCATCATATAATCATGATGGATAAATTCACTTCGCCAGAATTTCTCCCCCAATTCATTGACCTGTACTGGGAGCTGCCCTGTCTCTGGAAGGTGAAGAGTAGAGACTACTCAAAATACTGAGGAAGGCAGCTTTCGAGAAACTGGTAGAGTTGTGCAAACCTGTGTACCCCAGGGCAGACACCAGCTACGTAAAGCAAAAAAAAAAAAAATAGCCAACCTTCGGACTACATTTAAAAAAGGGAGCTGAACAAGGTCCTGGAAAGGAGGGGCGGGGATGACCTATGTGTCCCCAGGCTGTGGTATTACCAGACCATACAGAACCCAGGCCATCGCTGTCTACACTCCCTTCGACGTCTGCTGAGGTCACAGATCCTGAGGTCCACACAGGTCCTGATGCACAGGATGAAGATGTGGAGGAGCCCAGTTTGACCCAGGTATAGCATTGTTTAACATATTTGTATCCAAAAATACAATGATGATAACTAGACGTTATTGTGAAAATATTTTTGCCTTAAAGTGATTTCCATATCAATAGACAGTAGTGACCAAAAATTATTTGAACAAGAATGAAAAATGCTGGGGTCACAATGATAGTCTTTTCTATGTCTCAACATTCAATTTGCAACAGTGAGGAGATCAAAATTGTGTGCGATTGATGAACAAACCCTAAAAAAAAAAAAGGATTCTAATTATGTCCCATTTGCATACACAGGAAAGTGTCAGTCTGGAGGAGCCAGCGACCAGAGTCCCAGATCCCTCCCTTACGCCCTCCTGCTAAAAGGGCCAGGAAGAGCAGGAATCTGGAGGAGGCTACAGCTGCCTTTCTCAACAAGGCCATTACTGCCATCCGGACAGACCCAGATGAGGCTGAAGCATTTGGGTGTGTGACGGCCAATAAATTAAGGCAGATGGCCGGGGAGCAAAAGAAGCAGGTGTAAGGAACTCATCCTGCATCTCCTCAACAAGGGGGTGAGGGGCCAAATTTCAGAAAGCACACACATTTCTGACTTTGTGGCCCCACCTCCACCACCACCAACCCACACACCACAGCCACCCCACCCACCACAGCAGCATGGCGGTCAGTGGCAATACCAGCCACAAGAACCCCAACAACCCCACTGGACTGGGGATTTTAACCCCTTTAATCATCACTTACTAATTTCTATTATTTATTTTTTTAAATAATGTTTTTATTTGTTAGATTTTCTACATTTTTGTATTCATTGAATGCACTTTTTGGTTAAGTTCTTTGTATTTGGATGGCAGATAGCGTGTCTAATTTAATTTGTGTAACTTTTTCTCTGCACAATAAAAAAAATGTGTAGAATAATACTTGGCTCTGTGTTTTACTTCAAATGACAGTTTGGGAGTAGGCAGTTGCATTAAAAAAAATACAATGTAAAATTAACAAGGGACATCAACATAGTTGTATCTTTGATCTTAAAAACTCCGGGACAATGGGGTTGTGGTAACTTGATAATAAGTAGAGGGCACTCTACACAGTGACAATCATTTCTGCCATTGACGGCTGAAGTGCACATAGGTATGTAAAAATAATATTCTTTTAAGAACATTTAATACATTAAAAAAAAAAAAAAAAAAAGTGCATGTAGGTCCACTGGAGTAGTGGGATAATTAATGACAAATCACACTCATAAGCATAAGGGTGATAATTAGGGTTGTCCCGATACCACTTTTTTAAGACCGAGTACAAGTACCGATACTTTTTTTAATGTCATGTGACAGTTTTCAAACCACAATACAGACTATGATATCTTAACGCACTGATGGGAACTGATAGGTGGCACACATTAATGGGTGGCACACACTGATAGGTGGCACGCAGTGATGGGCACTGATAGGTGGCACACACTGATGGGCACTGATAGGTGGCACACACTGTTGGGTGGCACTGATGGCTGGCTGCATGGGCACTGGCTGCATGGCACTGATTTATGGCTGGTAGTGGCACTTATGGGCAAGAGGATTTAGTTTTGCTCTGCAACGCCCATCTTGGTACACCTAGCACTCAGCCTCAATAAAGCAGCAGCGGACATCTTGTTACACCCAGACCCAACTATATGGGCTGGGTGTAACAAGATGTCCGCTGCTGCTTTATTGAGGCTGAGTAAGTGCAGGGTGTACCAAGATGGGCGTCGGGATTATCAACCACGTGGCGTGTAACGGCAACACGGAGCGTCACTTGCATTACTGAATGTGATGGCTCCGGTCGCCGATCAAGTTATATCCCTGCTGGGAACACGGAGACACAGAGTACTCACTCTCCGCTCGGCTTTCCGTACTGTGCCCTCCGCTCCGCCCTCCGCCCTCCGCACAGCCCGCTGACTCCGCCCGCTGCCAAGGTATCGGCTAAGCATCGGGAGCATTTGTGCGAGTACAAGTACTCGTGCAAATGCTCGGCATCGGTCCCGATACCGATACTAGTATCGGGACAACCCTAGTGATAATAAAGTCCCAATGTAACAACCACACGTGTTGTGAATAAAGATGTCTTCTATACGAATAACAGGAATTCCTTCACCAAGGCACAGAAAGAACGACACCCTATTGTGCTGTACAAAAGATCTGCTTACCAGATAAACATGACTCCATTACTTAAAAGGAAGTCATAAAAAGCTTGTGCAGGATTGTGCCTGCTCACATGTGGAGACTTGATAACAAGCAGGCAAACACCCCTCCTCCCCGGATGGTCAGACATGGGATATGCAAAAAAACAATAGATGCTTCCATAGCGTAACCAAGGTTATTTAAAAACTAATAAAAACAAAGACAAAAAGTCAAATGGCCCCTTACATTCGTTGGTGCCCACCCGGCACTGGGGCTGCTCGCGTCTCAATGCTGTTCTTTAAGCGCGTCGGCTGTGAACCACCTCCATGGTCAGCGTGCGCTCCAGTTAGAGGATCGTGGCAACCAGGGATACCGGATGTGAGGCAAGATCACGTGGCCAAGGTGACGCTTCGACGTATGTTTCATTTTTAAAGGTCTGCACAGCTACAGTGCCGGTTTACATCATATCCAATGATATACCCACTACACTTAGCCCTCTCTCTGTAATTGCATAGTTCATTACCATTTCTCAATCATAATGATACATACAAAAATATAAATGAAAAGATATTTAATACAAAATGTACTCATTGGAATAAATCAGACACCATCATAGGTGTACGGAAATTCAAAAGAGGATTCCTATTGGCACAGGCAATCCCATTAGTGATGGAAAAAAACTCTCTAGGAAAAACCTAACATAGGGGAGGGGAAAGAACGAATGGTCTCACTTGACTCCCATACTAACGTGATTTTGGTGCATTGGGAAACATGGGGGGTAATACCATACCTACTAAATTCACGTGATTTTGATGCAGTGGGGTAGCACCATACCTACTATATAGATTTGAAAATAAAATGAGTCTACAGGGGATATGGACATCCCTCCTCCCTACATTGTAGAAATAGGGATTAAGACCAACTAATAGAACTATCAATCATTCAGAAAACAATTTAGGTCAAGTTCAATGTTTAGCCCGGAGGGCTGCATAGTGTGCAATTTATGTAACCAGTAAGTTTCATTTTGGGATATAGACCTCTTCATATGTGTGCCCCTCCAATGTTTCGATATTTTATCGATACCATAGAAGGTTAGAAGGGTTTGATCACTATCATGGAATATTTTAAAGTGTCTAGATACACTATGATTGGGGTAGCCTTTTTTAATATTTGCAACATGTTCATTTATTCTAGTTTTGAGCTGTCGTGTGCTTCTCCCCACATATTGTAATAAGCAAGGGCACTCCAAAACATACGTCACATGATCAGAGTAGCAGGTAATACGAGGTTTGATTTTGAATTCTTCTTTTGTCACCAGTGATTTGAAATGGGATATTTTTTTCTTTGCACCAGATTTCCTTGTTGTTTTGCAGGCCTTACATCTGGTGCAATAGTGGAACCCAGATCCATCCAGGAAAGTAGATGGTTTCCCGGGTGGATCTGGAACATTTCATGCAATACGATTTCTCAGACCTGGGGCTCGTCTATATATGAATTTGGGTTTGTTCGGAAGTGTAAGTTGCAGGTCCCTATCCTTCAGCCAAATTGGCCAGAATTTTTTTTTTAATTGTTTCAACTTGTTTGTACTGGCGATGGAAACCTCCCCTTTAAATTCCTTTTTTGGTTTGGTAATCAGTAGTGAACCTCTATCCATTGCCGACACCTGTCCAACTATATTTTCTTGTGTATGCAATGGATAGCCCTTCTCCAGGAAGCTGTTTGTTAAAACTTGCGCCTGTGCAGAAAAATCAGCATCACTATAACAATTTCGACGTATTCACATATACTGTCCTTTGAGGACAGCCCCTAACCATTGTGGATGATGGCAGCTGTGGGTCGGTACAAAAGCATTTCTGTCCGTCTCTTTGAAAAACGTCCTTGAAATGATAGTATTCTGAGATTTGGTAAGCGTTAAATCCAGGTAGTTGATGGTTGTTAGACTGTGTTCTGCCGTGAATTTTAAGGTTGAATATATTTTTATTGTTATTTTCAGAAAAAATAAAGTAACAACAGTATAACAAAATATCAAATAGGCATGTTGGTACAGGGATAGCGGGAGGGGTATTGGGGGGGGGGGGGTAGGTAGATAAGTCAGAAAGGGGCAATGGGGTAGGAGAAAAGGGAAATGCAGGTCATCCCCTCCAAAATGCAATACATATTAAAGTGCAATAAAAAACATCTTGGCAAACTAGGAACAGTTTCCAATACAAACATTTGTGGGGATACTATATTTGATCTGTTTGGAATGTAATGCATCCGTTACCGGTTTCAAAGCCTTTCTCATGAGTAGGGTCTGTTTTGATAAGTCCGTCAGGAGCATTATGGGGGTGCCATTGAACAAAATGGATTCCTGGGCACTTGCGGCTTGCATTATCTCGGACTTAACGTTAAAGAAGTGTATGCGGCAGATAATGTCTCTGGGGTATGCTGGATTGGGATTGCTGGGGCCCAGGGATCTGTGGATCCTGTCAATTTCCAGTGGTTCTTATTTGGGCTTGTTCAGTAGTTGGTTAAACATGGTGGTGGCCGCCATTGTTAAATCTTTGTTTTCTACCGACTCTGGGCCCCCGCGGATACGGATGTTATTGCAGCAACTTCTGTTCTCTTGGTCATCGAGACTGTAGAACAAATGTTGGCTCTGGTTAGTGTGTTCCTGTAAGATATTGTCATGATCCATGATTCTGGTCACTGACTCCTCAACAGTGGTCTCAATGTCCCCTATGCGCTGGCCTATGCCATGGCGCAAATCATTAATCTCCCTTTTATAAGACCGTTCCAGCCTGCCAATATAGGCCTGAATGTCCCCTTTTGTTGGGAGAGCTTTGATGTAGCTTTCCATGTCCCAATGCCCCCTCTGACTGTTGAGCTGGTGAGGGGCTTCTGGAGTGAGAAGGGCTCCGGGGGCTCAGATTCTCTGATCCAGGGGACCAGGGTAAAGGAGGGGAGTGTGTGGGCTGCGAGGCCTGTACCTTGGAGGCAGTATGTGAAGCCTGTGCTGCCGCAGAGCGGGTCGCCGCCATCTTGGAGGCCGGCGGGGCCTTGTAGTTCGGTCCCTTCGGTGGGAAATAGTTGCTGATTTCCCCGTTTTTTGCTGCTAGCTGGAGCGAGAGCTGAGGTTTCAGGCGTCCACCTCCATGCGCTAAGCCCCGCCCCTGCCGTGAATATTAAACCATACCCGTTATTCATTTTTTCAAGGAAAGACAAAAAACTTGTGTGGGATCCCTCCCACAATAAGATCATGTCGTCAATGTACCTTTTGTAAAATAAAAGTTGTTTAGTTTGATTTTTGAAAATTGTTTTAATCTCCCATTTGTTTAATGTGATATTCGCCACGCTTGGGGCATAACGTGCCCCCATGGCAGCACCACTGGTTTGGTTGTAATAATTATTAAGAGCCCAGAAATAATTATCTCCCATTGCTATAGATAATCCTTCCACCAGGAAGTTGATTTGTGATTTAATCATTTTCGACACTTTTGATAGGGTCCATTTCACTGCTTCCAATGCATCCTTCTGTCGTATATTTGTTTATAAGGACTTGATGTCTATCGTTGCCATTATTGTAGTGTCAGTTACTATGACATTTTGTAAAAGGACAATTAGTTCCATACTATCCTTTAAGTAGGATTAGCTCTGTGTAACCAGAGGCTGGAGGTACATATCAAGGTACTCTCCCAGCCTCGAGTACAGAGAGCCAATCCCACTCGCTTTTGGGCTACCTGGTGGGTTGTTTTTGTGAATTTTTGGTACTATGTACAGCACCGTTAGTTTGGGTGCATGTATCTGGAGATAGTCTGCTTTTTTTGGTCGAGTGTTTTGGCTAATACTTTTTGTATCCATTCAGTTTTAAGCCGTGTTGTTGGATCGGTACTTAATTTCTTGTAGGTTGCTGTGTCATTAAGTAATCTTCCTATTGTGGTAACTTGCCCAAAAAAAACAAGCATAATAATATTCTTGATATCACTCGAAAACAAATGCCTTTTAAAATACGTTTGCCATAACTCCATCAGTATCACCAGCAAAGCAGCTTCATTATTATCCCATTAAAGAAGAAGAGAATGTGCGCTGCATTTCGACATTTCATAATTTGCCACGTCACGAATGTTAATTCTCCATTACGAGCGCTAGTTTACAAGACCGACCGATTTCGGCTCGTTCCTTGGTTCCGATTATGCACGTTTGTAATTTTGACTTTTGTGCGACAAATTTGTGTACTGACCATACGAAATTTAGACGTGGATTAAAAAAAAAACAAAAAAAAAAAAACGCAATAAGCGCTTATTGATTGGTTTTTGGGACCATTGGCATTAAAGGTGTTGTAAAAGTTAGTGTTTTTTATTTTCTAAATAGGTTCCTTTAAGCTAGTGCATTGTTGGTTCACTTACCTTTTCCTTCGATTTCCCTTATAAATGTTTTTTTTTCTTTGTTTTCTTTGTCTGAATGTCTCACTTCCTGTTCCTGTTCAGTAAGCTGTTCTGGCTGACTAAACACCGATCGGATGATGGTGTGAAGTTTACCGAGGAGAAACAGGAAGTGAGACATTCAGACAAAGAAAAAAACATTTAGAAGGGAAAACGAAGGAAAAGGTAAGTGAACCAACAATGCACTAGCTTGAAGGAACCTATTTAGAAAATAAAAAAACAAACCTTTACAACCCCTTTAATACAGCAATCAATGCTATAAAATTGCATTGATTACTGTAAAAATTTCACTGGCAGTGACGGGGTTAACCACTAGGCGTGCTTCTGTCTGGGGGATGGGCTGTGTATGACGTGACACTGATCGTTGCTCCCGGTGACAGGGAGCAGACGATCAGTGTCCTGTCATTAGGCAGAACGGGGAGATGCTGTTTACATCAGCATCTTCCCGTTCTTGAGCTCCGTGAAACGATCACGGGTATCCCCGTGGCAATCAAGTCCGCGAGTCGCGGCAGCCACGCGCACGGTGGAAAAGTAACGTACAGGTACATTACTTTGCCCAGCTGTGTCATTCTGCCGACATATATATGCCGACAGCGGTCGGCAAGTGGTTAAAAGGAACACAGACCCTTCCAAAGGTCCCCTAAAATACATAGCATACCCGATGGAAAAAATAAAGGAGCATGATGCCCCCCTAAAAGTCCACACTAGACCCTTAAATGGTCATAAAGGCTCATTTATTTTTATTTTTGTAAACTCTAAACAAAGCCACCGCGGCGGCACCCGCACACCGCCGAGATGGCTGACCTCTTCCCCGGAGTTTTTACTGGGTTTGCGGGCTCCGTTGCTGTGAGTGGCCAGAGCCGCGATCATGTCTCTCCCGTGCATGAACGGGGGAGCCGCTGTTCACGGCACAGAGCTTGGAAGGAACGGCACCTGTGGCTGTTCCTTCAGAGCGCATGCGCCAGTGAGGTCACTGGCTGCATGTAATGTAAATACAGTTGTGCTCATAAGTTAACATACAGAATTTAGGATTTTTTTGGCCATTTTTCTGAGAATATGAATGATAACAAAAACATTCTTCACTCATGCCCGTTTACAAGACAACGCCATGTTTGGCTGAAGCCATTTATTATCAACTGCGTTTACTCTTTTTAAATCATAATCACAACAGAAACTACCCAAATGACCCTGATCAAAATTTTACATATCCTGGCGATTTTGGCCTGATAACATGCACACAAGTTGACACAAAGGGGTGTGAATGGCAATTAACCACTTGCGGATCGGCGCATGTAGATATACGTCGACAGAATGACATGGCTGCGCAAATGGGCTTACCTGTACGTCCCTTTGAATTTGCTGCCGTGCCATCACATGCGCGCTCACCGCGAGTAGGATCGTGGACTCGATGTCTGCCGGGACACCCGCGATCGTCTCACGGAGAGAAAGAACGGGGAAATGCTATTTTAACTAAGCATTTCCCCGTTCTGCTTAGTGACACTGTCACTGATCACAGCTCCCTGTAATCGTGAGCGGTGTTCAGTGATGTTTCACACATAGCCCCTCCCCCCACAGTTAGAATCACTCCCTAGGACACACGTAGCCCCTACAGCACCACCTAGTGGTTAACCCCTTCACTGCTAGTCATTTACACAGTGATCAATGCATTTTTAAATCGCACTGATCGCTGTATAAATGTGAATGGTCCCAAAATAGCACCTAAAGTGTCCGATTTGTCTGCCATAATTTATAATTTCGCAGTGACGATAAAAATTGCTGATCGCTGCCATTACTAAAAATTTTATAAAAATAATTTTTTATAAAAATGCCATAAAACTATCCCCTATTTTGTAGACTGTTGGATTCAATACAAGATACACCCCCCCCCTTTTACTGGAATGTAACCAGTTACACCTCATATTGTCATGAGTCTAAGGCTATTGTATGTGATGAATGGCGGCTCCTATCTGTCTGGGCTACACAAAGACTAATTATGGGCTGTCGGAGATCGCAATTCCGAGATTAGACAGCAGTCGGATTAAGTGCAATTCTGGACAGACGCTGCCCCCCAGAGACCACTTCTGGCAGTACAAGCAGAATACATGGAGGCGTATACCAGCTGGGCAGGTGGGCGGGCAGTGGGAGGTGCTGTGATTGAGGTGTGATTGACAAAAAGGGTTTGCACACACAACTGATCCTCTTAATTCCATCTGGAGCTCAGCTGCAAAGGGTCACCACGATAAGTAGATCATTATATTGTATTTTAACTGTATATTATATCATTGTACTGTAGCCTTGCTGTATGTTGTGTAATTGTGTAACCCCCTTTTGATACACGTTAGCTTTCGCATTTCCTTGGGAAATAAACAAGATTTGATTATTATGAAGCCGTGTGCTTGGTTTCATAGCTAACCTCGTATTATTGTGATATTAAACGTAGCATGCGCTCATAGGTTTAACAGACTGACTAATCTACAGAGACTAAACAAAGTTAATGCATAGAGATGAGATAATATCTAGATTGTAGTAGTATATCGTTTTCTACAATTATTATCAAATCCCACATTTGGCACCCATAGATTGAGACAAACAGAATATCGTTTTTTTCTGCATTGGATTCACAAACCTAAGGCATTTTTCTTTGTTTCGAGTCTCATTAACACAAACCCTCAAACATTCAGAACGGAAAATCGTCTCTAGTGTGGACAAGATTGGCGCTGGCTCGCGAATTCTGAAACCACGCTTGGATGGTCATGAAAATTCTGTGAAAGATCTCATCGGTGAAGCGGACGCGTAGAACCTGGTGAGAGCTGTGGCTGATATATGTATGTATGTTAAATGTTTGTAAGTTTGGCCAGGTAACCGGTCATTGTGACTGGCGAGTAAAAGGGGATGATCACCCCTTGGGTTATATTATATAATCGATAAATTGACAGGACAAACCACACAGCGCTGAGGAAAAAAGTGGGAATTATTTTAATTTTTTTTATATATTTTTAGTTTTTTTATTACCCATGTGAGTGTGATAGCTCTCAGTTCCAATAGGAGTTCACTGTGGCCTGCAATTTAAGAGGAGACAGCATTAAGAGTGTCTTTTCTGGAAAAGTTCGTAGTTTAAACGGATTTTTTGTATTTTTTTTTTTTTTTTGTGTTGTGTTTCGTTTTTGGGTCTTCTGTGTGGGACTAGAGGTGAAAAACTAGACTTTGAGCAGCTTGTGGGGGGTTGTTATCTGTTTGTTCATCTGTGTGTGTATTGTCTTAACAACTGTTCAGTGTAGCTAGTTGCAGATTAGCATGTCAATGGATATCCTTGAAGAGTTTCTTAGGAAACATGCTTGTATTCAATTTGATTGTTTAGAGTCTCCGAATGCATTAACACATCAGTTTTGTGACCTGTTGAAGCATTGCAGTACTTATAATGATGCCATACCATTTAAAAAAAATTCAAAAAAAGGCAGGAAACAGAGATTGGCAAATTTGGTGAGAATGCTAGTAAAAATGAGAGATATTGCTGAACGGAAGGAGGTTGAATGGTATAAGGATATAGCAGAATAATAGGACAGATAGAAAATGTGAGTAAGGATATTTCAGCTATAGCTGCGAATGCGGACGCAAATGTTTGTGAGTGTGATGACATGAGGTATGAGATTGAACAATTGGTGACTGAGAATGGTTTGTTAGAACAGGGATTGGATGAATGGAAGGAATCATGTATGTTGAGAGAACAGTCTATCGCAGCGCTAGAAAATAAAGAGGCTGGGAATGAAAATGCGATAGAAAAACTTAAGACAGAGTTACAGGAATGTAAAATTCAGCTAGCCCAAAAAGATAATACCATTGTGTCTTTGAGAGCATGGGCAATGGAGAATGTGCACAGCCATTGCTGTGCTAACAAGGACACACATTCAGGTGTGACACAGGAGCAAAGAGAAAGGATGCCGATCGAACAGCAACCAGTCTGTGCGGCTGACAGTCCTGAAGAGGCCCCAAGTCTCTTCACTCCTGTGCTAGACAGAACTGGGCAAGGATTAGGAATTATAAAAAGGGAGGGTAACACCCAAACCACAACACTCTCCATACAAGATCGCACAAATCTGTGCCAGATTTTGGGAAAGTTTGACACTAGCGCTTCACCCATTAGTCTCTCAAACAGGCTGGAGGCTGTAGTGACACAGTACATTTTGAACAATAGGGATGCATGCGCACTCCTCCGCGCATGGCTTCCATTGCAACTGTGTGAAAAACTGCAACCATCAGTTGGGAATCATAGAGGTCTATCTCCCGAGTTAAACTCAAATTGGGGGAACTCGGCAGATAGAATGAGGGAAATGCAGCGCATAATGGGAGGAAGAGATACTAGGGGTTCAGACGCCCTAGAAAATACAAAATTTAGGAGGGGAATTGATCCAATACTTTTTTGCAGTGAATACTTCGCCATTTATAAAGCCACATATAATTGTCCTGATATGTCTCCTGATGATAGTAGTTTTCTGTGTTCTATGGCTAATAAGTGCATATGTATTGATTACCATACCAGAATTGCACTGAGGAACGCCACCTCGTACCAGACCTTTATAAACATATTAAGGGACTGGGTTCGGGAGACAGATCAAGACAATAGGCCCCACAAAAGAGTTGCGGAGATAGTTGAAAGCGAAGGTACAGTGAGATTTACAGGCAAGTGTTATAGATGTGGGAATACAGGCCATGTAATCAAGGACTGTAAATTGCCTAGGAGGAGCATGGGTGAGAAGAAGCCTTGGCATAAGAAGGAACAGCGAAAACCTGGACCAGATAAAGTAGCAACGGAGCCGAACGAGGCACCTAAAGCTACATTATATGGTCCACTTTTGAGGGAATTGCAAAGGTTAGGAAAAGGGTTTAAAGAAAACCACGAGGAATATAAAATCCCTCCCCCAACCAATCCGTATTTTAAACCATAGGGATGTCAGGCCCCGATGTTGTCCCTAGTATGTCAACTGGATAGGGACAAAAGCGGCAGACCACGTATCCGAGGGGCGATAGGGGGCCATCGCACAAATGTACTTTTGGATACGGGGGCGGCTGTCAGCATAACAAATATTAAACTTCAAAAGGATCCTGCTGGGAGACAAATTTTCCTTAGAGGATTCGGGGGACAACTAGTACCTTCTGAGCAATCAATACCTGTGAACATAGAAATAGAGAGGTTATGTGTGGAACACAGTTTGTTTCTTTCCCCAACGCACGAGGGCACTATTTTGGGCTCTGATGTCATGGGGGCACATGGACTGATTCTTGATCTATGTAATTGGGTACTGTGGAAAGGGTCTAGATACAAAGGCAAGGCACACATGGTCATGGACAGCTGGGAGGTTGCATCAGTTAAAACCGATGAAATCCTTGACCCGCAGGCAATATTGAAAACAGAGGACCAAATATTGGCTAAAATCTTATGGCAACATAACAAAGTGTGGGCAACGTCTAAAGCGCAATGTGGTAGAGTTTCAAACATGATTGTTAAAATTGAGGGCCCTGATCCGCCACCTCAGCGTCAGTATAAAATTCCGCCAGAATCTATCCCATACATAGAGAGCACAGTGAGGAATTTGTTGGCACAAAATGTAATTAAAGAATGCCAATCTAAAACAAATGCAGCCCTCTGGCCAGTGAAGAAGGAAGGGGGGTGGAGGCCCACTGTAGATTTCCGTGCGCTAAACAGATGCACCCCATCTATTACAAATGTAGTTGCTAAAATGCCAGACATGATGACAGCACTGAAGCCTTCGGCAAAGGTGTATTCATCAATTGACATATCAAATGGCTATTTTTCAATTCCCGTGCACGAGGATAGCCAATACAAGCTAGCCTTCACGTTTCAGGGAAAACAATATGCATTCTGTCGTTTAGCTCAGGGGTTCAAATCCAGCTCTACATACTTCCACATCTGTATGGTGGACATTCTGAAGACATTTTCTGAGCCAGAATGCATCATTCAGTACGTGGACGACATTTTGCTTCAAACAGAGACAAAAGAGCAGCATTATGCTCTGCTGGAGGAACTCCTGACACTAATTGAGAATGCAGGTCTGAAATTAAACCCCAAAAAGGCGCAATTGATGAAGGATTCAGTATGTTTCTTGGGTGTGATAGTTTCACAGGGGGGAAGAACTCCAGATCCAAACAAATGTGAAACTATCAGGAAATTACCAAGACCAATCACTAAAACTACGTTGAGACAATTCCTGGGAATGGTCGGTTTCTGCAGGGACTTCATTGAAGGCTTTGCAGAAAAGGCAAGACCCCTGTATGACTTTCTAAAAGGAGACAAGAAGGAAACAGACCCCTTAGACTGGTTAGGAGAGCATGAACAAGCTTTCACCAAGCTAAAGGTGAGTCTGATGCAGGCCCCGGCCTTGAGCAATCCGAATGCCGATTTGCCCTTTGCACTACAAGTGTATGCCTCTGCAGTAGCAATAACAGCGGTGTTGCTGCAGGAGAGGCAGGGCAAATGGGTACCGGTGGGATACTGGTCCAGGGTACTAAGCCCGGTAGAGAGGGGATTTGATGAATGTGTCAGGAACCTTTTGGCAGCGCACTGGGCGGTTCTCGCCACAGAGCATGTTGTGGGGTTTGGTAAAATCATTCTGCAAACACCCCATTCTCCAATTAAAATGCTTTTGGAACGTACCCTCAGTGGAGTATCCTCCCAAAGGGTAGCCAGATGGCTAGTGGATTTAACACCCAGGAATCTGGCTGTGACCCACAATGCCACCTACACTCTCCCACAATTGATGCAATATGAGGGGGAGCAGCATGACTGTGGGGAAGTACATCGGACCAGAACACAGGAGGTATTTAGGTTAGCATCAGGTACTGGAGACCTTAAAATCTGGGTGGATGGATCAAGGTACTGGGATGAAGGAAGTTTTCACACAGGGTATGCCCTGTGGTGCCCCCAGACCAATGAGAAAATCATGACCAAATGCCCTCGAAGCTTTTCTGCCCAAAGAGCTGAACTGGAGGCAGTGAGAGAGGCCATCACTCATTTCAGTTCAGGTCCCATAACCATATTCTCTGACAGCGCCTATGTAACAAGGTCTCTGACGGAATACATGCCTTTGTGGCAGTCAAGGGGCTTCAGTGATGCCTCTGGGAAGGACTTGGTACATAGTGCGGTGCTAAGAGATATATGGGAAAGAGCAAATGTGGAACCTCGGAGAGTTGCTATCATTAAGGTGAGAGCACACCAAAGTGGTGGAGAGGAGGTTACTGTGGGCAACAACAAGGCAGATGAGCTGGCAAAAGAGGCAGCCCTGATAGGGGCCAAATGGACACCCTATGATACTGAAGGGAGGCAGGCCTGGGAGGAACATAATTCTGAGGAGCAGGAGGTGAAAGCAGGTTCACATGAACTCCTGCCGGTGCTAAGGATGCCTACCCCATGCTTAGCAGGTGAACAAAATAAGGATGAGGCCTTGAGCTCAATCAAAAAGCAGCTTAGAACAAAAGCGGCAGATGCTCCCCAAAATTATGTATTAGAAGACGATCTACTGTTAAAAGAAACTTCAGAAGGACGAAAGTTTGTAGTGCCCTCCCAGCATCAAAAAGATTTAGCCCTGGAAAATCACAGGTTAACAGGCCACATGGGTGTTCAGGGTACCTTGAAATTTGTGCAAGCTAGATACTGGTGGGAGACAATGGGAAACACAATCTCACAGGTAGTGCAGGAATGCTTAATATGTGCACAAATGAACCCTAGGCCAAAGGGACAGAAGCCAATATTAGCAAGGGTACCGGTAGCCAATGGACCCTGGGAAAACCTACAGATTGACTTTGTTGGTCCGTTACAGAGTGCCCCTGGGGGATACAGATATCTACTCGTGGTGGTGGACGTTTTTTCGAAATGGGTAGAGGGTCTGCCCCTAAGAAAGGACTCTGCCACTGCCACGGCTAGAGCTTTGTGGACCGAAGTCTTTTCAAGATGGGGGTTCCCCAAAGTCCTGGAGTCCGATAGGGGGACTCACTTTACCGGCAGGGTCATGAAAAATATTTGTGAGCTGCTGGGAGTAGAACAGAGATTCCATGTTCCATACCATCCACAATCGGCGGGGATGGTTGAGAGGATGAATCGAACACTGAAAGAGAGGCTTAAAAAGATGGTACTGCAATCAGGAAAGAACTGGCTGATTCATCTGCCTTCAATCCTGATGGCCGTACGAGGATCTACAGCGAAAGGTACATCATTAACCCCATATCAGTTAATGACGGGGAGAATGATGAACCTCAGCCATCCAGCAGACCCAATACTTAGTACCCCCCTTGAGAGAGAGTGCTGAAAGGGACCGATTTCTGGTCCAACTGCAAGAACAGGTACAGAGGTATTTGCAGTTTGCTGCAAGTAACATGGCACCTAAAGAGAAGGAGCAGCCTTTAAAGCCTCCCGTTAGCTTGAAGATTGGAGACAGGGTTATGGTAAAGAACTTTGTTTCCAAGTCTTCATGGGACGCAAACTGGACGGGACCGTTCACAGTCACTATGACCCTTAGTGATCAGGTGGTCAAAGTAAAGCGGCTCATAGATAACAAGGGTGCAAAGGGCATGAAAAAGAGGGAGATAGAGAAATGGGTTCATGCTGATCAATGTAAAAGGTATTGCTTATAAGAATTGATTCCGCTCTTGTTCTTGTTTTCCAGAGTCCTGGTGGAGCAAAGATTGGCAAAATCTCTGGAGAATGGATGGAAGGATCATACTTGTCGTGTTGGCGATCCATCTGAGCCATGTAACATTTCAAATTGATTCTGACGAATATTCAGGGGATGATGTGGAAAGGGAGAATCCTGAGGAAGACCATGCATCCACTTCAATTATATCATCAATGTTGAACTTGTTAGGTCAGAAGGGGATGCAGGGGGGAGATGAAAGAAGGAGAAAGGTCAGGATTATATCAAAGAATCCTAAATTACCGGACACGTACCAATGGGGTCACCATGGCAATTTGCAATACAAAGTTTCTTTTGCTTTTGGACGATTTAATCCTAACTCAACATCGCAAGGGCGTGCGAACAAGCAAAATTTGCAAAATATCATACCGGAATCTCTCCAGCCGTTTGTAGATGTAACTATATATATGAATGAAACTGGTTATTGGTTAGGAAAACAATCCAATCTATCCAAACCTTGGGAAGCAAGGGACGTGGGATATGGGGTTTTTGGTGAAGAATTGAAGGAAGGGAAGTATGTTTTTATGTGTGGCATATATTGGCATGACCAAAGTAATAGGGCGCAGAGACCCAGGAGGCTGACACTTAGGCACAGTAAGGTGTCTGTTGGCCAAACTAGGGAGCTCCAGATGACACATCAATGGGGTGAAAATTTCCTTGTGGGGGCAGTATCTCGGTCCTATCAGTCCTACAGAGAAGCTCTTGGTTACTGGACATGTGGGACACCAGAGATGGACCTGGGGGAGATACGTCTAGTTGATGTCTCACCGGAGAGGTTAAAACCCTGCATAGGTGATGCCAGTGGCTACACACAGGAACATACTCCGTTAGAGAAGGGGGAACCACTACAAATAGATCTAAGCTCGTCACAAACGCTGGCTACCAGGGTACAGTATGCTTTCACCACATGGCACTTCAATATCTCGCAATGGTTGGTAAAATCCTATTACCCTATATGTGCTGAATATACACTAAATCAAGTACGGTCAGTATATCAATGGCTTTCTCCCAGAGATGGGCGGACACAGAATGAGGTCCATGAAGGACGCTTATTTCTGAGGAGTAATCGAAAGAGGAGGGATGTATTCAGCACTATATTGGGGGGAATAGGAACTGGGATGGGTGTTATTAATGGAGTGGACATCGATCTCCTGAGGAACAAACTCTCAGCCATAGCTTCAGACAGTAAACGGGGCTTTGTTGCTCAGAGAGAGATCAATGACATTCTTGATAATATTCAACAACGTCACATAAATACCCAGGTAAAAGTAGCTCAAGATTTTATACGCCATTTTAAGAGGTTGGTGGATAATGTGGTGATACAGGGCAAAAATATGTCATGGGCTCTAGCATGCACTCAGGGACAGGCGGAACTATCAACCAACATCAAACTGATTGTACAGTCCCTGTATGGGGGGGAAGTGGCCTTATGAATTAGCATCACAGCTCAGTAAGATTTTACCAAAGCACATCTCTTACACTAATCCAAGTTGGTGGTCAAATGCCTGGATGGGATGTACGAATTTGGATTATGAGAGATGTTATGCTTCCTCGTTGATCCCATATACAGAAGTGCAGACTCAATCTGTGTATTCGGTGATATCAATGGGCTTACTGACTGGGGATTCTACTTTGTTGCATCTGAGGCTAAATTACCCACATGTGATCAGAGAGAATGGGAGCTGGAGGCAGGTTGATATTTCCCTCTGTCAGAGGCATGACCATGACATCCTTTGTATGCCAGGCCAATACACGGTAGTAAAGGAGAAATGTTGGGAGGATGCGTCACTCTGTGTACTGGATGGGGAGAACATTGCCGGGAAGGGAACGCCGGGGTATTATTTGGGACATGGGAGAGTTTGTTTCTTTGTCCTAAAGGATACTAATATAACATTAGTCATGGAGATAGGATGTTCTGTGAACCTGACAATAGCAAGAAGAGCGTGGTGTACCTTTGGCGATGTTTCTGAAATCCAGACACAGGAATGGAAGTATGTGATACCGCATATTGCCAATCTGTCTGTGGATGTCAACCAGAACCTCCCTGTTAATCTGAGAGCCCTGAACCTTGGTATGGGAAGGAAGATACAGGAGTGGTTAGCAGATTGGGATAGAGATGAGAGCCTTATGAAGATGCTGCAGCAAGAGAGAGCTAATGCTACTATAGCCATATACCATAATCAAAATGAAATAAAGGAGGTAGTGCATCAATTAGAAAATGATGTGGTAGGGTCTTGGTGGGAGGTAATATTTGGACATTCCAGTAAGGCCAACAGCATTTTGAATTATTTGATACATCCCGTTGTGGTGTTACTCATTATTGCTGCAGTTTCGTCATTGGTTCAAGTTGGTATGTGTTGTTGGACTAGACATTTATATAAGAAGGTCTCGCATCTATCTATGCAAGTGGAGGGACGAATTGACGGTAAGGTCTCTTCATATATGGTAGAGGCTTTGCTGCCAGCTCAGAGCCCTGAAATACCACTGACGTGCCGGAATTGCGGTAGGGAAGGCCATTGTGAACAAACCTGCCTAATCCCGACCCGTATTTTCAGCAAAGAATTATAGGAGGTTGGGAGCGGGATACGCGAGTTGAGGGGTCAGATGTATATATGTATATATTATGGTAGTGGGTTGATGTATGTTATGGTGTAGTGTGATAAAGGTGTATTTTAGGCTAGTAACATGGGCAAAAGGCCCTCCTCGAGACTCTGTGTTGGAAAGCTGGGTGATGTGTTACCCTGAATGTGTGATGGTGAATGGTGAGTGAATGAGCACCCCTTGCCTGTACTGCATCTCATCCTGAAGATACCAAAGACACAGAAGGGTGACATGGAAGCTGTCACTGAAGAAGGATGGTGGTGTATCACTAAGTGGCAAAGCGGAGAGTGTTGGAAAGCATGACACGATAAGACCATTATGGACTGTTCCATAGGAGCTGTTGCTGCACAGGTTGAAAACCACAGCGCGTTAAGAAAGTCAAGGACTGTTCTATGGGTACTGATTTGGAAACGCATGTCAGGGAGGAAACAGTTATGGACTGTTCAATAGGAGCTGGGTCGGAAGAAGGGTGTTATGCGCCTGTTGAGGCGCAAAGCGGCATATGTTGGATTCAATACAAGATACACCCCCCCCCTTTTACTGGAATGTAACCAGTTACACCTCATATTGTCATGAGTCTAAGGCTATTGTATGTGATGAATGGCGGCTCCTATCTGTCTGGGCTACACAAAGACTAATTATGGGCTGTCGGAGATCGCAATTCCGAGATTAGACAGCAGTCGGATTAAGTGCAATTCTGGACAGACGCTGCCCCCCAGAGACCACTTCTGGCAGTACAAGCAGAATACATGGAGGCGTATACCAGCTGGGCAGGTGGGCGGGCAGTGGGAGGTGCTGTGATTGAGGTGTGATTGACAAAAAGGGTTTGCACACACAACTGATCCTCTTAATTCCATCTGGAGCTCAGCTGCGAAGGGTCACCACGATAAGTAGATCATTATATTGTATTTTAACTGTATATTATATCATTGTACTGTAGCCTTGCTGTATGTTGTGTAATTGTGTAACCCCCTTTTGATACACGTTAGCTTTCGCATTTCCTTGGGAAATAAACAAGATTTGATTATTATGAAGCCGTGTGCTTGGTTTCATAGCTAACCTCGTATTATTGTGATATTAAACGTAGCATGCGCTCATAGGTTTAACAGACTGACTAATCTACAGAGACTAAACAAAGTTAATGCATAGAGATGAGATAATATCTAGATTGTAGTAGTATATCGTTTTCTACAATTATTATCAAATCCCACATAGACGCTATAACTTTTGCGCAAACCAGAAGCGTTTTGCGATTTTTTTTACCAAAAATATATGTTGAAGAATACGTATCGGCCTAAACTGAGAAAAAAAAAAAACGTTTTTTTAAAATAGATTTTATAGATATTAGGGGATATTTATTATAGCAAAATGTGTTTTTTCAAAACTGTCGCTATTTTTTTGAATAGCGCAACAAATAAAAACCACAGAGGTGATCAAATACCACCAAAAGAAATCTCTATTTGGGGGGAAAAAAAGGACGTCAGTTTTGTTTGGGAGCTACGTCGCATGACCGCGCAATCTTGAAACGCAAAAAGTGCTCTGGTCTTTGGCCAGCCAAATGGTTCGGGGCTGAAGTGGTTAAAGGTAACCATCCTCACCTGTGATCTATTTGCTTGTAACTAGTGTGTGTGTGTGTATAAAAGGTCAATGAGTTTCTGGACTCCTGACAGACCCTTGCATCTTTCATCCAGTGCTGCACTGATGTTTCTGGATTCTGAGTTATGGGAAAAGCAAAAGAATTGTCAAAGGATCTGCGGGAAAAGGTAGTTGAACTATATAAAACAGGAAAGGGATATAAAAAAATATCCAAGGAATTGAGAATGCCAATCAGCAGTGTTCAAACTCTAAATCAAGAAGTGGAAAATGAGGGGTTCTGTTGAAACCAAACCACGGTCAGGTAGGCCAACTAAAATTTCAGCCACAACTGCCAGGAAAATTGTTTGGAATGCAAAGAAAAACACACAAAATAACTTCAGGTGAAATACAAAACTCTGAAAACATGTGGTGTGGCTGTTTCAAGATGCACAATAAAGAGGCACTTGAAGAAAGATGGGCTGCATGGTCGAGTCGCCAGAAGAAAGCCATTACTATGCAAATGCCACAAAGTATCCTGCTTACAATATGCCAAACAGCACAGAGACAAGCCTCAAACCTTCTGGCACAAAGTCATTTGGAGTGATGAGACCAAAATTTAGCTTTTTGGCCACAACCATATACACTACATTTGGAGGAGTCAATAAGGCCTGATGATGAAAGGTTCACCATTTCTACTGTGAAACACAGAGGTGGATTGCTGATGTTTTGGGAATGTGTGAGCTATAAAATTGATGGCAAGATAAATGAAGTATGTTATCAAAAAATAATGGAGGAGCATTTGCATTCATCAGCCAGGAAGCTGCGCATGGGACGTACTTGGACATTCCAACATGACAACACAATGACAATGAGAAAACACAAGGCCAAGTCAACCTGTCATTGGCTACAGCAGAATAAAGTGAAGGTTCTGGTGTGGCCAGCTCAGTCACCTGACCTCAATATCATTGAGCCACTCTGGGGAGATCTCAAAACGTGCAGTTCATGCAAGACAGCCCAATAATTTACAGGAACTAGAGGCTTTTTGCCAAGAGGAATGGGCAGCTTTACTATCTGAGAAGATAAAGAGCCTCATCCACAAATACCACAAAAGACTTCAAGCGGTCATTGATGTTAAAGGGGGGCAATACACTGTATTAAGAACTGGGGTATGTAAACTTTTGATCAGTTTCTGTTGTGATTATGATTTAAAAAGAGTAAACACAGTTGATTGGCTGAAGGCATTATCAAACACTAACCATGAGTGAAAGAAAAGTTTTTGTGTTATCATATTCTCTGAAAAATGGCCAAGAAATCATAAATTCTGCCAGGGTATGTAAACTTATAAGCACAACTATCTCCTAAACCAGGGGTCTTCAAACTACGGCCCTCCAGTTGTTCAGGAACTACAATTCCCATCATGCCTAGTCATGTTTGTGAATGTCAGAGTTTTACAATGCCTCATGGGATGTGTAGTTCTACAACAGCTGGAGGGCCGTAGTTTGAGGATCCCTGTCCTAAACGGTAGATGGTATTATAGGCTTACCTATAGGTAAATGTCTGCAGTAAATGTCTGCAGTGGAAGTTTACTTCGTATTTAAGAACAAAATGGGCTCTATACAGTAAAAGGTTGTGGAAAGCAGTATGCTCAGGTGTGCAAGGCAAGGCATATTGTACTCATGAAGCCAGGATGACAGTGACCAAGTCATTGTAGGCGGACAGCAGGGATGAACTGGGGGGGGGGGTTCCACATGTCTCTTGCTCTAGGCGCAGCAGAGAGAAGGGAGAAGGTGCTTCCTTCTTAGCGCTGAATGTTAGGAAACAGCTCAGAGCACACTTGTGCAACCAAGCAAACAATCTCAGTGCTCAGTATCACTGTAAACTCGTTCCACTAGAAGACTGATTAAAAAAGCAGGTCGTTTGTGCCACCCAGTGGTGCTAGAAATGTAGTAGGTCCCAGTGCTTGGCCCACGCAGCCTATCAACAGTGAGTCTTCAGAGGTCATTCCAAAGCAAAGCCACAGCTGTAGCTAACTTTTATGAGTAAAGAATCATGAAGTAGCCTGTGAAATCACGAGCCGATGGCTGGTAGCGCAGCCATCAGCCTGTGTTTGTTTTGTTCAACCGACGCCCGGCTTTAAAGTGAAAGTGATGCGGCTTCAGGATGGAGAGCAGTGAGAGTGTGAGGCAACTCCATGCCTTGTTCTCACATGTAAACAAAGAAATTAAGTGACAATGATTTCATCACTTCCAGGTTTAGTTCCATTTACTAGCTGGTACAGCTGGGGCACACAGCTAGCTGAGTAGGACTGTGCTTGATTAGATGGTGCAAATTGCAGGAGAGAGATTGGGGTTTATTAGACTTCAAATGTCTCCAAAGAGTACCTGTCAACTGCCCAATACTTTTACATGGGGGTTTATTAACCTCTTGCGATAGCCATCAAGTAATTTTTTTTTAAAAATTGCCGTAACCTGTTGCCCCACACACGAGTAAACACAAGCCCAACATGCACATGCGTATGTAAACCACCGTCACACCACACATGTAACATATAGCAACAAACATTGAGTGCGAGCGATAATTCTAGCACAATAGCTCCCGGTTGACTCTAATCTGATGAGGCTAAAGGCTTTTAAAGTGTCGGTTTTCGGTATCGTAGTTTTTTTGCAATATCACAGGTGCATGCAATTTTAGGAATTGGCATGTTTGGTATCTATTTACTCAATGCAATCTCATCTTTTATATTTTACCAAAAACATGGGTATTATATTGTGTGTTTGCACTCAAATTTATATTATATTTTTTCCAGGAAAAAAAGAAAATATCATGCGACATAAACGTCACACAGATCAGTCCAGGCACCGCATCATCCCAACTATGGGAATCTGGATCCGCCAGCTGCTATGGAGGTGTGATGTAAACTGAGCCGGTAATCGGCTTTTTTTTTTTTCCTCGCTGAGATTCAGACTCCCATAGTTGGGATGATGCGGTGCCTGGACCTGTGCCACAGCTCCCTGTGCCCATTCAGGCACAGAGCCGCGGCCCAACCCGGCGCCATTCTCTCCTCATTGACTGACTGACTTTGGTAGCAGAGGGAGCCAATGGCACCCCCCTGCTGTCTCAGCCAATGAGGAGGGGAGTCCCGGGTAGCCGAGACACTCCTGCAACATCGCTGGATCTAGATGGGGCTCTTGCATTCTATGCATTAAAAGGTTTTAAAAATTATTGCGCCACCTAATGAATTGTATAAGCTGCTAACACTGCAATTAGACAAATTGTGTGCAACATTTATACTTTTTAAGAAACAGAACAGTTTTTTTTAATAAAAGGAAGTTCTGTTTGGAAAATATCACACTATGGGAGTTTTTTTGGTCTCTCCCCCTATGAGGATAATATAATATCACATTCAAGAGTCCAACACCATCAAGCAGATCCCGGCAGAGGCGCAACAGGATCAGGAGCTGACAACCGTTTGAGCCAGTGTGTAATCTATGTTCCCGTTACCCCTGCAGGGGTGCAGGGAGCTGGTGAGTGGGATACCTTGGGGGGGAGCACCCAAGTGACTCGGTGAGCACAAACAAGTCACTTTCCTGCAACCCTTAGCCTTGGACTCTGCAAACCCAATATTATATATGTGTTGGACCTTTTCTCCTTATACTGCTATACTGTTTTTACCCCTGGTTTATGTGCTTTAAGGTCCTTTTTTGTTTAGGACTCTGGTATTACTATAAGTGGCTCTAACACTAGCCCCTATATATGGGCATGGGCATGATTGCATCTGACATGCTGATAGACTATCACTTCTGAGCCAGACCATAAGGACTTAACTCTTGGATGCTAACTAACTATACACGTTTCTGCATTTATTATATATATATTCTTTACACATATCCTTTTGTGTCACATTAGAACATATGTCCACTTATATTTAAATTTGTACAAGGGCTTATGCATTTATGTATATATATATATATATATATATATATATATATATATATATATATATATATATATATATATATATATATATATATATATATATATATATATATATATATATATATATATATAAATAACATAGATATTCTTGTTTACCACCCATAGCCCCCTGAGGGGTGGAGACCTCTATACATATGGTGATTCACACAATTTATGTCATATCACTATATATGGAGCACTGTTTTTATTAATCTGTGCATACCATACAGCACTATGTCACTGACACTGGTTTAAATGGTGCAGTTTATGTAAAGCACGAACACGTTTATGGTACATTCACTTGTGCAAAATATTTATATTGGTTCTGATACAAACCTTTTATTTGGTACACATTGTTTAAACTACCACTACTTCCTTTATACTCCTTTCTATGTTTGATAATATAGGTATAGGATTACAGTGTGAACACTAGGTGCCAGTTAGTGCATCTTGGGCACATCAGCTTTTAGTAGCATTAGTAAGGCACCCAACAAGCTCTTTTCATCTTACCCACTCATACATGATTACACATTTGATCCTATTTTCTCGTGGTTTAGGTAGCGCCTGACCTCAGTATCATCAATCACCACTGGTCCCGGGATGCCACAGTCCTTTAACACCCTGGCTTCAATAGCCATGCCGTCAAATTTAGAGACTCTAAATTGTAGGACCTTGAGACAGTAGATTGGGGTGATGAGGAAGCGTCCATGGCCCGTCTATTGTCAGTCCCACAATCTCTGGGAACCAGGGCCTTCTAGGCCAGGCTGGTGCCACCAGAATGACCGGAACCCCCCTCTCCAAATCCTGCACAACAAATGTGGAAGTAGAGGAATCAGAGGGAAAGCATAAACCAGGGAGTACTGGCTCCATGGAACTACCAGAGCATCTGCTCCAATTGCCAGAGGATCTCTTTTTTGGGACACAAATTTCTGTAGCTTGTTGTTGACACTGGATGCCAGTAGGTTGACCTCTGGCCATCCCCAACGCTGGCAAATTTCCTGGAACACCCCTGGGTGTAGGGACCATTCCCCCGGGCAGATCTGCTGGCGGCTGAGATAATCTGCCTTCCAGTTCTCTACTCCCAGGATATGAACTGCCGATAGAATCGGCACATATACCTCTGCCCAGGCTAGTATGTGGTTCACCTCCTTCAAAGCTGAATGACTCCTGGTACCACCTTGGTGGTTTATATAAGCCACTGCAGTGGCATTGTCAGACTGAAGTTCCACCGTCCAGGGGCCAGACGTACTGCCTGTAACTCCAGGACGTTGATGGGCAAGATCTGTTCTGTCCTTGACCATTTCCCCAGGGCTGTGAGCCCGCCTAGGGTCGCTCCCCAGCCTGAGAGACTGCCATCTGTAGTCCGTACTCTCCAAGTTACCGGGAGGAAGGATTTTCCCTTTCGCAGGTTCTGATCCTGCAACCACCACTTTAGGCTTAAGCGTGCCCAAGGAGATAAGAACATGGGTAATCCAGGGCTTGGCCTCTCCTGTTCCAAGCCAACAAGATGTCTTGTTGTAAAGGCCTGGAATGGAACTGGGCATAGGGCACTGCCTCAAAGGAGGACACCATCCTCCCTAAAAGACTCATACAGAGTCGAATGGAGGGTTGTCTGGTGCCCCTTATCTGATGCACCTGATCCTTCAGGGCACAGATCCTTACGAGTGTCAAAAATACCCTTGCTTGTACCGTATATAGGATCAGCCCTAAATACTTTAGACTGAGCTTGTCTCAAGGCTGACTTGTCGGTATTTATGATCCAGCCTAAGCTTTCCAAATACCGCACTGTGCATGTTATGCTCTGTTCTAGAGCCTGTAGTGAGTGATCTCTGAGCAGATGATCGTCCAGATACCCGAGCACCAAGATCCCTTGGGCCTTTAAAAGACCAAGTACTGGTGCTAGGACCTTTGTGAACATCCAGGGAGCTGTGGCAAGCCCGAAGGGTAGAGCCACAAACTGAAAATGTTGTTCCTCAGACTGAAAGATAGGTACGTGTAAATACACGTCTTTTCTATCGATATAGGCTAGAAATCTCCCATCTGGAGTGAGGCCAGACTCAAGTTAAGATCACTAGTTCTGTTTTTCAGCATTTGTAGCAGGTTTTTCTATAAAGCACACATATAAGAAAATATAGCTTACAGCAGCATCTTTGTTCTGTACCTTTCTATATAAAGCCTCTGTGGTGAAGAGCTTTCTGGGACATTTTCCTGTGTAAAGGGGAACACCAAAAGGCATGACTATGAGTCATGGAAGCAGATGGCATGGTTACTATAGTTGCTGTCAGCCATGTTTAAGGGGTTGAACATTTGAGTATTAATGATATTTAATGATATGAAATGTACACCCCTGTATTGACCACCCCCTTTGTTCCCTTTTATGATTGGCTAATAACGTATATAAGTTGTATACCTGCCCAGAATTAAATCAGATAGCTTTGAACATAGACTCTGCATTATCTCTTTTGTGTTCACCAAGAAGCTATCTCCTCAGTACTGAGAGGGTCTTGTGAGTGTGGTAATTGCTGTGATTATACCTAGCTGGTCTTGTCAGGTATATGGAAATACCGTTTTATCCACTTCACCACTGAGCGGACAGACGCCAATCCGAAAGGACTTGATTAGTAGTTAGTGTTTCATGTTGTTAGTTAGTGGTTCATGGATCTTAGATCAAAGATGGGCCTTGCGTCCCAGTTTGGTTTTTGAACTGTAAACAGCTTCGAGTAAAACCCAGTGCCTCTTTCGGATACAGGAACCTCTACAATCACTCCTTGATGCACTAAATGATGTAGTGCCTGAAACAATAAGTCTCTGTTTGGAGGATCCGAGGGAATGCTGGATCTTAGAAACCTCTGAGGGGGAACCCCCCGCAACTCCAGCTTGTAACCGCGGGCTATAGTTGAGGTGACCCACTCGTCCTGAACTATTGTTCTCCAAATGTCCGCAAAGTGCGGCAGCCTCCACCCCCCCTACCTGAGTGGAGGCATCCCCTCAAAAGGAGGGCTTTGAGGGGATGCAGGACACAGAGCGGCAGGACCGGACTGAACTGGGGCCGCTTTGAGCGGAGGCTGCTGCATCCCCCTCCCTCTCTCCTCCTCTTGTGTGTCACAGAGGATGCAGGCTGTGTGTTACAGAGCCAGGTCTGTGTTCCGCGGCACCGTAGCAAGGTCCCGCCCCCAGACCGGCTCGTGTGATAGTAGATTAAATCAGTAATCCGGCTATCACATGAGCCGGTCTAGGGGGGCGGGACCTTGCTACGGCGCAGCCGAACACAGACCCGGCTCCATGACACATACCATGGTGAGTCTGTATCGATGATGGGCGCAGTGAGGCTACATTTAAGGGCACAGTGAGCAGAATTTGTGGGCACGGTGAGCAGTATTTGTGGGCACAGTGAGCAGTATTTGTGGGCACAGTGAGCAGTATTTGTGGGCACAGTGAGCAGTATTTGTGGGCACAGTGAGCTACATTCTTGGGCACAGTGAGCAGTATTTGTGGGAACAGTGAGCAGTATTTGTGGGAACAGTGAGCAGTATTTGTGGGAACAGTGAGCAGTATTTGTGGGAACATTGAGCAGTATTTGTGGGAACAGTGAGCAGTATTTGTGGGCACCGTGAGCTACATTTATGGGCACAGTGAGCAGTATTTGTGGGCACAGTGAGCAGTATTTGTGGGCACAGTGAGCAGTATTTGTGGGCACAGTGAGCAGTATTTGTGGGCACAGTGAGCAGTATTTATGGGCACAGTGAGCAGTATTTATGGGCACAGTGAGGCTACATTTATGGGCACAGTGAGGCTACATTTATGGGCACAGTGAGGCTATATTTATGGGCACAGTGAGCTGCATTTATGGGCACAGTGAGCTGCATTTATGGGCACAGTGAGGCTACATTTATGGGCACAGTGAGGCTACATTTATGGGCACAGTGAGCTGCATTTGTGGGCACAGTGAGGCTACATTTATGGGCACATGAACTGCATTTATGGGCACAGTGAACTGCATTTATGGGCACAGTGAACTGCATTTATGGGCACAGTGAACTGCATTTATGGGCACAGTGAACTGCATTTATGGGCACAGTGAACTGCATTTATGGGCACAGTGAACTGCATTTATGGGCACAGTGAGACGCATTTATGGGCACAGTGAGACGCATTTATGGGCACAGTGAGCTGCATTTATGGGTACAATGAGGCTGCATTCATTGACACAGTAAAGCTGCATTGATGGGCACAGTGAGGCTGCATTTGATGGGCACAGTGAGGCTGCATTTGATGGGCACAGTGAGGCTGCATTTCATGGGCACTGATGAGGCTGCACTGATGGGTACTGATATGCTTTATGTTAATATTGTTAAAGTTGTTGTTATTTATTATTTGGAACTTAATTCTGCATAAAACATTTAACAATGTCATTTTATGAGATAATTTATGAGGCCGTGTTTAGGGGCGGGGCAGGGGAGGGGTTGGGTGGGGCAACTGGTGGCGAGTAACTTTTAAGGCCTGGCTAGTGGCTCAGGACTTGAAATTTTGAGCCTATGCAACAATCCTGCTAAGCAACACCTGGTGACTCAAGTGAC
Source organism: Lithobates sylvaticus (assembly GCA_028564925.1). Lineage (NCBI taxonomy): Eukaryota > Metazoa > Chordata > Amphibia > Anura > Ranidae > Lithobates > Lithobates sylvaticus. The sequence continues at coordinate 401,423,542 of CM053026.1, forward strand.
GCGGGTAAGGATAAATGAACCGCTGCAAATGCCTGGTTCGGAAAACAACAATACATTTTTGTTTCTTTTACTTTTGGGAAATGAGGTTAGATATTGTATATCTTCCTTTTCCCCTTTTTTTTCCTTTTCCCTTGGTTTTCTTTTTTTTCCTATTTATCCTTATTGTATAGTGTAAATTTTGTAACGTGAAAAATAAATAAAGGCAAATGCCTGGTTCAGAGCCCGCTCTGTGTCCCACAGCTGCCTTCTGGAAGCACTGCATGCTTGGCATACGCAGCTTAAATATGCTGGCTGTGCGCCGGAACGTTCTGCGATGCGTGCATGTGCGCGATCTTGGCAAACAAGCGTGGTTGTATTCACGTATGACGTGAAACTTCGTGCATAATGCAAATCTTCGTTCGCCCAGATAAAGGCTACGGGCGCATGTGCGGCTTTGGGCAAAGCCGCGTACGCCATGGCTGCCAAACAAAGCAGCGCTCTTGAGAATGCACATGCGAAAATGGCGCACCATCCTGCGCCATCATACAGGTAAAAAAAACCGCCAGACAAGAAAAAAAAAAAGATACACTTTGCAAACACCCACAGCTAGCTCAAACCCCCCCCCCCCCCCCCCGTTTGGTCACCACACACAGGTGTCCAGCCTCTAGCTAGCTTGACTGATTGTTACAATCACTGGGACACCCCACAATAAGTAAATAAAGGGGTTTCACTTACCCGTCGTGCAGTGCCGCTTAGAAACTAAGAGCCCAATCTTCACCCATCACGGCGAGTTCCTGTCACTTGAGGACCTTCAAGAACTGGGTACCCTTTTCATGTTTAGAGTCTACTCCCTTGGACCTGTACAGCACCCTACAGGAATACCTTAGCGCCGTGGTGTCCAGGATTCCACTTCGCAGGGTCCAGCCCCCGGAGGTCACATTACAGGCAAAACCTTGCAGGATCTTAGGTCTTCTTTGTGAGGCTCGGGTACCGTTTATCTAAGCATATAGAGCCTGTGTCAAATGGATCCGATCGCTCAATCCCTTGATTCATTTAAGAACTGTTAGTGGGACTAGAGACCTGGAGCTCAGAGAGCTCAAACAAACGTGCCTATCCACCTTGCAGAAACAAGTAAAAAGAACCTGAAGTAGTTCCTGTATGGGAGGGGTTATATAGGGGATCACTTCCTGTCCATTCACCTGGAGATGAAGTATAACCCAGTAGGTAAAGATTATTAGCCTAATTCTGTGTCCCATGATGTATGAAAAAGAAAAAACATCACATATACCATAGTGTGTTATATAGAGCACTTCTATATAACCTTTACCAGTACATGCAGGTCTGGAAAGTGCCACAATGCAGAGCCTAGTGCTCAAAGATCACATTCCAGGTTACTCCTGAAACATTTGTTTAGCGGGTCTGATAATGACCTCCAAAGTCAAGCTGGAAAGTCAATCCAGATGCATATATTGACCAACACAGCAGTGATGTAACAAAAAGGGTAGACTTTCTCAATTGAGCAAAGAAAAGACATCCATACTCCTAGGATACTAGCAAAAACTGAGGTCTGATGGGAATAGTAGGGGATATTGTGGGCTAGCCCACACTTTTTTTTTTTTGTTTGCCATGGTCCAATTCCCATGTAGTCAGCAGTATATCCCACCTATCTTTGAATTCCTGTGTCCCTCAATGGACTAGAGAGAAACCTTTAAAAGCTCAATTTTTGACTGCAACCAGCTGCTATATTTAAAAGTGGTGTGGGGAGCAGCAGCAGGGAGACTGGCATGGTATGCTACATACGAACTATCTAATTTGATAAAAAAATGTATTTATTTTTTTTAAATAGCACACCTAATGTTTAAAAAAATAAATAAAAGCGCACACAAACTTGACTGCATCAAACTTTATTTTATGTACACACAATATATATATATATATAGATATATTTAGAATATATATGATCATTTTGCACTTTAGGTCTAATATAGAGCCTCTTTGACAAACAAAACAGAACCAAAATTGTCAACAGGAAAAACATTGCAAAACTATGTACAGTGTGCATGTATACTAAACTGATTATATACAAACACCTTCTATACACTCCACTTGCATTCTTACATACACCAAAAGTAGGCTCTAAAGTGCAAGAGTTCTCAATTTGTATTTTATAACTGACTAAAACACGGCAAACGCCTGAATGCAAACTGACACTTTTTCTCCTCTTCAGCTGAAACAATCTCAAAACTTGGTCCAACTACAAAACTAGACAGATATAATAAACTTTAAAAAACAGACATGTCCTGAAGTCTCCAGTCATTTTACAATTGTATGGGCACTACATAGAATACCAGTGCTGTATTTTAGTCAGAAAAAATGCTGACTAGCAATCTTCTTAAAATATTTAAAGTGCTTGTAATCCAGATCAGCTTCACAGAGAAAAAGGAAATCTCCTGCATCGCTCCTTTACGTCATCACTGAGCATAGGAGGCATTTCAGAATGAAGGTGAACTTCCAGCCTCTGAGTCCAAGGTTCAGACTGTTCCCAGACGTGGCCCTGGTGCCAGGGAGCAGAGATTAATATGAAAGTAGTGGTGCATAGAATGGTCACCTGTTCTCAGCAAACAAGGTATTTACCTAGGATAAGAAAACACATTTTATGAAAATATGGGTGGGTGCACCAATGCGCCTAAGTACAGTGCTTAGGTTCCTGTAGGAAGAATAGAGAGAGTCTGTCACCAACTTGAAAATCTGAAGGTTACAGTACAAATAAATTAAGTATTTTAAATGCTTACATGCAGTGTTATTCCTTTATCACCACAAAAAAATATCCCTCACGGTCCAAAACAAACACTGAATCACCTAATAAGTATAAATAATAGGGGGGATGGGGAGTCACTAGTGAAATTTATTGCAAAAAAAAAATAAAAAATACGGGATGGATCATAATGTCTAAATGGGGGAAAGGATGAGTAAGAGTTCTCAATTTATTCAGTTTTGAACTGTCAGCTGCTCAGATCTCTCTTTTACTCACGGATCTGTCCTTCTGTCCCACCTTGAGAGGTAGGGTTTTTGAAATTGTTAAGGGTATCTGCCGGTTTGCTAGGAAAATGGTATTACGGGCGTTACATGATAGGAAATTAAATGCGGTTCCGCTGTGCTCGCGTGGAGATTGGTCAAGTCTGAGCAGATGTGAATATCGAACGCTCAGAGATCTCATTGTTTTATGGGAGGAAGGAAATGTGGACGAGGAGGATGACCCTTATGAATTTTCTTGGCTAATGTTAGATTTAGCTCTGGAAGTGAGTGGGGAGGTTATTGAACTGCAAGATCAACCAATGGATACTGTTTCCTTGAGGGATGTTAACCTCTATAAAAGATGTAAATCTTTTCCCCCTTTGTCTGCTGATCTGGGTGTGTCAAGGCGGTTACTAAAAGAACTGCGACATCTAAGGTGGTTTTACGTTTCTCATGACAATTTGACACGTGCGGAAAGAAACACTCTTTAGGAGTTGCATCTCATCCATAATTTCATTATTATGGCAGCAGACAAAGGGGGGAATAATGTCCTTATGGACACGAAAGTAGATATACCACCATGTGTAAGGGAATTTTAAGGAATACTAATTGGTACATCCCAATACCATCGATTAACAGAGGGGGAGAAATCCCAATTGTTTGGAACCATTGATGAAGCCTACCGAGAGATTATTATTAGGAAAACGTTGTAATATTTTAAGACTGAACACCCAAGGGTGCCGATCTTCTACACTCTCCCTAAGATTCACAAATCTGTGCGTTATCCACAGGGCACCCCATTATTTCAGGTGTAGGATAACTTACGGAGTCAATTAGTGAGTATAATGACAGGGTCCTGCAGCCATTCGTGGTTAATCAATTCTCCTATGTAAACAATACCTTGTATTTACTGACATTACTGCATGATCTTACTTTACCGGAAAACTCCATTCTATTGACATTGAGATGCTATATTCTTTGATTCCACATACAAAAGGTTTGCAGGTCATTGAAAGAACACTTCAGAGCAGGGCGACTGGGAAACACAATCACAACCGGTTCATAGTTAAGACACTTAATAGTTTCTAGTAACACGTAAATTTCAATTTGATGGCAAGATTTTATTGCCAAGTCCAAAGCACAGCCATGGAAACCAAGTGTGCCCTGGTGTATGCCAAATATTTACCACGGGGACTGGGAGACCTGGCACTTTGGTGGGAAGACATTGTCAGTGTACCTGTCTAGGGTTCTTTCCTGGTACAGCTACATCGACAACATCCTCATTTTTTGGATGAGCTCTGAGGAACATTGCCTTGGAATTTGTGTGACTTACACCCAACCCTTACAACTTAAGGTTCACAAGTGAGTGTCATCCCTAGAGGGTTATCTTTCTGGATCTGGTGATTGAGGATTCATTCCGTTATGCACATATTCCTATAAATGAATGACACTGCTGTCTGGGCGGAGTCCCGCACAGCTGCACTGTTTTTAAAATATGACAGCATATGCAGGGAGAAGGATTGAGGGATGGGTGGGAGGTTGCTGAACATGTTACACCCCAAATACAGGTGTAACCTGTAACATGTTCCATGTTCAGAAGGTAAACACAGAGCTGATCCGCACTATATGCTGACTACGCAAGCTGCGTAGGGCCCCACCGCTGTGCGGGGCTCCCAAGGGCGGATTGGCTCTGCTCAGGGACCCTTGGGTCGCGGCCGCCGATGTGAGGCCATCAGCGCCTGAAAAAAAAAGATGGCTGCGGGGCCGGGCCGACATGCAACTGCGCATGCGCCAGCGCTGTTCCGAAGTCCGGACGCGCTTGGCAATTTTCGGAAAGGCGGGCGCATACGTAGGGGCACGATGGCGCAGAGTGGCGCCATTTAAAAAAATAAAGCCTTCCTACTTCCCCTCCGCAGCCTCTGACCTTCTGGGGCCCCCTGCAGCCTCTGACCTCCTGCCCCCCCCATGCAGCCTCTGACCTCCTGTCCCTCCCCCCCATGCAGCCTCTGACCTCCTGTCCCTCCCCCCCATGCAGCCTCTGACCTCCTGTCCCTCCCCCCCATGCAGCCTCTGACCTCCTGTCCCTCCCCCCCATGCAGCCTCTGACCTCCTGTCCCTCCCCCCCATGCAGCCTCTGTCCTCCTGTCCCTCCCCCCCATGCAGCCTCTGACCTCCTGTCCCTCCCCCCATGCAGCCTCTGACCTCCTGTCCCCCCCATGCAGCCTCTGATCTCCTGTCCCCCCAACCCCTCGCAGCCTCTGACCTCTCCTGTTGCCCGCCCCGCAGCCTCTGACCTCTCCTGTTGTCCCATCCGCGGCCTCTGACCTCTCCTGTTGTCCCATCCGCGGCCTCTGACCTCCCCTGTACCATCCGCGGCCTCTGACCTCCCCTGTACCATCCGCGGCCTCTGACCTCCCCTGTACCATCCGCGGCCTCTGACCTCCCCTGTACCATCCGCGGCCTCTGACCTCCCCTGTACCATCCGCGGCCTCTGACCTCCCCTGTACCATCCGCGGCCTCTGACCTCCCCTGTACCATCCGCGGCCTCTGACCTCCCCTGTACCATCCGCGGCCTCTGACCTCCCCTGTACCATCCGCGGCCTCTGACCTCCCCTGTACCATCCGCGGCCCCTGACCTCCCCTGTACCATCCGCGGCCCCTGACCTCCCCTGTACCATCCGCAGCCCCTGACCTCCCCTGTACCATCCGCAGCCCCTGACCTCCCCTGTACCATCCGCAGCCTCTGACCTCCCCTGTACCATCCGCAGCCTCTGACCTCCCCTGTACCATCCGCAGCCTCTGACCTCCCCTGTACCATCCGCAGCCTCTGACCTCCCCTGTACCATCCGCAGCCTCTGACCTCCCTAACCTTTTTTCCTAACTTCCTGCAAGCGCACCGCTCCAGTGTGAAAGCACTGAGGCTCTCACACTGGGGCTGCAGGGGAGGCGTTTTTCAGGCGCTTTACAGATGCTATTTTTAGCCCTTTAGTGCCTGAAAAATGTCTGTGTGAAAGTAGCCTTAGATCTGAAGAAAACTGCTTTCAGTAGGCCAACTCAATACAGCCGCTGCATTTTCAAAAGTTGTAAAACTCCTGGTCCCTTCAGCCGTCAAACTTATACCCAAAATGGTGCTTGATACTTTGCCCCTGGATTTATTTAATTTTCAGAGTTTCACAAAAGGCACAATTTAAAATCTCCAAATATTTGTCATTTGCTAATTTAACCCAGTTTTAACTTTTAAATTTAGTAAAACATTTTTACATTGTGCTGGGTTTGTGTGCGCCAATAATGATTTTAGTATATTCTTTATTAAAAATATAGCTTTGATAAACAACCTTGTGAGTATCATGAGATGGACAAAATCATCTTTAATTCTACAGGTTCTGTTATTACTTTCAAAGCTGTTAAAGGGGTTGTAAAGGATGAATGTTTTTTTACTTTAATGCATTCTCTGCATTAAAAAGGTAAAAAAAAAAAAAAATATAGGATTTTTATAACAGCTTACCTGTAAAATCCTTTTCTTGGAGTACATCATGGGACTTGTGCACCATAGTAATCACTATGTGGGTATATAACCACCTTCAGGTGATGGACACTGAGCAATGCTATGTGAGGGGAGGGATACACAACCCGTAGGGCACACCCAAACATGAGGACCTATACTGCTGCCTGCAGCACACTGCGCCCGAAGGCGATCTCCTCATGCCTGCTCACATCCACCTAATAAAATTTGGTGAATGTATGTACTGAAGACCAGGTTGTGGCCTTACAGATCTGAGCCATGGAGGCCTGGTGACGCACTGCCCAAGAAGCACTAACCGCCCTGGTAGAGTGCGCTTTGACTTGGAAAGGTGGACTCTTACACCTTAAATCATAAGTCTGAATTAAACCTTGCCGAACCCACTTGGAGACAGGGGATTTTGATGCTGCCTATCCTTTCTTAGGACCCTCTGGCAGTACAAATAAGACATCAGTCTTTTGGATCTGAGATCTGATCTTTAAATAGATTTTGACCGCTCTCACCACATCAAGACAATGTAGTGATTTCTCTTCCCTGGAACATGGTTTTGAAAAAAAAACTATGGCAGGTTAATATCTTGGTTCAGGTGGAAACCTGAGACCACTTTCGGCAAAAAATCTGGACGAGGGCGCAACACCACTCTGTCCTCATGAATAATCAAGTATGGCTCGTTACAAGAGCAGCCAATTCCGAAACCCTTCTTGCTGAGGATATAGCAACCAAGAACACCAACTTTCTTTTTAGAAGGACTAAGGGAATATGTTGTAATCGGTTCAAATGGTTGTTTTTGTAACACTGACAAAACTAAGTTCAAGTCCCAAGGGTTCGAAGGTGGTCTAACTGGTGGATTAATCCACATCACCCCTTGCATAAAACCCCGGACTAAAGAATGTGTAGCAAGCAGTCTTTGAAATAAGACCGATAAAGCTGAGACTTGTCCCTTAGCAGTACTCAAGGCCAACTTCCTCTCTACCCCCAATTGTAGAAAGGCAAGAATTCTGCCTATGATATATCTCAGAGGGTGCCAACCCTTGGATTCACACCAGGAAACATAAGCCCGCCAGATTCTATAATATATAGTTCTGGAAGTTGCATTAATCAAGGTAAAGATAATTGACCCGGAAAAGCCAAGTTTCTTCAGAATGAGGGTTTCAATAGCCAAGCCATAAATTTAGCGTTCGTAAGGTAGGATGGAATATCGGCCCCTGTGAGAGCAGGTCTGGCAGTAGTGGAAGGGACCATGGATCTTTCACCGCCATCGTTATGATTTCTGCATACCAGGACCTTCTGGGCCATGCTGGGACTACCAGAATTACCGGCTTTCTTTCCAGCTTGATCCTGCAAATAAGTTGTGGCAACTGAATAGGGGGGGAATGCATAAATCAGTGAGAACTGATCCACACGGGGTCAGCAATGCATCTGTTCCGCATGCGAGTGGATCCCTTGTCCTGGACACAAAAGTTGACTAACTTCATGTTGAATCTGGACGCTAGAAGATCTACATCCAGAGTGCGCCATCTTTGGCAAACAGCCCAAACAATGTTGGGGTGAAGAGACCATTCTCCTAGGAATAACTGCTGGCGACTCAGGTAGTCCGCCTGTCAATTCTCTACCCCCGGAATGAAAGTCTGCCGATAGGCACAGAATATTCCTTTCTGCCAAAGTTAGAATATGTTTCACCTCTGTCTGCGCTGCAAGACTCTTGGTGCCCCCCTTGGTGATTGATATAGGCCACAGCTGTGGCATTGTCGGATTGGATCCTGACAGGACAATCCTGTAACCTGAAAGTCCAGGCCTTCAAAGACAGACGTACTGCCCGAATCTCTAGGATGTTGATGGGCAAGGCTCTTTCGGTTCTTGACCCTGGACAGTTGTCTTCTCTAGTACTGCTCTCCAGCCTGAAAGGCAGGCATCTGTCGTTACCACTTTCCAGAACTGGTCTGAAGGATTTTCCTTTCAGCAGATTCTGGGTTAGTAACCACTGAGGCTTTGGGACACCCTTGGAGACAGCCGCATTGGCAAGTCTAAAGCTTGAATCGTTTTGTTCCAAGCAGACAGGATACTGTTTGAAACAGTCTGAAATGGAACTGGGCATAGGGTACCGCTTCGAATGAAGCCAACATCTTTCCTAACAACCTCATGCAAAGGCAATTGGAAGGATCTCTTATGGAGTTGATTTTTGCCTGAGGCAAGAACACCTTTTTCTGGGCTGCGTCTATAATCAGGCCCAAATACTCAAGCTTTTTTAGCGGTTTTAAGGATGAGTTCTCTAGGTTGAGAATCTAACCCAGACTTTCCAGGTAACTGGTTGTAATGTGTACACTTTGCTCCAAACGACCCACCAACTGGTCTATTAGCAACAGATCGTCTAGGTATGACAAGACTGTTATGCCCTGTGCCCTTAACCTGGCTAGAGGTGGGGCCAGAACTTTTGTGAACATCTGGAGTGCTGTAGCTAGCCCGAAGGGCAAGGCTACAAACTGAAAATGCTGTTAGACATCGAACCGCAGAAACCTTTGGTGAGTGGGAAATATAGGGACATTCAAATATGCATCCCTGATGTCGATAGACGCCAGAAGTTCTCCTCCTTGTAGGATAGAAACTACTGACCTAATCGACTCCATGCGAAAGGAGCAGATCTTCAGGAACTGATTTAGATTCTTTAGATCTAGAATGGGTCTGGCACCTCCATTCGGTTTTGGTACCGTAAAGAGGTTTGAATAAAACCCCAAACCTTGCTCTTCTATGGGGATCTGTATGATCGGTCTAATACCCGAAACAGATTGCCTTTTCCCTGGATCTTTGGGAACGTTTGACCTCAGAAAATGAGACGGTGGAAACTCCCGAAATTCTAGTCTGTATCCTAGCCACTTGCTTACTGGGCTCTTAAACCCACCTCCTGCCTAGACCAATTTTCAGCTTTCAGCGCTGTCGCACTTTGAATTACAATAGAGCTTTCTTTTGGTGGTATTAAATCACAGCTGGGATTTTTATTTTTTGCTAAACAAAAAAGATGGAAAATTAAAAAAAAAAAAAAAAAAATCCATGTAACAGTTTGCTAGAAAATTTAGCAAACAGGTCATTTTTCTCCTTCATTGATATGCGCTGATGAGGCGGCACTGATAGGCTGCACTGGTGGGCACTGATAGGCACAGTTAAGGTGGCACTGATGGGGACAGATAAGGTGGCACAGATAAGATGGCACTGATGGGGACAGATAAGATGGCACTGATGGGGACAGATAAGATGGCACTGATGGGGACAGATAAGATGGCACTGATGGGTGGCCCTGATGGGTACCACTAATAGATGGCACTGATGGGTGGCACTGTTGCCTATTGTTAGGTGGCAGGGGGCACAGGTGGGCACTGATGAGCTGGCTGCAGCTTGCCGTGATCGGGACTGATGTCCCTCTCACGGCCACCGGTGATCAGCTTTCTTTTTTCTCCTCACGCTGTCATTCTGCAGTGTGGAGGCACGACTGAAGTTCCCAGCGCCTGGGGGTGGGATTTTTGGTACCTTTGTGGTGTCTTTTTTGGGAGCGATAGTGCTGAGCACAAAAAGCAGAGGCACTAAGTAAATGCACAACTCGCTGAGCAAATAGTTTAGCAAAAGACAATGTTGCTAATAAAGTTCAGCTTTAGTGCTGTGTGTAAATGTTATTCCCTGTACTGGAAATGCCTGCTTCAACCTTACGTGCCCCCAGCGTTCCTGTGTTCGGTGTGTCAGGCTCCAGCTGGTTTAGCTGTGAAGAGTCTGCTGTGTGCTCCTTGTGGACTTATGTCCCGCACACGGCGGCGCACCTTTAAACCACGTCCCCTCCGTCATTACACACTGGTTTAACTAGCCATAGTCTGCGCGCGCAGAGGGCATTCAACACGCTCCTTGAGCGAGAGGGAAAGGAGGGCTGGGGAGGCGGGAAGTTTTGAAAAAACTTCTGTGGGGAAGAAAAGAAAAATAAACATATGAAAGCCGCTGCACCCCAGCCCTCCCTGAGGGGGGGGGGGAACTACTGTTGTACCTCCCTTCCCCCAGGGGGGAAGAAAGAACATGCTATTAAAAAAAAAAATAAACATTGTTCTGGATGAGGAATTCCCCCTGGCTTGCTGAGACCACACACGTGCTGTTTAGCTGGGACTCTGAGCTGACTGAAAAGCAACGTTCTAAGGTATGTGCATTTTACTCCCCTAGTGGAGACTTTAGGCAGGACAACATTTTTCTTATGGAAGAAAAAAAAAAAAACATAGGTTGACTTTTTACAGTTCCTAGGCTTCTTCCCTCACCTTATCCTCGCTGCAGGATACTGCTGTAACAGACAGATCCAAACTTCACCGATCACGGCTGGCTGCGTTAGCAAACCTTCAAGAACCGAGTCCGAACTTCCTGTATTGGGTATACCAGTGTCCATCACCTGAAGGTGCCTATATACCCACATAGTGATTACTGTGGTGCTCTGTGCCCCATGATGTACGATAAAGAAAAAAATATATACTGTCAGCTCACTCTCCTTCCCCCCCAGCTCTCTTAAATACTTACCCGAGCCTGATATCGATACAGCGATGTGCCAGAGAGCAATGGTACTTCTCTTCTTACCCTCCGCACTGGACTCAGTGAGAGCTGCGTAAACCATTGGCTCCTGCTGCTGTCAATCAAATCTAGTGATGAGAGAGGGGCCAAGACGCACTGTGTGCATCAATGGACACAGAGTATGGCTCAGGATCCAGCACACGTGTGTGCCACCATAGGAAGCTGCTTCCTATGGTGGCACATAGAGAAGAGGAGGAACCCAGAGTGCCCTGAGGACCCCTGAAGGGGGAGATCAGGGCTGCTTTGTGCAACAACCTTGCACAGAGAATGTATGACATTTTTGTTATTTTAAAAAAATAGCTTTAAAAAAAATAAAAAATAAAAACTGTAAAAAGCTGAAAAAAATTTGAAAAATAACAAAAAATGTTCTGGCCTGCTAAGTTGAAAAATAGGAGACAACGCCTGGTAGGTAGAGGGTTAAAGTATTGAAGCCAGACAGTTAATTGCATTTAGCAATTTCTGAAGGTAAAAAATGGAAGCCTCCACAAATTTCTGTCTCTAAACTTCCCAATTTGGATCTACCGATCATTTTGACATATGGTTTTCATTAAAATGTAACTTTTTTGTATTAATTTTCTCCATCACAAGCAATGCGGTGCAAATCACATGCGATGTCTGATCGCACTAGTGTGAACCCAGCCTGTTCAGAAAAAACTCTGTTGCAGGCCGATGGCGATTAAAAGGTTACATCCCACCCTGGGATCATTATAAATGATCATCATTATTGGTTAGAGGGGAAAGATCAGGGTAATAAAACATTTTGATTTATCACAGACTGGGGCTTTAATGATACCTTACACTAATGACTTAATTCCACACGCTTTTGTTTACAGCTTGTTTTTCATGCTCAGGCTTGATAAAAATTCATAAATCAGAATGGGGGTGGTGTTTTAAAAGTGGGGTGTAAACTTATTGCCTGCTTTTCTAAGGCACAGGGCAGCATGGAGTATACGCTTACCTGACCCAAAATTTAATATATTGCAGCTTACCAGTCCTTGGTAGCTGCATTTGCTTCCTTTTTTTTTTTTTTTAGATTAAGAGAAATTTCTAAAAGTTAGGAAAAACTTCTTCTGATGCTGCCAGAAATCCAGAGGCATTCACACTTCCTCTGCACAAAATTAAAATCTCAAAAAACGTCATAGTTTTTTTTTTTTTAATCGCTGATTCTGCCCACAATTTCAAAACGCGCAGTTAAAATGTCAAAACGTACATCAGTGTTTTCAGGTGGCATTCATTTCAATGCCACTAAAAAACCCAGTGCGATTCTGCCGCGCAAAGTTCTGGAACTTTTTGTGCGAACACACTGATGTGCGATTTGACATTTTAACAGCACGTTTTGAAAGCGTGGGCAGAATCGTGATGATTCCGCCCGCAATTCAAAACACTTGTGTTTGAACGGAGCCCAGGAGAAAATAAAATGATTACAGTGACCACATCCAATGACTCGTACGCTGCAAAATATAGCTTTTTTTTAAGGTTTAAATACACTTTAATATAAAATTGAATAATGTATTGTAGTATTGTTACCTGCTGCAAACCTCTTCTTGACCAATGACATCCTATAACCAGAGCCCACCAGCTCTATGTCCACCCCAGATAAAGTACGGCCTTCACATGTAAACTGGGCTGCAGCTGGGGAGGGAGTACTACAACCACGAAGTGGCTGCCAGCGGGCATATAGCCTTCCACCACCTATAACAAGTAAAATAGAATAGGAATAATCAAACCCCAAATCCAACCAACAAAATAAGCATATACCATATGATCAGAGGTAACATATCTCGACACAATCACATTAACCCCTTTGTGATCGCAATACATCAAATGTAAAATGCCTCTTGCTGTGAGAATGATAACTAACCTTGCAGTAGAGAGCTAGGCATGTACAAATGTGTATTCCTAGTTCTCAAACCCTGTGTCAGACAAATTAATTACATAGTTAACTGGCGATACTAAACTTGGTCTTGGCATCTAAGGGTCAAAAACTTCTCATCACAAAAGGGTTAGGATCATAAGCAGTCCAAAACGCAATATTCCCCACGCACACATTTCTGAAAATAGCTGTTCAGTAATGCTGGGTGCTGTAATGACAACAGGCTGGAAACTGTAGACAATCTGAGTGAAAAAAAGTCATAAGCACACCAAGGATTCTTCAAAAGGGTCCAAAGCTTTATTTTCGTGGTCACATAGTGAACATACGGCAACTATTCAGAGCCACGCAGGGCCCCTTCGTCAGGCATCATAAGCAGAGCACATAACACAGAGAAAACTCGAACACAAATGTTCAGTTAAAAATATATCCCTTCCATGACATATAAGCAAAATATATTTTAATCGGGATATCATTTAAAAGGATTAGGGTACATGCATACAGACATTTGCAGGTGTAAGTGAGCTCTATTGTAAGTTTCCTGCATTTTCCTTTGCCCGGAGAACTGCTGATGAGGCGTAAGGCCAGCCATAAAAATCACCTGTACTCGTGTATGACCTATTTCCCAAACACAAAACGTCCATTTGTGTTAGTCAGAAGTCGGAAAGAAAATAGATTTGCCTCATTTGCAGTTAGACCTAGATGGTGCTGCACTTGGCGTATGTATTTGCAAGCCCTTGGCAGTTCTTATTTGTGTGTTACAGCTCTCCCAGCTTCCCCTGTCTCTCTCTACTACAATTCATAGCCACTAAGAATGAGACATGTAACCAAATGTTCCCCATTTAAAAACCCAGGAGTACTTGGCAGTGCTTTTCTGGGTACACTTGTAGCTGTTTACATCTCAATGATACCGTGCACGTTAGACCTTAATACAGAAAAACAGTAATGAGGCTAGTAATAAAGTACCATTATCATTTGCTTCACTTCTCTAAAAGGAGAAGTAGGGCCAATGCTTAAAATGATGACGAAACATGTTGGCCGGTAATTTCTGGTATCGGCACATCCGGTTCCGGTGGTTAACTCCGGCAACCATCGAGGATGAGGTAAAGTTTTTTTTTTTTTTTTTTTTTTTAAAGAGGAGTTCCAGGTCTTTTATGTTTATTAAAAGTCAGCAGCTACAAAAAGTGGTTACTGACTTTTAATAAACAGACACTTACCTGTTCCACGGTCCAGTGATGCGGCCGAACGGGGTGTCGCTCCTCTCCCCCTCCGCCGGCGCCTCCATTGCCACTCTGGGCACCTGGCCATGACAGCTTTCGGCTTCACGGCCGGGCACGCACGGCGCATGCGCGAGTCACGCTGCGCTCCCTGAGTGGATAGGCGATCTCCTGTCACGTGTCCCAGGAGATCGCCTAGAGGGAGGGGCCGTCTAAGGCGAAAGGAGGAGTCGCCTAGGCAGTCCCTGGGCAGAAGGAGGAAGTGGGACAGAAAGTCCCCCTCCTAATGAAGCCCCCACTCCCCCCCCCCAAAGAAAATTACATGCCAAATGTGGCATGTAAGGGGGCGAGGAGTGCTTAAAGCGTAAGTTCCATTTTGGGTGGAACTCCGCTTTAACATTTAGAGGTAATAACACAAGGGATAGTCGATCTGGAAATATCCGATCGCCTCCTAGGGGGATCAGGAAAAAGACCCCCCCTCCCCCCAATGTAGCGAATTGGATCATGCTTTTTCAGGGCTTTTTGCCAACTATATGGAGGTTTTCTATTTTTTTTTTTCTGTTGGTTTAACTATAGAAGGACTAGGGCCTTTTTCCAGCGTAACTATGTAACAAATGAGCATAAAACGAATTTTATTGATGATTATTTGGATTTTTTTTTAAGGCTCATCAGTGCTGTCACCTGAAGATAGCTGTGAATAGTTTAATTTAATGTATAATAGTAGGCCCATTCCTTAATTAATTATTTTTTACCATTTTAAATACACAGGCCATCACCCTCCCGTATCTTCCATTTCCTTACCAGATGATGTGCTGGGGATCTGCCACAGCAATCTTCTCTCTGAACTAAGGGAAGAATTCAGTCGGTTTAGTAAAAACAAAAACAGAAAATGTTGCACAAAAAAGTCATATGCTGACTCAGCAATAATAAATGGCAAGAACAGAATGTCACTTTATTTTTAAACAGACACTGGATAAAGTAATTTAGAAGATTGAATACTGGCAAACAAGAGTTGTCTTCCATCATGCCTCAGTTTTTTAGCATACCAATGGTAGATGTGGATCATAAGAACAGAGGGAAGAGACCTGAACCAATATCCTATTTTCTAAAGCAAAGGTCGGCAACCCCCGGCCCGCCACCGCCAATTGTCCGGCCTGTCAGTGCCTATGATTAATTCACGGGGGACCCCACCCGTGGACAGGTTCGCCGCTGTTCTATTAATAGCACAGTGGTGATCGGCTAATATCACAGGGCTGGATGGGGGCGGGAACCGCTGAAGTGAACTTTTTACATTAAACAGCAGGTGATTGGTTTCTGGGCTATCATAGCAACCAATCACCATCCAGTTAATGTAAAATGTTAACTTCCGCAGTTCCCGCCCCCATTCAGTCGGATACCAGCCACTTGCCCCTCTGCTCTACACCGGTGTAAGGTAGGAGAGTTCTACCTGCACAGTGTGCAATTGTGTGTCCGTGGGGCAGAGGGCACTATGGGGGCTGGAGGCAGAGGCCACTTTAGGGGCAGAGGGCACTATGGGGGCTGGAGGCAGAGGGCACTATGGGGGGGGGGCTGGAGGCAGAGGGCACTATGGGGGCTGGAGGCAGAGGGCACTATGGGGGCTGGAGGCAGAGGGCACTATGGGGGCTGGAGGCAGAGGGCACTATGGGGGCTGGAGGCAGAGGGCACTATGGGGGCTGGAGGCAGAGGGCACTATGGGGGCTGGAGGCAGAGGGCACTATGGGGGCTGGAGGCAGAGGGCACTATGGGGGCTGGAGGCAGAGGGCACTATGGGGGCTGGAGGCAGAGGGCACTATGGGGGCTGGAGGCAGAGGCCACTTTGGGGGCAAAGGGCACTATGAGGGCAGAGGGGCACTAGACACTAATGGGGCAGAGGACACTACAGTGGGGTGGGGTGCAGGGGACAGAGGACACTACAGTAGGGGGATGCAGGGGACACAGGAAACTTTCTATGGGGGGAAAGGACACCATGGCGTTATGTGAAGTGGGACAAAGGACACTGCAATGGGGGGGGGGGAGACCCTATTAGACCCTTCTCACTTGGAGACAGGGAGACAGGGAGACAGGGAGCCCTTCTTCCCTGGGAACCCCATAAAAATCCGAAGCCCCAGCCATATACTCCCTCAGGGTGAACTGGCTTTGAATTAGTGAAGCACCTTAAAGTGAGGTAAATCTGTACTGTTATTATTACTATGTTAGGATTATTATTATCGTCATTTATTAGCAGGTGAATGCAGCTCTCCATGCATTCACATACATTGAATCTGGCCCTTAAGTGGAAAAAGGTTGCTGACCCCTGTTCTGAAGCGTATATTAAGAGGCACAGGATGAAGTAATTCAAGGACATGGAGACATCCAAAAGCAGTCCAACTAAGGAGTAAGTACCACAGAAAATGTAATGTTGTTAACAGCCCACATAAAACAACAGGTTAACAAAAGGCAGTCTGAAGTACCTGGCAACCAAAGCCAACATCAGCTAAGGCTTGATTGTTCATCTGGTAAAAAAATAACGAACGTGTGAACCGAAAACCAGATGGCAGCCTTGAAAATTTGAGAAACAGATGCTGAATGCTGAACAGCCCATGAAGCAGTAACTGATCTAGTGGAATGTACTTGACAGGGAAAGGTGGTACCTTGTTCTAAAGTCTATAGGCTTGAATGATGAGCTGGCGAATCCACCTAGCAAAAGTGGAACAACAATCAGTTCTTCCCCTATGGGGACCTATAGGAATGACAGCGTTCGACCATCTAAAGGGAAATCTCCTTTGATGTTGTGGAGCAGGACATAGAGAAGAGAGAACAATGTCTTGGTTAAAAAAAAAAAAAAAAAAAAAAACACATTGGGGAGAAAAGAGTCATTGGCCTGAAGACAACCTTGTCTTTGTGTAGCACAAGAAAGGGTTCTTGACAGGAAAAGGCCACCAACTCAGACAAAGATAGGGACACAAAAACAGCGCTCAATGGGTTCATGAGTAAGATTTATTTCTAAAACTGCTCTAGTATAAAGACAGAGCAGGTCACAGTTCAATAAAACATACTATTAGGATCTTTGAAAAATTGGGAGGTGAAACTATCATTTGAATATAGAAGAAAACAGTACAGCATCATACCGCCTCAGGTCCTGGTGACTGGGGATGTGTTGAGATGTTACTATATCTTAACTTTGTCACGGTGTGTAGGGACCAACTCACCACTCCATGTGCCAAAGGGGAAATGGTATCATGGAGGGACAAGGCGCAGGAACACTCTCCTGGGTGGTTGCGAAGCACTGCCGCTGGATGCAAAGGTAAGATGGAAGGGACAACAATGGGTTGTCCTATGCACTCTGGACAGCCGGCGTCCGGAGTGTTCCGCGTCTCGCTGTGAGGAGGAAGGAAAACCTCAATCTGACATCCGGAAGGGGAAGGCACATCGCCGATCAGGAACACATGACGGCTGGACGCGTACTGCTGGGGGTATCCAAGGCGACCGTGACTTACTAGTTTCGCGCGCATGCGCTTTGACAAAGCAGGACCTGAGGACCTGTTTTTGTGTCCCTATCTTTGTCTGAACTTTGTCTCTGAAAGTTTAAACAGCAGCCTGGGGTCTGATTACATCCCATCTCTGAAGTTGCCCTGACATTCGGCGATATAAGACTGTTTTCTTGAGCGCATGAAACTTTTGCTGTGTATTTTTTCACCAACTCAGACAACCTCTTGAGTAAATGTAGACAAATATCCCTGGTAGGTTCAAAGGGTGGTCTCTCAAAATCCAAAAGAGACTCTACAATGTCATTGGGGGGAACGTACAGAGGGGAATAATGTGTGTGACACCCTGTAAGGGGGACCTTCACTAAGGAGAGAGAGGCAAGTGATATTTGAAAAATAACCACTAGTGCAGAGATTTGGCCCATTATGACACCTGAGGCTCATTTTTGATCCAGCTGAGCTTGCTAAAAGTCAAGATACTTACGGAATGCTTTCTGCTTTTTAGGTGCAATGGAAGACTTTGGGAGAAGCCATTATCCTAGTTTCAAAAGGTGTAGTGATAGCCAAATCAGACAGGCCCTTATCCCTCAGGACTTGAGCTTCAACAGTCAGGCTGTTAAAGCCAGTGACTGGAAAGCATGATGTTAAACTGGTCCTAGGGACAAAAGATCTGGACAATCTGAGAAGGCCCACAAAGAGAGTCTACCAGGAGTTTGATGAGGGTCAGGAAGGGCAAAGATCAGGGAGTTACCATAGCATCTCTTTCAAAGGCTGGAGGATCCCTGGTCCTGAAGACAAGCCTGCTCAGTTTGTTGTTGAACCTGGAAGCCAGAAGGTGTATTGTCCAGTGTCCCACACCTTTTGTATTTAAACACCTCAGATGATGAGACCTAAGACCAGACATTATCAACTGAGGAAACGCATGCCAGTTTTCTCCTTTGAATATGCTCGGTGAACAGGCTAGAACATAATATTCCATACATGGCAAATTTGCATCATTAGAGCTGCAAGATATCTGGTTCCACCTTGATAACTGAGGTGAGCCACTGCCGTAGCATTGTCTGACTGAATCTTGGTCAGAAGACCTAGCACTTGAAGGGATAACCAAATGGTACAGTTCCAGAATGCTGATCAGCAGACAAGCTTTCTCTGACGGCCAAGGTTTTTTGCCCTGAGAGAGGCCTGACATCCGTCGAAAAAACCTTCAAGAAAGAACTCTACAAGACAGTATCCAGAAGAAGGCCCAGATACTCCAAGCAATGAGTCGATTTTAGAGCCGACTTTTGGAGGTTCAAGAGCCATTCAAATTGCTACAAAACAACTGTTGAATGTTAACTGAAAGTGCCTGCAATGATGGTTCTTTCAGTAAAAGTGGGCCCAGGTATACCCTTATGGGAATTCCTTTTAAGTGAAATAGAGCTAATATAGGGCTAGCACTTTTGTGAAAACCCAAGAAGCAGTAGAGAGACCACAGAGAAGGGCAATGAACCTGTAATATTTGCCCACAGTAAAGAACAGACAGAAGCCAAATCATCTTTGCTGGTGACAAGAGGCATTCCCCATTAAAGGGCATTTGCAAGTAGTATTCCTTGCCCTAATGTTACACAGAGTAACAATTTGGTAAACGGGTTCTCCAGATGTGTATAGATAGGAGGACACTGTCTGGATATTAGGCGTATCCGTATGGAAAATTAGGAATGAGCTTCAGCTGTCGCACAGGTGTCAAACTGACGGCCCTCCAGCTGTTGCAGAGCTACAAGTCCCATGAGGCATTGAAATGCTGACAGTTGCAAGCATGACTCCCACAGACTGATGCATGATGGGACTTGTAGTTCCACAACAGCTGGAGGGCCGCCAGTTTTGGAAAGAATCAGGTTTAGACATTTTGGATCCATCCTATGCTTGGACCAAATCCCCAGGGTCTGGTAGCTGGACCTTCTAACCATTACAGGCTACAGAACAGGGCTGAACCTGCAGAGGAGAATAAGTGCTTATAAAAGGCTTCTAGCCTCTTATCCACAGGATCCTTAAGATTGGAACACCCCTCACACGGACAGTCAGAAATGACCAAATCTACCATGGAAATTGCCCCTTTAACTTTTTTTTTATTCATTATACATTGTGGTCATGCGTTGAGAAAAGACAGTAGAAAGCAAGCCCAAAAGAATGATATGCTATAGCGTTAGTGTGTATTAGATGAATGTACCAAGTACAATCTTACCATCTGGCGGGGGGATCAAATTGCAGGTTAGATACAGTTTCATCTAGTGGAAGTAGTATGTGAATATCACACAAGGAGCTCATGTTCTGCATATACTCCAGGTTAAACTCTGTGGAGGTGGGACTACAGTTCCAGGATGATGCCAGGTGCAAGGGGACTGCAGATTTTCCAGGTTTAAATACCTTGCGTGGAAAGAAAACTAGAGTGAGATTGGAATCAGTTGAGACAAAGATACAACATCCATACTATTATTACAGTAAGCACACCTTTATTTCAAAAATACTTAACCAGTAATCCCTTGCACAGTAATAACATTTTCATAAAATACCTCAGGCTTTTAAAGAACAAAACCTAAATACTAATTTTATTCTCAATAGATTAATATAAAAAAAATTATATTCAAATGGCAGCAGCCTTACTTTTTGAGACACTAATTCCATTGCAAAACTACAAATTTAACCTGGTGTATTGATTGTTACTGAGGCTAATGAGGGGTTGTTTTTTGCACAAGAACAGGTCCTGAAAAAAAATCAAAACAGGCGCTTCCCTAACCAGAGCCTTTAAATCCATCCACTGCCAGGTCCGTACAGCATATGGACCCACAGCATTGTTTCCAACTGGCCAGGTCCATACACTGTACAGATCTGGCTTTCTCTTTCTGCTATAAGCTAAGGGTCACTCTGCTGAACATATAGCTTGGATTAGAGGCCGACAAGAGTTTGATCAGAGCTACTGACTGAAAATGCATCCCCTGCCGCTGCTCCGCCCCGTATTTTCCACCTCCAGCCACTGCTTTTAGACATCCTAAATGCCCCCCACTTTTTTGTCGCCTTTTCCTGCCGCTTCACCCCCCAGCTATGATTTCCCCCTCCCCCACAACCCTGAACCCCTGAAGCCACATGGGCTTTAAAAATATTTCAATGTATCCCCTACCACTTTGATTACTGCAATGGACCCCCCTTGCCAGCTTCTGCTGGAGCCAGAGATCTGTGTCAGGATGTGGGGGGAGGTTGGCGGTGTTGATAAACGAGTTTAGAGCCCTCATAGGATAATAGCATTGATCTCTACTAGCCACATGTAATATGTTCCCAGTTTCGTATTGTCTTCTGTAAAAATAGGATTTTTTGTACTCACCGTAAAATCCTTTTCTCTGTAATTTACCGACTGACACAGCTCCTCTCTTTAGACCATTGGGTTGTTATGCCACCTTCAGGAGAAGACTAGGCATTACATGTTACATGTGATAATAAAACTAGAACTTTCTAGTTCCACCCAAGGGGTGGTCCCTTAGGTAACAACCCCTCAGCATGCTACTGCAGCATCAGTATGTCAACAAGCAGTATAGCGTAAAGAAAAATAGGAGGGGCGGGTGCTGTGTCAGTCGGTGAATTGCAGAGAAAAGGATTTTACGGTGAGTACAAAAAATCCTATTTTCTCTTATATTCACAGACTGACACAGCTCCTCTCTTTAGACCATTGGGACATCCCCAAGCAGTGCCAAAACGAGGGGTGGGAAAACAGCATAAAACTTCATCCACCATGGCATGTGGGAATGTGGGAACTAGTACAAACTTTACCCACAAAAAAATTAGTGTGTGGAAAAACCACCACAAAAAAACAGGGTGCTCCTCAACGGAGAAGCACTACCTTCAAACCGCATCAAAAATTGCGGTAACGAATGCAACAGTGCATTAACTTAAAGGTATTGCGTTTTTACCCAAAACAACAGGAAAAAAATTGCATATGCAACTGCAACTATACAGCCGCCAGCAAAACTTTGCGGCCAAAACAGGCATCACCCAATGCACTGACATCTACCTTGTAGAACTTGTAAACGTGTAGGCAGATGACCAGGTCGCCGATTTACACACTTGAGCGAAAGGCGCTCGATGTCTGAGGCCCAAGACGTTCCGATTGCCCTCGTGGAGTGGCCCGTGACCGGAAAGGGGGGCACCTGCCCCTTCAAGGCGTAGGATTGTACTCCAATTTGTCTGATCCACCTGGAAATGGTGGCCGACGAGACCGCCATGCCTTACTTTGGACTATCCACCAAAACAAACAGTGAGTCTGACTTCCGGAAAGGAACCGTGGCAGACAAATACACCTTCAGAGCCCGAACCACTTCCAGAGCATGACGGCCCACCTCCTTAGGATGTGTCGGCTTAGGAAACAGAGATGGTAACACAATGTCCTCATTGATGTGAAACGCTGAGACTACCTGTCGGCAGAAAAGACAGTTGCGGACGCACACCACCTTATCCTCGTGAATAACCAGATAGGGCGACTTGCAGGACAAGGCCCCCAGTTCCGAAACCCTCCTGGCCGATGTGATGGCGACTAGAAATACCACTTTCTGGGAAAGAGTCAACAGGGGGAACTCTGATATTTTCAAATGGCGGTTTTTGAAGCGCTAATACTAGGTTCAGACCCCACGGGGGTAACGGTGGACGCACAGGAGGGACTACATGTCGCACCCCTTGAGCAAAAGTACTCAGAGAGTGAGACGCCAGAGGTCGCTGAAAAAGGACAGCCAAAGCTGATATTTGTCAGTTAGGGGTGCAACGGATCAAAAAACTCACGGATCGGATCGATCCTCGGATCAGAGTCACGAATCGGATCATTTTTCGGATCAGCAAATAATAATTGAATTTGCAAAAACCTGTGAAAATTCCGCCACCATATAGTCCCCACTGTAATATCCACGTCATCTCCCCCCCTATAATATCCACGTCATCTCCCCCCCTATAATATCCACGTCCTCTCCCCCACTGTAATATTGTCAGGGTATCGCAGAGTATTGGCAGGGTATCGCAGAGTATTGGCAGGGTATCGCAGAGTATTGGCAGGGTATCGCAGAGTATTGGCTGGGTATCGCAGAGTATTGGCTGGGTATCGCAGAGTATTGGCTGGGTATCGCAGAGTATTGGCTGGGTATCGCAGGGTATTGGCAGAGTATCGGCTGGGTAATGCAGAGTATCGGCTGGGTAATGCAGAGTATCGGCTGGGTAATGCAGAGTATCGGCTGGGTAATGCAGAGTATCGGCAGGGTAATGCAGAGTATATGCTGGGTATATGATTGGTATATGATTGGTATTGGCTGGGTAATGCAGGGTATTGGCTGGGTAATGCAGGGTATTGGCTGGGTAATGCAGGGTATTGGCTGGGTAATGCAGGGTATTGGCTGGGTAATGCAGGGTATTGGCTGGGTATTGGCAGGGTAATGCAGGGTATTGGCTGGGTAATGCAGGGTATTGGCTGGGTAATGCTGGGTAATGGCTGGGTAATGCAGGGTATTGGCTGGGTAATGCAGGGTATTGGCTGGGTAATGCAGGGTTTGTTTACAAGTGATCGCTCCGTCATTTGACGGAGCGATCACATTGTAAACAGTGGCCGGGTGTACCAAGATGGCCGCTGCTCCGGAGCTAGGCCGAAGCCGCGGCCTTTCCTAAGGCCGCTGGGTGTACCAAGATGGCCGCTGCCGCTCCGGAGCTAGGCCGAAGCCGCGGCCTTTCCTAAGGCCGAGGCCGCGGATCGCGGGGTGTGCCGATCCGAACGGGGTGACCCGTTCGGATCACGGATCGGCGACGATCCGTTGCACCCCGATTGTCCGTTAATGGTGCTTAACGCCAACTTCTGGTCCACCCCTTGCTGAAGAAACAGCAGGATCCTGTATATAGAAAAAAGGAACACTGATGCCATCCTTTCTCCTCGCAATGGAGAGGTAGGCCTTCCAGGTACGAAGATATATCTTCCGAGAAGAAGATTTGTGCTCCCAACATAGTTGGGATCACCGAGTCCGACAGACGCCGGTTCCTCAACACCTGTCTCTCAATAGCCATGCCGGTAAAACCAGCGATGATAAAGCAGGATGGAGATCTGGGGCAACCAGTATTACTGGGATTCCCTCGGCTTCCACTCTGCGAAGCAGACTTGGTAACAGGAAAGGCGTAGATCAGCTGGTACTGATCCCACAGAGCCACCAGCACGTCTGACGCGTCTGTCAACGGATCTCTTGTCCTGGACACGAATCTTGGCACCTTCCGATTGAGACGGGAGGACAGAAGATCCACGTCTGGTGTGCCCCACCGCAGACACAGTAGCCTGAACACCCCCTGATGCAACGCCCATTCTCCTGGGTCCAGCATCTGAGGACTTGGATAGCCCGCCTGCCAGTTCTCCACACCCGGGATGTAAATGGGCCGGTACATGTCGCTCTGCACACAGAAGTATGCGAGTGACCTCCTGTGCGGCGGCCGAGCTTCTTGTTCCTCCTTGGTGATCGACGTATGCCACAGCAGTGGCGTTGTCTGACTGGATCCTGATTGGACGCCCTTGCAGTCTCATTGACCATGTGGAGAGGCATAGCTTGACCGCTCTCAGTTCGAGCCGATTGATCGGCAACTTGGATTCCTCCGTCGACCAGAGGCCCTGAGTCGACTGAACTCCAATTACTCCACCTCAGCCGAATAGGCTGGCGTCCGTTGTGATCACCATCCATTTCAGGAGGTAGGAAAAACTTCCCGGACTGAAGCACCGGGGACCTCAGCCACCCGATCAGGGAATCCCTGACTAACTGGCTCACCTGGATCTGTTGATCCAGGGACATGGAGATTTGTCCCACTTTGCCAAAATCTCCTTCTGCAGGACTCTGGTGTGGAACTGGGCATATGGTACTGCCTCGAAGGAGGCCACCATGAGACCCAGGACTCACATTCAGAAGCGCAGCGACGACCACTTGTGGTTTATCAGCAGTTTTACCGTGGCTCTGAGAGTCTGCAGCTTGACCGAAGGGAAAAACACTCCCACTGCCCTGGAGTCCAGCAGCAAGCCTAGGTACTCCAAACACTGAGTCGGTACTATCACCGACCTTTTTTAGGTTCAACAGTCACCAAAATCCTTGCAGGGTCTGCACGGTGATCGCCACATCCTCTTCTAACTCTGAGGCGGAAGAAGCTCTCAGGAGGAGATAGTCTAGGTAACCCACGATCGCGATCCCGCGTTGCCGTAGCAATGCCAACACAGGAGCCAATACCTGGCAAAGACTCGGGGGGCTGATACCAAACCAAAAAGGCAGAGTCACAAACTGGTAGTGGGCTTCCCCCGACTGCAACCGCAGAAACGTGCAGGTACGCACCCTGGATGTCTAAGGATGCCAGGGAGTCCCCTTGATGGAGTGCAGCGACTACTGATCGAACTGATTCTATTCTGAACCTCTGCACTTTCACTAAGTGATTGAGGGCTTTTAGATCCAAGATTGTAGTTCCCAAGAAGGAAGGGGTACGTCCAAACAGGTTTGAGTAGAACCCCTGGAAACGTTCCGATTCCAGAACAGGTACAATCACGCCGCGATTCAGCAGGTCCCTTACTGCCCCCCGAGAGGGCCTCCCGGCGAGCCGGGAGTACGGGTATGCTGGAGGGGAAGAATCTGTTTTGCGGCCAAGAGAGGAACTCTATCTTGTAGCCGTAGGCAATCAGATCGCAGACCCATTGGTCAGACAGTCGAGAGGACCACCGGGCTGCAACTCCCGAAGGCGACCCCCTACCCGAGATATGGGTGGGAGAAAACCTTCATGCGGTAGCACTTTTGTTCGCAGGCTTCTTAGGCTCTCGGTTCCAGGGACATTTCTGTCCTTCCGTGGTCATCCTGTCGGGCTGGAGACGTTTGGCCGAAGCTCCGGGCAGACGAAAAAGCCGTTTGTGAGCGGAAAAAGAGGGCCCCTGCCTACGGCATGGCTCCTTAGCTTCCTGGCCTGTGGGAGTAGAGTACTCTTACCACTTGTGGCATTCTTAATAATGTCATCCAAAGAGGCTCCAAAGAGCCGGTCGCCAAGGAAGGGAAGATCCGTCAGGGCTTTTTTGGATGCCTGGTCAGCAGACCAGCATGTTAGCCAAATCGGGTGCCTCAGCACCACTGCTGACACTGAAGCCCTGCATAACAGAGGGAGGGTATCCAGGGCCGCATCACAAATGTACTTAAGGCCTTGCACTAGTTGGTCTGCCAATTCCACGCAGACAGGAGAAGCCTGTTCTCCCAATTTGCGGTGCAACAGTTTTGCCCACTCAGTTAGTGTCAGCGACACAAGTGCGGATGCCAGTACTGGTCGCACGGCTGACCCCACAACCATAACAAGGAACAAGCCACTGCCTCTGCCTTCCTGTCCATGGGATCCTTAAATACAGGAGTCCCCTCTACCGGGATCGTGGTTACTTTGTTTAACCTAGATACTGGGGGGTCCACGACTGGAGGAGCCAACCACTTTTTGAGAAGGCTCTCCTCAAAAGGGTAACACACCGCCATGTATTTGGGGACCGAAAAGGTCCGATGCGGTCGACCCCATTCCTTGTAAATGAACTTGTCAAAATAAGTCAGATACGGGAACACCTTAGGTAAACGGGCTGGCTTACGGGACCCAAAAGGTACCGCTACCTCAGCAGAGGAATCTGCTGGCTCCTGAATCTTCAGGGTATCACGCACAGCTGTCATAAGAGCTCCAACAAGCACTTTGTCACGCACGGATCCGGACGGGGACTCATCCTCACTGTCCGAACAGTCCTGGTCAGCGTCATCTGACATGACAGAGCAGGGGTCACCAGCCTCAGCGGGTCCCGAGTCTGCGTCAGAACTCTCCCCAGAGGACGGGGGGGCATGGGCCACTTTTTAGCACCTTTGCGCCCACGCACCGCCTCCCTCTTGGCAACGAACAAATTGAGGACTGCCGACAAGGTGTCCAAGGGTACTGCGCAGTCCGCAGGCGACCCAGTTGCAATTGCCTGGATTTCGGGGGAAGAAACACCAGTTTCTGAAGTCATGCTGACCCTACCCTGTCTGCCACCCAAAGGGGACTTAGGACAGTGACAGTCCCACCCTCCTTACTGCTGCTGGCTAAGGGGCCCTTTCCCGCAGGACTCACCACCCTGAGGGGTTCTGCGCTATCCAGCAGGTAGTGCCTGTAGTCTGTTGGCTCCCAGGTGCAGAGGAAACAGCTCTGTCGGTGGAAGCAGCTGCTATGGCACGGAAACCTCTCAGTAGTGTGCTCAGGCTCAAAGAAAATGGCCGCCCGGCATCCAGTATAAGGACATAAAACACAGGGAAAATGGCCGCCAGAACACAGGAGCACATGCTGCTGCTAGAGAACACTGAAAAAAACGTGTTCAGGCTTCCAGAAAATGGCCGCCGACGTCCAGTGTAAGGACAAAAATCACAGGGAAAATGGCCGCTGAAGCCCATGCCCACACCTAAGATGGCCGCCAAATGCAGAACCATGAGGGACAGAAACTCACAGGCACCTCCAGGGGCATGGAAAACAGGACCCAGGACACAGCCAGCGCTAAACCTCCCCAGGTGAGAGCCCTGCACAGACACACACACCCCACAGCAGTACACAGGGAGGGAGAGGGGAACAGGGAGAGAGGAGAGGGGGGGAGAGGGACCCCCGAAACCACCTCCAAGGGAATGCCCAGCTGCTCAACCCCACGAGGCAGGGAGAGCTGTACTTACCAGTCCTGAAGAGCTGGGAGACATTCCATCGCAGAACTACTCACTGATCAGTACAGGGTAGCCGCTGGCCCGGCATACTGTGACGCAGACATCAGTAGCCCGGTCATATGTATGCCCCGGAGCATAAAAGCTCACCGACCACCTCTGGAGCTGAGGTTTTGTTGTGGCCTGCCGAGCCGTAGCTGCGACCTGCACACGCTCGATGGCCGGACTGGGGAGACTACAAGGATAAGGGTATCCAGCCTGTCACCCAGCCGGCTGTTGATAGCAGATCATAGGATCTATCATCTTGCGCAAAAACCAAGCTTCTGCAGAAACATAGACGGACCGATGGGCCCATCAGGGTTCCTAGGTCTTTTCTCCTTCACTAGGCAAAATAAAACTGAGGCTGCAGTAGCATGCTGAGGGGTTGTTACCTAAGGGACCGCCCCTTGGGCGGAACTAGAAAGTTCTAGTTTTATTATCACATGTAACATGTAATGCCTAGTCTTCTCCTGAAGGTGATAACCCAATGGTCTAAAGAGAGGAGCTGTGTCAGTCGGTGAATATAAGAGAAATCTCCCCAGCCAAAAGTGTAGCATGTCCACACTCTCTGACCCTCTTTTCTTCTATTAGGCCTGTAGTTTATGAAGGCCTCTCAAGCATTACATATAGTGAACATTATGTGCGACCCTGGTGATGTCAGGGGCCCCATTTGATGCCCCCTTCAGCTCATACGTTGACAACCACTGGTGTAGTGTGAGGAGGGGGTGTGTCCCTTTCAATCAGGCTCAGAGATATTCTCCCCTAGCTGTCCAGTATGTAAATTGCAATCCCCACCTGTTGCTGCTGATGGATTCTATGTAAATTCTGTGTGTGGTAGAAGGCTGTACAATACAGATGGCTGCAGATAAACAAATCCAACTTATGTAGGGTGATTTTTTTTTTTATCTCTGTGTACCACCTGAGGCCACTTACTGGTTATATGTATGGGGTTTCAATTTAATTTTGCTTATTCTTACTAATCTCCCAAACCAGAACAAAAAGCTTAACAGTATTCAAAAATAGGCCATTAAAACACAGAAGCTCTGTTTTATATTGCCTACAAGAGAAAACCAAAAAAATAAAAGTATTGCTTGTTTATTAGCAAAGAAAACCAGCCCTAAAAGCTGCCCAAGGTCACTGAACAAGAGGAATGACGCACCTGGTATTTAAGCAGAACGACATTGTAGTAAGGAGCAGTATGCTGTTCAGCCAGATTTTGTAAGTGGCATGTTAACCTTGGCATGTTTAACCAGAAGTCCTTGCAGCTGTGGTCACTCTGAGATAAGTCACTATGGAAAACAGGATAGTTCACAGATACAGTGAAGGCTGAAAAACAACTGCGGAAACAAAATGTATGGTAGACTTGATCACTATTATCTTACCTATACAAAAGGTCAGAATTAGGAATAAAATGCTCAACATCTGAGGTGTGGACTAAGCGAAAACTTAGAACAGGAGGAGGGGTAGATCCTCCAAATACACGAAGTATACCTCCTGGAAAGGACATTGTAAGTTCCCCAGAGATGCGCATTCCTGACCTGGAACAGAGTAAAGTATTTATCACAGCGAATAATTAAATGCTAGATTCTATATTACTAGTTAACACTGAGTTACATCTTGTTTTTATGACATGGATCTCACTGTATTGCCGTTTTTCAGTTCTAGAGAGGATTTGGCAGGAAAGCCAGTGTTAAGGCACAATTTCAGTTACACGTCTGTTGGACCTACTTTCAAAAAAAATAGTCACAAACAGGGAAGTTTTGGCTGTAGTAACCAAGACCCTAGGCTTCCACATAGAATAAAAGAAACCCGATTGATCACCAAAAGGCATATTTTTTCTAGCTACCAGTATTTTTTAACTAGGCCTCACTGATTTACAAGTACACTTTAACCACACATGGCGTTCTGCAATTTATTAAAAGATACAGAACAGTAACGAGTTTCTTCTTTCAACTGTGCCAGCAAACACAGCCCTGCAAACCTACTCTATTGAGACTGCCAGTCTGTAACTGTGCAGTGCACGTAGTCCCAAGTCTTAACTCTGTCCATTTGAAAACAATAGGGTGGGGCATGTATCATAATATGCATATCAATTATAATTGTACTCAGAGTCAATCTGTGGATAGTATAGCAAAGGAACAAAGAGCAAGAAAGAGCAACAAAGAGCAACAGAGAACATTGACCTGAGGTGTGCAGGGGTCACGTGGTCAGTATGCCTAAAAGGGGGCATACTACCCTGAGAAAATTAATCAATATGCCAACAATGGATTATATCAATACTCAGTGTGCCACATTAACTACTCAACCTGCTGGATAAAAATAAACAATAAAGATACAAAAACTAGTGAAATCTATTAGGAAAACAATTAGGATGTCTCAGTTACTAAACTCAAAACAAATGTCTGTAATGAATGCCAGCGTCCACAGGTCTAAAGTAGCAAAGTAATCAAATAATGTAGCAAAGAGGTCAAAAAATCCTTTTCAATATAACACAGGTGGCCCAGTGATAGAAACTATAGTAGAGGTTCCTTTTTCTTCCTTCACGCGCAAGCACCATTAGATCAATCCAGCAGAACATCGGCCAAAAAAAAAAAACAGTGCTACATCATAAAGTTTTTCTACGAAAATCCTTCTAAAGAAACCTTCTTAAAAGACGTATTGCAACATAAAGGTCCCCCCCCCCCCCCCCCCTTATGTGACTACGTGTGAGGGATTCCAGGGTGCTCAGAGTTCCAGATAACCAGAGCATTAATCAGACGAGTGCTGTGTGGAGGAGACATCCCGCTCGCTTTCACCAGGGAAGTGCACGATCCATATCCAAGGATCGGATGAGTATACCTTCCAGTGCTGAGGATCTACCCTCATATATGCCCATAAGATCTCTATCACTTGAGATCCTACGGATCTGGTAAGCGGCCACCTGGTCAGATTTAACTTTTTTTGGCTGATGTTCTGCTGGATTGATCTAATGGTGCTTGCGTGTGAAGGAAGAAAAAGGAACCTCTACTATAATTTTGATCACTGGGCCACCTGTGTTATATTGAAAAGGCTTTTTTTTTTTTTTTTTTTTATTTAAGGAACAAGGCCCACACGGACCACCATGTTACATATTAAACAATACAGGTAGTGGTTCAACAATACATATCATGTCTTGGAAAAGAAACAAACAGTAGGCAGTAACCGTGCAAAACAGGTTCATAACAGTTGTAGTGTAGAAAAATTGAATAATCCTCTCCTGCCTAGTGAAGAGAAAATGTATGTATAGGGTGAATCATGTTCGGGGTGTTCTTGTTGATATCTGCGTGCAGGGGGGGTGGTAAATAATTACCTCCCCCATTACATGTTGCATATAGTATACCTTATTGTAAAGTCTAAGGAGTCTCGTGGTCCCGTGGGTCCCGCCCCAGTTATTTTTCTTTTTTATTCAAGTAGTTGTCGTCGCCCCCCCAACCCCAGCCCCCCATTTGTGGAGAGCTGCAGTGCAGGCGGGCGAAGACAACTGAGAACAAGGGAGAGCATAATAGAGAGATTGAGAAGAAAGGGAAGTAGACAGAGAATGTGGGATGGGGGGGGGGGGGGGCATGAGAGGGAAGGGGAGGGGAGAGGGAGTGCGTCCCGTGGCCACGTAAGAGGAAGAAAGCTGGGTCGTCTATAAGCGTCCTTTCAGTGAATTTCTGCATGGTCTCACGTATCACTGTCCAAAATTGTGTCAGTCTAGGGCAGGACCAAAAGATGTGCAACAGGGATCCCTCCTCCGCCTGGCAACGCCAACAGCAGTCTGATGTCAGTGGGAATAATTTATGTAGTAATGCAGGGGTCTTGTACCATCTGGAGAGTGTTTTGTAGTTGGTTTCCTGGGTTTTTGCACATATGGAAGATTTATGGGTGTACTTAAGAATACGTTGTCGTTTGGTGTCATCGAATTGGAGTCCCAGATCCCTTTCCCATTTGAGCAGTCCTGGGGGTGTAAAATCCTCTGAGGGGATGAAAAGGCTTTTTTGACCTCTTTGCTACATTATTTGATTACTTTGCTACTTTAGACCTATGGACACTGGCATTCATTACAGACATTTGTTTTGAGTTTAATAACTGAAACTTAATTGTTTCCTAATAGATATTCATTCAATACATGTAGTTTGCGCAATTGAAGTTTCTTTACACATACACAAGCCGAATATTTAGTTTTTTTTTTATTGCTGCACCTCTATAACCTTTTTTCTTTTTTTAACAACTATCATATCACCCACTTGAGTCACTAATTTGTTTATAGATGTCACTTTTTACTATATATTATGTACACTATTTTGTAGGGTAGTGCGGATATTTCACCTTTAAACATAAAAGGGGGCATACCCAAGTATGACATGGAAAGAATGAAATGAAAAGAAAAAAAAAGGGGGAATGGGTGGGTGGCTTTATGCAGCCTGACTCCTCCTACAAATACAGGCTGACCTGCGGTCAGCCTTACACTTGTACTCGGAGTCAATCTTTGGATAGTATAGGAAAGGAACAAAGAGCAACAGAGAACATTGACCTGATGTGTGTCGGGGTCACGTGGTAAGTATGCCTAAAAGGGGGCAAAAATAAACACAGTAGGATGAAAGTTTAACAAACAGATTTATTACACACTGAATTAGCATTGAATCTGCCAAATTGACAAACACTTTTGACATCTCAAAAAGTGGCTCTGGGACATACCCAGAGAAACAAGACGAGCTCCACCTACCCAAATAATAAATGAGGGCTGGGACCCCATGGCATAAAGTCACAGAAGCCGCTCCTATCCTGAATAGCCAAAGTATGCTTTAGGGTCCAGACCCCGATTGACCAAAAGGGGACGGCAATGAAGTATGCATTGAGCTGCGGAGAGGGGAGCACTAGGAAAAGGCAACAGAGGATCATCCCTGGATTTAGCAGATGTAGCACTGATGAGCTGGTTTAAAACCAACACCGGGCACCACGCCTTGCCAGGCTCCAAGAACCTGATGACAGTGACGCCTGCCGATTGTTGCGTCTTGCGAGCATGCAGATGTAAACAGAAAAGGCCGGGGTGCCAAACCAGTTGATTGGCCAAACGTATGCAAGACCCTGGCCAGAAGTGCAACTCCCCTCAGGAACCATAAAAGGCCGGATATAGCGCTGCCTTGAGCACCAAGCTGGTTAACAACGCAAAAGGAGACCTTGAGAGCATGTCAGATATGTCACGAAAAATATGTACAGCAGAGTACAGCAGGAGCGCTACTTTTCTGGATCCCGGAGGATGGCTTAAATAGGGTGCGCAGAAAATAAAGGCCTATCGGGGTCTTCCAACAACATGAAATGCTGAGTCTAAGCCAGATACGTCCCGATAGTGAAGTGGCAAAAAACTGAAAAGCAAATAGAAACTGGATGTTAACCGTCAGGACTAGTAAACCTTGACTGGAAAGCCTGGAAAAACATCCCAAGCAGTGTTGTGAGCCTTCCTGGTATTCAAAAGACTTATCGAACAAAGGCTGCTGCATCAGCCCAATGGAAACCCATTCCATCACAAATGCTGGAAACCGAGGAGAAGGCGTGATGCCAGCATCTGCGTCCGAGACCTAGGCCTACTGGTACCGGCCTAGGCACCGAGAGGGTTCTGAAATCCACTAAAGCCCCTGAGCCAGTAGAAGCTGCTAGAGCTGCAATAGGCTGAATTACCAATAGTTCCATACTAGAGGTCGACCGATATGGGTTTTTCTCTGGCCGATGCCGATGCCGATATTTAGAAATCGCGGCGGCCGATGGCCGATATAGGATGCCGATTTTTTTTGGGCCGATATGTTAGGCCGATTTTTATATTTTTTTTTATTTGTTCCCTTCATCTCATAAAATCTGCCACCTTTCACACTGCAGCATTTTTCAGGCGCTTTTGGGCTAAAAATAGTGCCTGTAAACTGCCTGCAAAACGGCTCCCCTGCAGTCTGTGTGGAAGCCCGAGTGCTTTTACACTGAGGCGATGCGCTGGCAGGACGTTAAAAAAAAAAAAAAAAGTCCTGCAAGCAGCATCTTTGGAGCGGTGTTAACTGCTCCCCCACCACTCCTGCCCATTGAAATGAATGGGCACCACTGCCGAAGCGCCTGCAATGCGATTTGGCAGCGGCGATTCAAGGGCGCATTTAACCCCTTCCTCGGCCACTAGCTGGGTTATAAGTGCCCCACTAGCAGCCGAATAGCGTCGCTAAAATGACAGTAAAGCTTTGCTAAAACTAGCAGCGTTTTACCGTCAACGCCTGCCTGCTCCAGTGTGAAAGCAGCCTTAAGTAATACAGAAAATTTCCTACATTTAAACATTTATTAAACAAAACAAACCTCCAATCAGTTCACTTGTATGTATGATTTAGATAAAAAAAAAAAACTATATATTAAATACACAAAAACAGGTAATCAAAACTTTTGGACGAAAAAAAAAAAAAAAAAAAAAAAAAAAATCGGCTAACTTTACTGTTTTAGTTTTTCTTTTTAAAATCATTAGTGTATTTTTTTCCAAAAAAAATGCGTTTGAAAGACCGCTGTGCAAATACCGTGTGACATAAAATATTGCAACAACCGCTATTTTATTCCCTAGGGTCTCTGCTAAAAAAAATATATATAATTTTTGGGGGTTTTAAGTGATTTTTCAGCAGAAAATACAGGATTTTTACTTGTAAGCAACAAGTGTCAGAAAAGATTTAGTCTTTAAATGGTTAAACTGAGAACTTCTCCACACGGAGTTTAGTTCATTCATTAAGTGTAAACATTACACATTGTATCTCTTTGGTCTTTTTTTTGGCAGAATGCCCAGAGAGATAAGTTGCTCCAAGGGAAGACTGAGGCAACTTGCATTGACTTCTATTACAGAAGTCTTTTGCAAGTCACGGCTGAAGTTATAATCGGCCTTTTTTATCAGCACAATCGGCCGATGCCGATTAATTAAAAAACGGCAAATATCGGCCGATATATCGGCCGGCCGATATATCGGTCGACCTCTATTCCATACTATTACACAACTCCTGGCCGGACGTAGCTAGGAAATTAAAAAGGTAGTGTGGATTTGGGACAGGGAAAAAACCACAGTCCGCAGGGTAACCTGCTCCACACTCAACGCACAAGGGAACAGTAACCTAAATAGCTGGGCTTTCTGAGCCAAAGCCGGGAAAGCAATTCCCCTGCGTTGTAATACTGCCATCAGATCAAAGATTTGAAGCTAGCCATGCGTGAACAATGAAGCTTAGGGACGGTCCAGGTTCTGAGAGAGGGTGAGCTACCGTGCTCCGACCGCCACAGCTGGAGAAAGAGAAATAGAAGCAAAGTCCCCAATATACGCTGCTTGAGACATGACCTGCATAACCGGAAATTGAAACCTGAAAACGTGTGTAGTAAACTGAAGTAGTTAGTAAGATGTAAATTTATGAAACAGAAACCGAGATATAAAGAATGTAACCCGGATGAGGAGACTTGCCACTGCCCAAGCCAATTAAAAAAATCAACCGTGCGAACCTGAAAACGAGACAGGTAACTGCAGAGGCGACGCCCTGATATGACTGTGAAGACGTGAGCACAAAGAAATGGCAAAACATATGAACGGTACCCAGCAAAATGATGAAAATAGCAACCATGAACTGAGTGGAAATGACACGCAACTGGGTCAGGAACATAAACTGCGAGAGAAACGTGAGCAGACTGAGAAAAATAACCTGTGACAGGAATGTAAGCCGCATGAAGGAAGGTAACTGAACGAGAAACGCGAGTAGCGCGAGCTGATAAAAACATGAGCAGCATGAGAACCGAGGCTGCAAGAAAAACGCAAACTGCATAAGAAACGCAGGTTGCACGAGAACGTGAATTGATGAACGTGAGAAACATGAGAAACGAGGGTAAGACTGGAACATGAGGGTAAGACGGGAAAACGCGAGAAACACGGGAAAACGCGAGAAACACGGGAAAACGTGAGTTGACATAGAAACAAAAAATTGCATGAGAAACGTAAATTGCACGAGAAACGAAATATGTAAACAGCGTAAGAACAGATGAGGAGACTTGCCACCGAACAAGCCAATTAAAAACAATCACCTCAATCTGTTAAACCCATAGATGCGATGGGTAACCTGCAGTGGAAAAACAGACAACCCAGCTGTGTGAAAATGACCAGAGAACATAACAGACAACCAGCCCATGAAATAACACCCCTGGTACCTGACAAGTATGAGGATGTGGGTGCAGAAATGACAAGACAAACAGCTCATGAATGTGTACCTAATGACACCACCACCCTAATGTATGCCGTAAGCGAGCCCAAGCAACCTGCAGTGC
The DNA here is from genome assembly GCA_028564925.1 of Lithobates sylvaticus. Taxonomy (NCBI): domain Eukaryota; kingdom Metazoa; phylum Chordata; class Amphibia; order Anura; family Ranidae; genus Lithobates; species Lithobates sylvaticus. The sequence goes on from CM053026.1 coordinate 401,459,268, forward strand.
CAAGACAGAAAATTGTACCCACAGACTGTGGTGGGTAGTAGTAAAGGTGTAATGGTGAACGTGCACGTATGATGTATGGTATACAGGCGAGAAGATTGTGGGACGACAATTAAAAATGAAACCTCAGCCCGTATGGATCTGTAGACGTGACAGATCCTGAATGTGAGCACTAGCTAACGGAAATGCAGTGAACAAAAGGCTATGGCATGAAAAGGATTATGACATGAAACGTGAGCAATGTGGAAAGTAACTGAGTAACAAGGAAAGACTTGAGTAACTAGGGGTGCAACGGATCGTCGCCGATCCGTGATCCGAACGGGTCACCCAGTTTGGATCGGCACACCCCGCGATCCGCGGCCTCGGCCTTAGGAAAGGCCGCGGCTTCGGCCTAGCTCTGGAGCGGCGGCCATCTTGGTACACCCGGCCGCTGTTTACAATGTGATCGCTCCATCAAATGACGGAGCGATCACTTGTAAACAAACTCTGCATTACCCAGCATATACTCTGCATTACCCAGCATATACTCTGCTACTCTGCATTACCCAGCATATACTCTGCATTACCCAGCATTAGGGGTGCAACGGATCAAAAAACTCACGGATTGGATCGATCCTCGGATCAGAGTCACGGATCGGATCATTTTTCGGATCAGCAAATAATAATTGAATTTGCAAAAACCTGTGAAAATTCCGCCACCATATAGTCCCCACTGTAATATCCACGTCCTCTCCCCCACTGTAATATCCACGGCCTCTCCCCCACTGTAATATCCACGTCCTCTCCCCCACTGTAATATCCACGTCCTCTCCCCCACTGTAATATCCACGTCCTCTCCCCCACTGTAATATCCACGTCCTCTCCCCCACTGTAATATTGGCAGGGTATCGCAGAGTATTGGCAGGGTATCGCAGAGTATTGGCAGGGTATCGCAGAGTATTGGCAGGGTAATGCAGAGTATCGCAGAGTATTGGCTGGGTAATGCAGAGTATCGCAGAGTATTGGCTGGGTAATGCAGAGTATATGCAGAGTATTGGCTGGGTAATGCAGAGTATATGCAGAGTATTGGCTGGGTAATGCAGAGTATATGCAGAGTATTGGCTGGGTAATGCAGAGTATATGCAGAGTATTGGCTGGGTAATGCAGAGTATATGCAGAGTATTGGCTGGGTAATGCAGAGTATATGCAGAGTATTGGCTGGGTAATGCAGAGTAAATGCAGAGTATATGCAGGGTATTGCAGAGTTTGTTTACAAGTGATCGCTCCTTCATTTGACGGAGCGATCACATTGTAAACAGTGGCCGGGTGTAGCAAGATGGCCACCGCTCCGGAGCAAGGCCGAAGCCGCGGCCTTTCCTAAGGCCGAGGCCGCGGAGCGCTCCGCGGATCGCGGGGTGTGCCGATCCGAACGGGGTGACCCGTTCGGATCGGCGACGATCCGTTGCACCCCTACCCAGCATATACTCTGCATTACCCAGCCGATACTCTGCGATACTCTGCATTACCCAGCCGATACTCTGCGATACTCTGCATTACCCAGCCGATACTCTGCGATACTCTGCATTACCCAGCCGATACTCTGCGATACTCTGCATTACCCAGCCGATACTCTGCGATACTCTGCATTACCCAGCCGATACTCTGCGATACTCTGCATTACCCAGCCGATACTCTGCGATACTCTGCATTACCCAGCCGATACTCTACGATACTCTGCATTACCCAGCCAATACTCTGCCATACCCAGCCAATACTCTGCCATACCCAGCCAATACTCTGCCATACCCAGCCAATACTCTGCCATACCCAGCCATACCCAGCCAATACTCTGCCATACCCAGCCAATACTCTGCCATACCCAGCCAATACTCTGCCATACCCAGCCAATACTCTGCCATACCCAGCCAATACTCTGCCATGCCCAGCCAATACTCTGCCATGCCCAGCCAATACTCTGCCATGCCCAGCCAATACTCTGCCATACCCAGCCAATACTCTGCCATACCCAGCCAATACTCTGCCATACCCAGCCAATACTCTGCCATACCCAGCCAATACTCTGCCATACCCAGCCAATACTCAGCCATACCCTGCCAATACTCTGCCATACCCTGCCAATATTACAGTGGGGGAGAGGACGTGGATATTACAGTGGGGGAGATGACGTGGATATTACAGTGGGGACTATATGGTGGCGGAATTTTCACAGGTTTTTGCAAATTCAATTATTATTTGCTGATCCGAAAAATGATCCGATCCGTGACTCTGATCCGGAAAGACCTGAGTAACCAAGGAAAGACCTGAGTAACCAAGGAAAGACCTGAGTAACCAAGGAAAGACCTGAGTAGCCAAGGAAAGACCTGGTCTGAATTTGCACGAGAAACGTAAATTGCACGAGAAACGTAAATTTGTACGAAATACGTAAGCAGAGCAAGAACAGATGAGGAGACTTGCCACGAATAGGCCAATTAAAAAGTATCACCTCAATCTGTTAAACCCATAGACGTGATGGGTAACCTGCAGAGGAAGAACATAGACAACCCAGCTGTGTGAAAACGACCAAAGAACATCCAATTGAACCAAAAGAACAATAAAAGTAGGTATATGCCACAGGGAAAAACACGCATGTCTCCCAGTGAAAAGATTCCACTATGGAAAGCAGCCTACTCCTATAGCTTCCATAACAAACGAGGAAAGTAGTGGGATGCCGTAGCTAATTATTGCTACATGTCCCACATGGTGCATCCCAGAGACGCATGGAAACGCCTAACCGCCATCTCATCTGTTACTGGATGAACTACAGTTGAGTGAGGCGTTCAGAATATGACAGGCTTACTGAAATGGATGTTCGAGAACCATGCAGCCCCCAAGGACACACAAAAGAATATAATGAGATTACAGGCGATGAGAAAGTGTCATGTAATCTCCACAGCCTGTATAAACCCCTGAAAACCCATACTATCGTGCATGCACACGGTGACAGGGCACTAGCAGCGTGGCTCCATGCAGGTGAACGGCAGCATACCACAGGCAGCCCTGTCTGCTGAATGTTACTACCACGAACACCCCCATCCAAGCCTTAGCAGCATGAGGGGGAGCGATTGGGCTGTGTGATGGATGCACTGTGCCCACTGACAGGAAGAGATAAATCGGCTGATGACGCCAATCATCGTAGTACTTACCGCAATCCTCAGCCTGCATCAGCCGCCGGGTCCGCTATACACACAGAGCCGGGAGTTTGACAGTAGGTACAACCAGGAGGGGTGTATCTAGAGCTAAACGCTATCCCGGAGACCTCTATTGATGCTGAGCTGCTGCAACAAGCAGAAAAACAAGCAGACCAAGGGCAAGTCCCAGCACTGCAACTTCAGGTGGCAGCCATACGTATGGCTCTAATTGCTTTTCAACATGCAGACTTCCTGGACCAGCATCACGGACATATACCCTGCAACCAGGCTGACCCCCCACCCCCCCCCCCCCCCCGGCCGGTACCTGAGTGGGACCGGTGGCATCCGATGCGGGTCCTCCGTTGATGCCACCCACCCACACCTACCGGAACCTCAACCACCAGGAGAGACAAGCAACGAGATTCTTGCAGCCGACCGCGCTGCTTCTCTGCTAGCCAAAACCAGACGTGAACGAGACGTGACCTGCCCTAAATTACGTATCGGCTCATATGAGAGTCTACGACCACAAGGGAGGAGGCAAAGGAGGGCAGCCTTACACTTATGCATGTCAGTCTGATTGAACCCATCTCTACATTAGAACACTCCAAATCAGTTCCCCTGCTGTCTACTGTACTGTAGCATGATAGAAGCCCTGTTCAGTCTGGCTAAAGAGATCACTGAAAAGCCCCTGCCACACAGGGCAGACTCGGGCTGCGCTCCGCTTGCTCAGTGGGAAATCTGTCCAGTGATCCCTTACCTACCTGCTTCCACAATCCTTTAATACCACTATAGTGGTTGTCGCTTGTATGCAATCATATGTTAGCAACACTAGTAAAAATTATACATTCTAAATATAATTTTCTGGGCACCAGGCCTCAGGAAGGATGTACTGGAAATGGAGCGAGTACAAAGAAGGGCAACTAAGCTAATAAAGGGTCTGGAGGATATTAGTTATGAGGAAAGGTTGCAAGCACTGAACTTATTCTCTCTGGAGAAGAGACGCTTGAGAGGGGATATGATTTCAATATACAAATACCATACTGGTGACCCAACAATAGGGATAAAACTTTTTTGCGGAAGAGAGTTTAACAAGACTCATGGCCAATCATTAAAATTAGAAGAAAAGAGGTTTAACCTTAAACTACGTAGAGGGTTCTTTACTGTAAGAGCGGCAAGGATGTGGAATTCCCTTCCACAAGTGGTGGTCTCAGCGGGGAGAATCGATAGTTTCAAAAAACTATTAGATAAGCACCTGAAGAACCGCAACATACAGGGATATACAATGTAATACTGACATAATCACACACATAGGTTGGACGTGATGGACTTGTGTCTTTTTTCAACCTCACCTACTATGTATAAGCATTATTCACGCTAAATCTTAATCTCTCTCAGATAAGTGCAAGAACAATTCAAACTGGATCTAGACTCACCCTTCCAATTCACCATCTTCAAAGACAGCATGCACATATTCTGTAAAGGCAGCAGCTACAGGAAGAGATTCCTGAGACCCCAATATAACAGGACTAGGTCCACGAGAAATCCCTAGAATAGAGCAAGGTATATCATTCTTCATAGACTGGAAAATGCAAGAGGATCACCAGAGAAAATATACAAATAATGAAGGGGAAAAAAATTATAATATTATTGTGACCTGCTGGCTAGAAACCACAAAACAGTAATATATTGCCTGTTCCACATTTGAACACATCTGATGCTGATAGAAATATATATGATCTGTTTAAAACCAAGGAGTTTGCAATCACATATGTAGTGTATTTGGAGTCTATTTGCAAAAACCTTAAAAGCAGGTATATTATTGTTAAAGGCTCCATGGCTGGGAAATGCATCACGCATTGTCACCATATCTTTAGATTTCTTTAGAAGGTTCTTTCCTACCCTTCGGAGATTTCACTCACCCCACATGATCACTAAAGGAGACCTCAACTTTCTAGTACAGGACAGGATTACTCCCCATGCTTCCTTTAATTCTTTACACAAAACATTCACCATTCAAAACATTCTGTGTGTAAGTGTGTGCAGGAGATGCAGCCAACAATAGAAGCCCCCATAGTAACTCTATGGGTGATATCACACTCACTTCCCAGCCATTGTCAGCTGCCTCCTGCACACAGCAATCTGCCACTGGAGACCAGACCGGCATCAGAAAAGGTATTATAGCAATTTTTGCTTTACAGGGTTAGATAGATTACTTTAGAATGTGACAGAATAGATTTAGGCTGGGTTCACATATGTGTGGCTCCATTTTGCAGTCCAGGATCCGATGCGTTTCTGTTCACCGGTTCAGGTGCAATTCACCTGCAAATTCTTGCCTGAATTCACACCTGAACCAGACCCAAAAAATGCACAGGACCCTTTTTGATACTGCACCGCGGCCGCCCCGAACATGTGTGAAGCGTCTCCATGTCATGCCAATTGGATGCGGTTTAACACGCATTAAATTTTTATATATGTGAACCCAGCCTCAGAGCTCGTTTTTGGCTGAACTTCTACTTTAGGGCAATCTTCAAGATCTTTAAAAGGTTCACCTTTTCAAAAAATAAATGCACATCTTTGTGCAGGTAAAAAATAAATAAATAAATAAAAAACGTGCATTCATTTTTTTTTACTAGGATCGTGGGTGCAATGCAGGGCTCTTGCAGATTGTCTGTGTAAGCTGTTCGTTTGTACCTCATATGGATAGGCAGTTACACAGTGACAGGAAGACTCAATGAACTACCTAGAGTGCACAACAACAACGCTCCCGTAGTTCATTAAGAACGTGTTGTTTCCCATTCACAGAACTCTGTGTATGAATGATGCAGCTGGGTAGGACGAGCCCTGCATGTTTTTTTTTTTCTTAATTGTGACAGCAGGTGTGGGGAGATGATCTCCAGCCTGCTGCCACAATGGGGACTACAGGGTGGGGGTTTGGTAATGGGCAGCTGCAGCAGTAACAATACTGAATATGGGTGTAACATGTTATAAAATGTGATCTTATCCTTTAAAATTTTCGATCACATGCGCCTCTCTCCCTTCCAAAATGGTACCATCAAACTTTCTACCTAATGCCCCCCAACAATCTGAAACTAAATATTCCCTGTACAAAAGAGAAAGCAGAATTATCCCTCAAATCTCTTACAAAATACTACAGCTCTGGGTAACCAGACTATTACTATATACTTCAATATATGCAAATACCATCCCACATAGTTATCATGCTATACCAGCCATTAAGGAGGATATGTTGAAAATATTTTACAATAGACTAGCCCCCATCAAAGCTACAATAATTTCTCCACATCAAACAGGGTTTATCCCTATCAGAATACATTTAGATAACATTCAATATCCATAAATGCTTAGCAAGTTGCCAATTTTTACTGCAAAAGTCTCCTCACTAAGCTTTTGTGACAGTTACCACACATTCCAGGCTGTAATCTCAGACATTCAGGGCTGCTATATGTCCTTATTACTCTTTGATCTAGCCGTAGAGCCCTTGGCGAACACCACCATCAGAAACAATTTTAATATCAAGGCATATTTGAAGGGTCTGAAAGCATGCATGTATGCTAATCAGGGATGTGCAGTCAGGACCACTTTAAATACAAGCTGATGCACTCTGTTTGCAGCAGACTGAGAGGTTGAGCTCATAGGTGTCTTTCACTTCTATTCAGAGGCACTGAGCTCAATGAACAGCTTGGAGTCTTGGACCAATGGTAAAGTACCATTGGTCCCAGCTGTCTAATAAAAATGCTGCAGTGGAGGCTCACCTCTCACTGCAGTGTCATAGAAGGGGCATGTGTCTAAAAGACACATGCTCCCTTCCAGCCCAGCCCTCTTAACTACAAGGAAAAAACATGTGTTTATGGGTATAAGATTTACCCACAAGCCCATGTTTTTCTCACACAGTTAAGAGGGAGAAACTGATTCTGTTGAAAAAATACTGTTATATTCAAGCTAAATCATATATTTATATGCTATATGTTATAACATAATAATTATTTATCTAATTACTGTGAAAATACTGGTTGGAAGTTATAACTTCAAACTTCAGTAATTTGTCCGTTAAAGAGGAGGGCCCATCAGCAAATACTGCAGCTGCTGACTTTTAAGAATCAGACACTTACCTGTCCCAGGGTCCAGCGATGCGGGGGAATGATACCCCCCCTCGTTCCCCGCTCCGCTCGTGGCGCCGGCATCATTACTGTGGGAACCCGGCTGTGGTTTCACAGCCGGGCACCCACTGCGCATCGTGATTCGCCGCACAGTCATCTGGGACCTGTCACGTGTCCCAGATGACTGACTGCCGAGCGGAAGTGACGTTTCTAGCCCGGGCTGAGAAAGAGGCAGATTTCGTGGGACCAACTAGCAACAGGGAGAAAAAGGTAAGTGAATTTTTTTTTTTTTTTTTGGCAGATTTTATGTAGATGCACACAATGTTGTTATTTTGGTGGAAACACCACTTTAAGCCACCTGCTTGAGTACAGATTTTGAAAATATAGTAAATTACCTTAAAAACAATATGTTAATTATTTGTATATTACTTACGGTAATTAAGCCCTTGCCACCCAGGCCAGTTCTGACACTTCTCTCCTACATGTAAAAATCATCATTTTTTTGCTAGACAATTACTCGGAATCCCCAAATATTATATATATTGTTTTAGCAGACACCCTAGGGAATAAAATGGTGGTCGTTGCAACTTTTTTTAAATGCTTTTTTTTTGGGGGGGGGGAACTGTTTCATGAAGAAAAAAAAAACACGAACGTTAGGTTGATTTATTTGTATAATGTAAAAGATGATGTTCCGCTGAGTAAATAGATACCCAACATGTCACACTTTAAAATTGCGCACACTTGTGGAATGGCGCCAAACTTCAGCATTTATAAATCTCCATAGGTGACGCTTTAATTTTTTTTACAGGTTACATGTTTAGAGTTACAGAGAAGGTCTAGTGCTAGATATATTGCTCTCGCGCTAACGATCGCGATGTATGTAACCTGTGTGTATCGTGAAGAGGGGCAGAATACAGCACAGGTGGGGGGTGTCTGGTGAGGAACCCCCCCCCAGATTTACAGGAGATCTGCCTGCTAGCTGGAGAGAAAAAGAAGCCTGCTGCTCCAGACACAGCGTGATCTCTTGAGGAAGCATGAGAAGGTATGTGCTCCATACAGCCCCCGTTGGTGACACTTAGGCATGACAACATTTACTAATGAAAAGGAGACATTTCATAAGAAAATTAAAAAATTTCTTCGAAAACTCCACTTACCTTTCCCGCCGCAGGGTTTTCTGTGGTAAAAACCAACAGACCTAATCTTCACCCTTCACGGTGGATTCCATTATTAAACCTTCAGGAGCCGGGGACCCTTGGGGAAACCCACAATCCTGGACCTATAATAGCACCTCCGCCAGTAAAACTTTATGGCCTTAATACCAAAAGTACTGGATCCCGGGGTCCAGCTCTCTAAAAAGAGAAGCGTTAACAGGCAAAACGTTCCTTTAGACACAAGGCCCGGGTACCATTCAATTCGGCCTAAAAGACACTTTGAATGGATCAGGCTGTATAGCTAGCCCCAGCAAGGATTGCTCCAGTGGAGCTCAGCACAGCACATCTTTTTTTTACCAACAAAACGGTTTTTATTGAACAAAAAGGTGGTATACATCCAACAGTAACAAACCAGCAGGTAACACTTCCTGTTGTTTAAGCATACATTATTGCATACAATAACAAGGCACATCTTCACTATTGTTCTTACAGTATTGCCAATACAATCAATTACTTCATCCCTTTATTATCCAAGCAGCCTGTCCATGACCAGATCCACCGGGGCAAGCCCCGGTGTGTCCAGCCATGGGGCCCAGAGATTTTCATATTTCCTAGTACTCCCTCTGTGCTGGTATATAAGTTTCTCCATGCGTAGCATTTCCCCTATTTTGCCTATCCATTCCCTCGAGGTCGGGGGTGTCTCGGATTTCCAATAAAGCATGATTAACCTTCTGGCTTGGAATAGTACTCTATTTACTGCTTCCCTGGTGTGGACTGTCAGCACAAATTCCTCCACCACCCCCAAGAGGCACACTTTGGGATCCACCGGTAATGACAGCATAAATACAGAGTTAATCAGGTTCACCACTTCATTCCAGTACAAATGTAATTTGGGGCAGCGCCACAGAAAGTGTATAAGATCCCCATGGTCTCGACGACATCTTGTACATGTATCCTCAGATTGTAAGCCCATTAGCATTAGTCTGTGCGGTGTATAGTACACCCTCAAGATAATATAGAGTTGGGTAAGCCTTTGGGCTACATTTAGAGAGCAGACACTCACCACCTGAAATACCTCTTCCCATTCCTCACCGTCCATTTGCCCCACATCCCTTTCCCATTTTTCTCTCACTTTCAGGAGGTGTTGCCCCAGGAAGTATTGTAAGAGTGCAGTGTAGCTTTGCGAGATGAATCCTTTCGAGGTGTCAGCATCTCTAATGATGTCAAACACCGGAGTAGGCGACAAGCGCCACTCATTTGACCTACTCTGCGCCCGGACTGCGTGTTGCAGCTGAAGGTATTGGAAGACCATTGAGGAGGGCAGGCTAAATTACGCCTGCAGGTCCTCAAACGTCCTCAGAACACCATTCCTAAAAACCTGTTTAATGTGGGTGACTCCGTGTACTATCCATCTAGCCCCGTCCTGTATTTTAGCTAGTTCTGTGTAAGTATCATTATGCCACAGAGGGCTATATACAGTATACCCCTCGGCCTGCTGTAGGTATTTGCACTTGTTCCAAACCTTCTGTATTAGATTGTATGTGGGGTACTTTTTGTTGGGTCTGGCAAATGCCAGGGATTCCAGTGCCATGGGGATGGAGCCTGCGTCTACTGTGTGTAGCATGAGTGTCTGGGAGGAGCCAGCCGGCTCTGTCCCAAAGCACCCTACTAGGTGCTGTAACTGAGCGGCAAGGTAATATAACCACGGGTTGGGCAATGCCAATCCGCCATCGTCTTTGGGCCTCTGAAGATGTTCCAACTTTATTCTTGGGGGCTTATTTTTCCACAATAAAGCGCGAAAGATGGAGTTAACCATACGAAATATTTTTAAGGGTATTACCACTGGGGTATTATGTAGAAAATAAAGCAATTGGGGCATGAGAATCATTTTAATCAAGTTTACTTTACCCGCCACTGACATATGCAGGCCATTCCATGTCCGCACTCGTTCTCTAAACCTCTGAAGCAGTGGTGAAATATTCAACCGGCCGAAGTCACGCAAGTTGGACGTAACCTGGATCCCCAGGTATTTAAATGAGGCGGTAACAGGTATGGGACATGACTGAGCCACTACCTGTGTGGCGTCACCATCTAGTAGCAGAAGGGCAGATTTTGACCAATTAATTTGTAACCCAGAGTATATCCCAAATTTGGTAATGGTTGCCATGGCCTCCCGCAGGGACTCGTCCGTATCTCCCAACATAAGTAGGGTGTCGTCAGCGTAAAGCATTATCTTCTCCTGCAGGGGGCCATAGCGGAATCCCGCAATTTGCTCGTTCGCCCTTATGTCGATCGCCAGGGGTTCAATGGCCAGCGCAAAGAGCAGAGGGGACAGCGGGCAACCTTGCCGCGTCCCCCTCCTCAAAGCAAAGTCTTGTGACAGAAAGCCAAAAGCTCGGATAGCAGCTTCAGGCTTACTGTACAATAGACGCACCCATGCAATATATGTGTCACCAAACCCAAATCGTGCCATTACTGCCCACATATACGTCCAATCAATGCTGTCGAATGCCTTGGTGGCGTCCAGTGACAGCAGTGCCCTGCTACCCGCATTGTCTACCTCAGATTGCATGTTTAAAAATAACCGCCGCAGGTTGATGGCCGTGGATTTATTTGGCATGAACCCTGCCTGGTCTTCATGTATGAGGGAAGTTATGACCGTATTAAGGCGTTGGGCTAGCACCTTCGCTAGAATCTTAACGTCACACTGCAATAGTGAAATTGGCCTGTAAGCTCCTGGATCTACCGGGTCCTTACCCGGTTTCAAAAGGAGCACAATATTTGCTCTTGCCATGGAGGGCGGAAGTTCTCCTGCCTCCCGGGCAGCATTAAATACCTGTAATAAATAGGGCATTATTGTTTCTGCATGTTGTTTGTAGACTTCCATGGGTATACCATCCTCCCCCGGGGCCTTACAGTTAGGAAACAGCCCTACAGCTTCTTGTAATTCCTCCACCGTAAGAGGTGCATCCAGCCCATCCCTCTGTTCCTTGGTGAGTCTGCCCACCAAGGTACCGGTCTAGCGCCTCCATGTCATAGGAGGCACCAGAGCAGTATAGCTCTTCATAGAACCCAGCTAACTCCTGCATAATGCCCTCGGGTGATTGGACAAGTGGCCCGGCTCTGGATTTAATGGCTCCTATAGTAGGTGATCTTTGGTGTGAATTTGCTATGCGGGCAAGCATACGCCCTGTTTTTTCCCCCTCCTCAAAAAATGCCTGTTTGGAGAAGAAGCGTTTTTTTTCGGCAGTTGAGGTGAGCACCCGCTCATATGCTGATTGAGCGGCCTGCCACATCTCCCTCGCCTGGTCTGAAGGATCTAAAATAAATTGTTGCTCCAACTCTTTTACTCTATTCTCCAAGTCCACCACCATAGCGGAGGAATCCTTCTTCACTTTAGTCATCTCACTTGTCAACAACTTTTTCAAAAAGACTTTAAAGGCCTCCCACTGCTGTGCACTTGAACCCTCCAGGTTCTGGGTGGTGAAAAACCCACGCACGCTCTCATCTATGGATTCTGGAATTTTAAACAGTTTCAGCCAGTAAGCGTTGAATTTCCAAGGGGCTCTTGGGAGTGCTGCTGGTCGGGAGACCACCAGATAAACCACTAGTGGAGAGTGGTCAGATATACTACGGGGTCTATAGTCCACGGAGGACACATATTGGAGCATGCGTGCGTTTCCCACCCCCATGTCTATTCTAGACAGACTACCATGCGTTTTTGAAAAGCAGGAGTATTGTTTTACCCCCGGGTGGCGATGTCGCCAGACATTCACCCAGCCCACCTCTTGCAACAACCTCGCCAGGGGAGTACCCCTGGAGGGCAGAAGCACCTGCGGCCGGATGCCTATCCAGCGAGAGATCTAAGCAACAATTAAAGTCTCCCATCACCAGAAGCGGAACCTCCGGCCTGCCATCCAAATATGATAGCAAGGCCCTTAGCACCACCACCGTGAAGGGGGGGGGGGGGGGGACATATATACCAGCAATAACACAGGTTAACATACCCAGTCTACAGTGGAGAAAGACATATCAGCCCTCTGAATCAATGAGAGCATCTATCTCTTCATAGTCCAAGGCGCCATGAATCAAAAGGCTCACACCCCTGGAGTGGGATGTGTGAGTCGAGTGATAGGCCTTATTCACCCAATTATACTGTATACAACACACTGTCTCCTCAGTCAAGTGAGTTTCCTGAAAACATAGCACACCCGGTAGAAATTTTTTAAGGCACATGCGCATCATGGTCCTCTTAAGAGGTGAGTGGAGCCCCCTCATGTTTCAAGATACTATAGGGATTCCTGCCATTTGACTGAGTATAGTGTGAAAGCATGCATATATACTCCTCCCTTACCAGGGAGTTTGGGAGTCCAGGGGCCGAGGCCCGAGTCCTGAAAGAAAATGCATATGCAAAGTACATAATGAACGGTAGAAGTGTTACCGGTACACCACCTGTAGAACAAACATAAAAAAGTAAAAAAATAAGTTATCAGGGGGAGGCAACAGGCCGTTCCCTCTAGCAGCATCAAACCTTCGCTCGCCAACATGGCGGTACAACTTCTGTACCCCGAGTTTTCACCCAGGGAAACTTTTAAGTGCAAAGTGTAGAAATTCACGTTAACGATTTCTGCAGCTCTTGTCTTGATCTGAAACAATATAATGTCCCTCAGCCAGGGTTAATCAGAGAAAGTTCAAATCCGGTTCTCCTTGACCGGGAATAACAAAACAGATTTTTCAAGTCAAATTCTCTCCTCTTGTACCCCTGCCATCCTCATCCTTCCTCCTCGTTCTGATCTCGCCGTCGCAGGGCTTGCTCATTACGGTCTAACCAGGCACTGGCTTCTTTTGCGGCTTCAAAAAATTGCGCTTGACCACTCACTATCACCCTCAGTTTTGCCGGGTATAGCATTGCGTATGGAAGTTGCAATTGTCTCAGCCTGCGTTTTACATCAATGAATTTTGCTCTACGTCTTTGCACCTCCGCAGAAAAATCAGGATAAAAGGACACCCTGGCCCCATTGTGTTGTATGTTGGCCCTTTCACGGGCTAGCCGTAGAACAGTTTCTCTATCCCGATAATGCAGTCTTCGTGCCAGCATGGATCTGGGAGGTCCCCCGGGTTGGGCAGGCCGGGACGGCACCCTGTGAGCCCGCTCCACAGCAAATAAGGGGGAGAATGCGTTTTTGCCAAATATGTCCAGCAACCATCCTTCCACATATTCAGTGGGGTCCCTACCCTCCACCTTCTCAGGGAGCCCCACAATGCGTATGTTGTTCCTCCTAAGGCGATTCTCAAAATCCTCGGCTCTGTCAACAGCCTCCCTCGCCAGTTGGTAAGCAGCCTTGGAGCTCCTCTCAATGGGGGGTAAATGATCCTCTATTTCACTCACTCTACTCTCCACTGCAGTAGTGCGTTCCCGCATTTTCTGCATATCATGTCGCAGCAGCGACAGTTCCTCCTTCACAGAGGCTACAGATGCATTGCCAATATTAACTGCCCTGAGGATATCAGCCAGTGTGGGCTGCTTAATACTTGGTGTGTCCTGTTCATGTATTTCAGGGGCCCCAGAGTCAGAGTGATCAGTCTCATCATGTTCACTTGTTGCAGCTAAGATGGCCGCCCCAGCCTGAGTCCCATGTATAGCAGGATCACTGCAGTGTGAATGTCCAGCAGTCTCACTCCCCACCAGCCCATTCATTTTCTGGGTGTAATACACCATGTCTTTAGGTGTCTCCTTACCCTGTGACTTGGGTTGTTTTGTTCCTCTGTGTCCCTGCTCCTTCTGCCTGTCAGCGCCTCGTGGGGTTCCTTTCATCACAGGCGCGCCGGCGCCATCTTGGAAATCGGGACCCATCTCAAAGTGCGTTTTTCGGGTCATTCCCCGGGTGCAGAGTGCTGGCGGAGGTTCCCCTGTGATCCCTGGGTCAGCGGCTTGCAGCATATATGTGCAGAATGTCGGTAAGTTGGCTGAGGGAGGATCGGTGCAGGATCAAGCTCAGGAGCTGTGAGAGCTGCTACCTCTCACATGCCGGTCTAGGCCACGCCCCCCGCACAGCACATCTTCACTCGTGACCAACACCTTAGACACTGGCGAAAAAACTGAGATACTCCCAGTAGTGGGAGGGGTTATATACGGAGCCAACTTCCTGTTTAGGGTGCGTCAGTGTCCAGCACCTGAAGGTGGACTATAACCCAAATAGTAATTACTATGGCTCTGTGTCCCATGATGTACGATTAAAGAAATGCCTATAATGGTACCTATTTTTTTTCCCCTCTTGAATAGTTAACAGGTTAGTATTAAACTTAAAATATATCTAAAAAGGAAATGTAATATATTGCTGCTGACCAATTATTTAATGCAGCGAAGGCTGCATTTGTTTTACACATTATTATTCTTTCAGGCTCTTTCTTAAAAGTTACCTGGTAATCCTGCAAGTAACACACTTCCTTTCCCAGTGTGTCTAAGCTAACCCGATGCATCAGTGGAGCAGTAACAATGTTATCTTAGGACAGGAAATCAGAAAACAGAACAGCCCCCCCAATGTTCATAACATAGTGGAGGTGATCAGTAGTGTACTGATAGCTGGGCAGAGGGCACACAAAGTTGTCAACTCACTAGATTTCTGGGTGGATCAACAGATATTTTTGTACTTATCAAGCAGATAGAACAAAACACATATAATTGTATATTTAAAGTGCATCTATGGTTAAAATGTAAAATCATCATTTTTCCCCACACTGAATTTCAATTGGGTCTAGCCTACTCATATTAACCACTAGGCGTCCACGCTATAGCCGAAAGCGCAGACTCCAATTGCCGGGAGGGCATCCCTGGACGTCCTCCTGTTTACTTCCCCGATGCGCGCACCCGTGGACACAGCCAGTCACAGATCGCTGTAAATGGCCAATCACATCGGTCGTTTACAGTGCGATCGAAGCTTCCAATGAGAGATGATCTCAAGTGTAAACACATGACATCTCTCATTGCCGGCTCTCTCTCCTCACACAGAGACTGCGTGTGAGGAGAGAGGATCTGTGCTGCAGCGTGAGTGCCAACGTTTATGTAAAAATACATTTAACCAGTGAAAACACACATCAGAGCCCAACAGTGCCATATCCGTGCCATTGGTGCCAAAGTGCTCATCACTGTTAGTGTCACAGTGACATCTGTCTTCAGTGCCACCTGCCACATCAGTGCCACCTGCCAGTGTCACGCGTCATCAGTGCCACATATCAGTGCCACCTGCCAGTGTCACGCGTCATCAGTGCCACATATCAGTGCCATCTTACATCAGTGACACCTGCCACATCAGTGACACCTGCCACATCAGTGACACCTGCCACATCAGTGACACCTGCCACATCAGTGTCACATGTCATCAATGCCACGTATCAGTGCCATCTGTCACCAGTGCAATCTGCCAGTGTCACGTGTCATCAGTGCCATAAATCAGTACCATTTGTCATCACTAAGAATGTCATCACAAAGATTATTTTCAGCCGAGAAGGCATACAATATTCTTGCCGCCCACGAGAGCAACGGGGAGCTCTCCGCTTCGGATTCCTCATATTCAGATTTTGAGTCTGACGTGGACTATGAGCCTGTTCTAAGTAGTGGAACACGGACAGCCTCAGAGGAGGATGAGAGTCTGCCTGCCAGAAGAAGGCGTACTGCCAATGCCATACACCAGACGAAGGCGTACTGCCAATGCCAACCACCAGCACCGCAATGCCATCCGCTGCAGCCTCGACAAAGGACACGTACCAGTGGGGTGTCACCTCAGTCCCAAAGGGTTAGGTCCCATGCCAGCCTTCCCTATTCCCTTCAGAACCCCTTATGGCTTCCTCCTAATTCAGGAGAAGCTATCATTCCCCCTTTCACTGCCCAGCCAGGAATCCAGGAGGACACAAACTTTTTCACCAATAGATTTTTTTCAACCTTATTTTTACGGAGGACATACTTGCATCAATTGTGGCCCAGTGCAACCTATACACCCAACAATTCATAGCAAGTAACCCAATGTCCCAGACCAACACATATGTGTGGATGAGTCCCTTGTCAAATTTACTGGCAGGCTGGGCATAAAACTATTTACTCCCACCAAAAGGGCCCGCTATGGGGTGAAGATGTATAAATTGTGTGACCGGGCTACAGGGTATACCTATGCCTTCATAGTATATGAAGGGAAGGACACCTAGCTACAGCCCCCTAAGAATACATTGGATCACGTGGGAAAGTCCTTTGGGAACGCATAAACCCATTTGTATGTGGACAATTTTTATACTAGTTTGCCCCTGTTCCACAACCTTCACAGAAAGAACACTCCAGCATGTGGCACCGTAAGGAAGAACCGGAAAGGCTTTCCTCAAAGCCTTGTCAACAAAAAGCTAAGAATAGGGGAAACGGCGAGTTTACGGAATGAGGAAATTCTGGCTGCGACGTGGAGTGACAGAATACGTACTTTCATCGATCGACAATAATACCTTTGTGGCGATCAACAGTAGGAATGTCCAAATCCAAAAGCAAACATGTATCCACGAATACAACATGTTTATAGGGGGTGTCGACTTAAACGGCCAAATGCTCGAACCCTACCTTGCCACAAGACGAACATACCAGTGGTATAAAAAAGTTTCAATTTATTTGTTTAATTTGGCCATATACAACAGCTACGTTATGTATCACAAATCCACTGAAATCCCCAAATTCTTCCTTGGCTATCAGGAGGAAATCACCACTGCCCTTGTATTCCCGAACGGCCCACCAGAAACCATTTGATCCGATGTGATTAGACTCTCCGAGCGCCACTTTACCGAAAAAATGCCAGGTGTGCACCAAAGAAAGAGTGAGAAGAAACACCACTTTTCATTGTCCCCAATGTGCTTCCCAACCAGGCCTCTGCATAGTTGACTGTTTCCACCGTTACCATACTTCACTAAATTATTAGTGAAGTATGGTAAACATAACCCTCACTTCCTGCCATTTACCTTCACACCCCTTATGCCTCTACTTGCTCTGTAACTGACCCTGGTTTGTTATTCGACCACACTTCTGCCTACCGATTCTGTTCATACCTCTGCATGATCTGGAACTGACCCTGGACTGTTTGACCATCCTTTTTGCCTGCCTCTTGGACTGATCTTGTACCCTGCCACTGGACTAGTGGGATTCATAACACAGGGGTCTAACATATGTGAGGGGCTCCAGAATTTTTATTTTTTTTTTGTTTTCCCATTCCTAGATTAGGGTCTGGAGACTCGGAGGCTTCAAAAGAGATTTGGGTGGGAAAAGCCTCTACCCCTGTCCCCATTCTGTCCCGAACGAGGCCCTACTTATACCTGCTGCCTGTAGGACCTATGCCATCATGCCTCTGCCTGTCGCATGAACTGACCACACCACATGGATGGACCATGTTCCTGCCTACTACCAGGATCAATATTTTGGCACTGCTGACAATCTCTGCCTGCACTGACCCTGGAATGTATATGGACAGTATCCCTGCCTGCTGCCTGTACTGACTATGGACAGTGTTCCTGCCTGTTGCCTGGACAATTGCGTTCCCTTTTGCTGACCAAGCCCCTGCCTGCTGCCAGTGCTATCCTCCTGTGGACAACTGTGCTACTAAAACCACTAGTAATCTTTTTTGTTTACCCTTTGCTCAGCAGAATGTATTTTGGGGTGTAATTATTGGTATGTGCATGATGTGTCCCTAGAACACCTGTATGTGGCCAGGCTGTGTAAAAGTCTCACACATGTGGTATCGCCATACTCAGGAGGAGTAGCAGAATGTATTTTGGGGTGTCATTTTTGCCATGTACATGCTATGTGTTGGAAATATCTTATAAATGGACAACTTTGTGTAAAAAAAAATGTGGTTTCATTTTTTTTTGCACATTTTCCAAAAACTTCTGGAAAAAAATTAACAGTTCAAAAGACTCATTATGCCTCAGATTATATGTTGGGGTGTTAGCTTTCCAAAATGGGGTCATTTTGTGGGCGTTTCCAAAAGTGAAATAGGTAGTCAACAAGTTAGATGCGTCATTTATGCTCCTAGAACACCTGATGGTGCTCCCTGCATGTTGGGCCTCTCTATGTGGCTAGGCAGTGAAAAAGTCCCACACATGTGTTATTGCCATACTTAAGAGTAGCAGAGTGTGTTTTGGGGCGTCATTTGTGGTATACACATGCCATGTGAGAGAAATAACCTATTACAATGACAATTTTGTGAGGGAAAAAAAATATCTTAATATTGCAAAGAATTGTGATAAAAAAATTACATCAAAAACCTCACCATGCATCTTACTAAATACCTTGGAATGTCTACTTTCAAAAAAGGGGTAATTTGGGGGGTATTTGTACTTTCCTGGCTTGTTCGGGTCGCAAGAAATGATAGGCCACCTGTACATCAGGTGTGATCAATTTTGTATGATTTGCACCACAAATTGTAGACTCTATAACTTTCACAAAGACCAAATAATATCCACTAATTTGGGTTATTTTTACCAAAGATATGTAGAAGTATAAATTATGGGCAAAATTTATGAAGAAAAATTTATAATTTGCAAAATTTTATCATCACAGAAACTAAGAAAAATGCGTTTTTTTTTTTCAAAATGTTCTGTCTTTTTTCATTTATAGAGCAAAAATAAACTAATACCACCAAAAGAAAGCTCTATATGTATAAAAAAAAGGACCAAAAATGTATTTGGGTACAGTATTACATGACTGAGTAATTGTCATTCAAAGTGTGAGCACTGAAAGCTGAAAATTGGTCTGGTCACGAGGGGGGGGGGGGGGGGGGGGGGGGGTTTAAGTGCCCAGTTGTCAAGTGGTTAATCTCCTATATTAACATATGAGCTTGAAGTCTGAAAACATACTTTTTGAAGAATTTACTTCCGTGAACACAGCGGCGCATTCACTATGCCTTGTGAATATGCACTGCTGTGTCACACATTTCAGAGGCTGCTGTCTGAATTACATAGGTACTGAGTTTCAGGGAGAACAGTCAGTACAGGAAACATTAATCATCATCAATGCTTGCAGACAGCAAGGTACCATGGGCTATGTAGTCCTTAGGAATCGAAAGTAAACCAAAGGAATGAGCAGAGGAGAAGCAGCAAAGCATGCAGGAAGTTGTTAAAAAAAAAAAAAACGACTAGCAAACAGCCCTCACAACAAGGATTTGCTTACTGTATATTCGATTGTCAAAAATAAGTATAGTTTGTATTGCTATTCCAATGCTGCAGTTATAAAATGGTTAAAATATGAGAAGTTCATTGTCAGAGTAATACAGTACGTACACTTTTAGTCAGCTTCTACTATTACTTACCAAAATTTAAAGATGGAGGGGAGAATAGACCTCGATCACAAGATGTAGATATAGAACAAGGATTTAAAAGGGAGGGATTGATAGGTGCTGTCTATAAAACAATAAATATGATTATTTCAATTTACAAAACATCTAGAACTAGATACCATTAAGCAGGTATCTATAATATGCATTTTGCTTACCAGATTATTTCCTCTTTGCGTACAGGGGGTTGTATATGGGGCTTGAGTACGGGCAGACAAATTAGTATGAGATTCTGAAGAGGTGTCCCAAGAATCTGCAATACAAAGCTTTGTAAGCTTAACATTGAAAATATGAAAGAGGATTACTAATCACTAATAAAATAAAACAAATAAGAAAAAAAAATAAAAAAGGATTTTTGTACTCACCATAAAACCCATTGCTTGGAGTCAATTGAATGATACAGGAAGTTTAAAATTTTTAGGGTAGGCCTCTTTCATACGACTGGGTAGCAGCAGCCGCTGGATTCCTGTGGCAAGAATCAGTAGATTCTCGATGCTGGAATGAATGTTTCATGTTATCAGCTGCTCAGCCCATTTAAACTAATGGCAAGCTGACAGCAGCTGCTGCTCACAAGTAGCCATATACACAGCGGTTAGCTGCAGTTAGGAACTGGATGCAACAGATTGCATCCTTGCCACAGGAATCCGGTCACCAACCCAGGGATGGGCAACATATCAAGCAAACGCTAACATGTCCAAGAGACAGAGAGCTGGGGAGTGTTTGCCACCTGATGGACCCTATACCCAAACCTGACTAGTAGAACTTCCAAAAAATGTGAAAAGGAGGCCAAGCCTTGAAATTCTAGGGAACAGTTGCTTGATTACAAAACACACAAAGAAACACTTATGCCCCGTACACACGGTCGGACATTCCGACCACAATATCCGTCGGATTTTGGCCGAAACTTGTCTTGCACACACACGGGCGGACAAATTTGTCGAAAAAAACGATCGTTCTGAACGAGGTGACGTATAAAAACGTACGACGGGACTACGTAGAGGCCAGTAGCCAATACCTTTCGTCTCCAAATTTCTTCTGAGCATGCGTGGCACTTTGTGCGTCGGAAAAAGTCTGATCGGAGTTTGTTGTTGGAAAATTTTAGATCCTACTCAAATTTTTTCCGGTGGAAATTCCGATGGAAAAAGCCCGCTAGAGCCCACACACGATCGGATTTTCCAACAACATAATCTGATCTGACTTTTTCCATCAGAATATCCGACCGTGTGTACGGGGCATTAGTCTCAGTTTACACTTGCCCGCAGTCTGCGTGCTGGTTGTGGGTACAGGAATCGCAACTGTTCCCGCACCCAAATCGCACTGCTCTTCCGAGACACACGGAGCTGCCATTCATTCTGAAAGGCATACCCATGCATCTCAATCCAGTGCTTTTGTGAGTAGGGAACCGCAAGGAAATCGTATGGTCAAAAAGATTTACAAGTTTTTTAAAGGTTCAAGTGCCTTTTTCCTGCAGGAAACTCAGGAACAGCAGCCCAATCAAATAGGATACTGTGCCTTAACAAACGCGGGCCGCAAGGCCCGCAATAGTGTGAACCTAGAATTACAGATCTGCACAAGAAAAGATGGAACACAATCCTTGAGGCTATAGCCTTGAATTATGGTCTGCCTGAGCAAACTAGAGATTGTGAAATAAGAAGTTGATGCACCTGTATAGATTTATCTGGGATACCAAAAAGTAAATACGTTTTCCTGAAAGAAACAGTGTCTGAGAATAATAGACACAGCCAGACAGTGGAGGGAAATTTCCTTCTGGTGAACTGGAGCCCAACAGAGGGACAGAAGAGTGATGCCCTGACCACCATGTCCCTATGCAAAATCAGAAAATGCTCCTTGCAGAATAAATACAGCAGTTAAGAAACTCACGTCGCAGGAGTGATGACAAGGAAAAATAAGTTGTGGATGTGATCAGAGACATATCCAATTGGTTAAAATGGTTATTTGTTAAGCACAGAAAGAACCAGATTCTGATACCACAGTCACAAAGAAATGTAGGAGTAGATACATAGGAGATCCCCTGCACAAAGCGTTAAGAGGCCAAAACCCTCTAAAACAGACTAGAAAGAGACCCGGACAATGATCAAGTCCCTTGCACTAGCAGGATGTCAAGGACTCATCCCCACCCTGGCAGGCTAGCATCCATCACTCCTGCACTTACGCTATTTTTAGCGGCGCTTTACCATCAATTTTCACAGCGCTATTCGGCCGCTAGCGGGGCACTTTTAGCCCCAGCTAGAGGCTGAGAAAGGGTTAAAAACCAGCTGCGAAAAGGTTAAAACCACCCGCAAAGCGCTGCTGCAGCAGCGCTTTGCCGGCCGTATAGCCGGGTGAAGCACAGCAGCAGTTGGATCTTTTTTATGGGATTTTGACCATTTTGTCAGTAAGGTCATGGCCAAAAACGAATGAATGGAAGGACCTACTCGTTAAAACAGCTCTCCACAAAGGGCTTCCAAATCCTTAATGGCGGAGTCTTAAAAGCAACTGTAAACCCAGGTGCTACACTCAAAAGGTTTTTTTTACCCTAATGCATAAAATGCATTAAAAAAAGAGAAGTGTGATTTTTGGAAACAATAATCATACTCACCTAAGTGGATGCAGCATTGGCCTGATGCTGCATCTGTCCCCTACCGCCTCTAAGACAGAGAACTGAGCGATTAAAGTTCACTGTTTGCTCAGTTATCTGTCTTCAGTGAGCAAAGATCCAGTGACAGTCAGTCACCTGCTCTTTGCTCTACCCAAGAGCTTACCAACATGCTGGCAGCGGCCTGCTTAGACTCTCAGCAGCATACTGAGAGGCCGAGCCAGCTGCTGCTCAGGCACCTGGGGGGGATCCTGACAAAGTTGGGATCCCTCCAGAGTCTGGACAAGCCGAGTAACATCAGCTGATGGCGGGCTTTATTCCACTGGCAACTGAATGCATGTTGCAGGAGTGCAGAGTGAAGTGCACTCCTGTGGCCTACAGGAGAAGATGGCCAAAAGAGCTTTGCCTCTTTCTCCTTTAACCACTTCCCGACCGCCCATCAAAATACGGCAGCACAATAGCACTCCTGTGTGAATCGCCGTGGCTGTACGGCGGGCACGCGTCGCCGCATGATGTAGGAGCCAATGCGCGTGGCCGGTGGCCACGATGGTCACCGGCTACCCGCGATTGCTCCTGAGAAGGAGAGTCATGGGTGAGGAGACTGATGTGTTGTTCTTACTGCTTAGGAACAACGATTAGTCGCCAACCCCTTCCCTGCTAGTGACATTTACACAGTAATCAGTGGCTATTTTTAGCACTGATCGCTGTATAAATGTCAAGTCCCAAACTATTGTCAAAATTGTCCGATCTGTCCGCCGCAATGTCACGGTCCAAATAAAAAAAAAATAAAAAATAAAAAAAAAATCGCAGATTGCTGCCATTACTAGTAAAAAATGCCATAAATCTATCCCCTATATTTTGAAAGCTATAACTTTTGCGCAAAACAAAATATACACTTACTGTGATTTTTTTTTTACCAAAAATATGTAGAATACATATGCCTAAACTGAGGAAGAATTTTGTTTTTTTTTATATATTTGGGGGATATTTATTATAGCAAAAAATAAAAAATATTGCTTTTATAGTGCAAAAAAAATAAACAACAAAAAAATATACAACGTCGCACGAACGCGCAATTGTCAGTTAAAGCGACGCAGTGCCATATCGCAAACAAATTGCCTGGTCAGGAAGTGGGTAAATCCTTCCGGGGGTCAAGTGGTTAAGGTACAAAAAAATAGGATTTTTTGTACTCACCGTAAAATCCTCTTCTCTGTAATTCACCGACCGACACAGCTCCTCTCTTAGCCATTGGGTTGTTATGCCACCTTTAGTAGAATACTAGGCATTACTTGTTATGTAACACACAGAACTTTCCAGTTCCGCCCAGGGGCGGCTGAGCTTCTTGTTCCTCCTTGGTGATTCACATACGCCACCGCAGTGGCGTTGTCCGACTGGATCCTGATCGGACGCCCCTGCAGTTTCACTGACCATGTGGAGAGGCATAGGCTGATCGCTCTCAGCTCAAGCAGATTGATCGGCAATTTGGATTCCTCTGTCGACCAGAGGCCCTGAGTCGACTGAACCCCCATCACTCCACCCCAGCCGGATAGACTGGCATCCGTAGTGATCACCGTCCATTTCAGAGGAAGGAACGACTTCCCGGATTGAAGCACCGGGGACCTCAGCCACCAGATCAGTGAATTTCTGACTAGCTGGCTCACCTAGATCTGTCGATCCAGGGTCAACTGAGATTTGTCCCATTGTGATAAAATCTCCTTCTGTAGAACTCTGGTGTGGAACTGGGCATACGGCACTGCCTCGAAAGAGGCCACCATGAGACCCAGGACTCACATACAGAAGCGAAGCCACGACCGCCTGCGGTCCATCAGCCGTTTTACCGCAGCTCTGAGAGTCTGCAGCTTGTCTGAAGGGAGAAAAACTCTCGCTTCCCTGAAGTCCAGCAGCAAGCCTAGGTACTCCAAACGCTGGGTCGGTACTACCACCGACTTCTTTAGGTTTAACAGCCACCCAAACTCTTGCAGGGTCTGCACGGTGATCGCAACATCCTCCTCTAACTCTGAGGCGGAAGATGCTCTCAGGAGGAGATCGTCTAAGTATCCCACGATCGCGATCCCACGTTGCCGCAGCAACGCCAAAACTGGAGCCAATACTTTGGTAAAGACTCTGGGGGCTGAAGCCAAACCAAAAGGTAGAGCCACGAACTGATAGTGGGCTTCCCCGACCGCAAAAACTTTTGATGCCGGAGGCATATGGGTATGTGCAGGTACCCATCCTGGATGTCCAAGGACGCCAGAAAGTCCGCTTGATGGAGTGCCACGACTACCGAGCGAACTGATTCCATACTGAACCTCTGCACCTTCAAAGTGGTTGAGAGCTTTCAGGTCCAATATTGGACGTACCCCTCCCTTCTTGGGAACTACAAACAGATCTGAGTAGAACCCCTGGAAATTTTCCAATTCCGGAACAGGCACAATCACCCCGCGATTCAGCAGGTCCCTTACTGCCCCCAAGAGGGCCTCCTGGCGAACCGGGTATGCTGGAGGGGAAGAATCTGTTCTGCGGCCAAGAGAGGAACTCTATTTTGTAGCCGCAGGAAATCAGATCGCAGACCCATTGAACGGATAGTCGGGAAGACCACCGGGCTGCAAACTCCCGAAGGCGACCCCCCACCCAAGACATGGGTGGGGGAAAACCTTCATGCGGTAGCACCTTTGTTCTGAGCTTGTTAGGCTTGCGGTTCCAGGGACGTTTCTGTCCTTCCGTGGTCGTCGAAGCTCCGGGCGGACGAAAAAGCCGTTTATGAGCGGAAAAAGAGGGCCCCTGCCTACGGCGTGGCTCCTTAGCCTTCCTGGCCTGTGGGAGTAGAGTACTCTTACCACCTGTGGCATTCTTAATAATGTCATCCAAAGAGGCTCCAAAGAGCCGGTCGCCAAGGAAGGGAAGGGAAGATCCGTCAGGGCTTTCTTGGATGCCTGGTCAGCCAACCAGCATTTTAACCAAATCAAGCGCCTCAGCACCACTGCTGACACTGAAGCCCTGGATAACAGGGGAAGAGTGTCCAGGGCCGCGTCACAAACGTATTTAAGGCCTTGCACTAGTTGGTCTGCTAGTTCCACGCAGACCGGAGAAGCCTGTTGTTCACCCAATTTGCGGTGCAACAGTTTCGCCCACTCAGTTAGTGTCTGCGACACCAGTGCGGATGCCAGTACTGATCGCCTGGCTGACCCCACCACCCTAAACAAGGAACGAGATACTGCCTCGGCCTTCCTGTCCGTGGGATTCTTAAAGGCAGGGGTCCCTTCTACAGGGATCGTGGTTACTTTGTTTAACTCGGATACTGGGGGGTCCACGACCGGAGGACCCGACCACTTTTTGAGAAGGCTCTCCTCGAAGGGGTAACGCACCGCCATGTATTTGGGGACCGAAAAGCTCCGTTGCGGTCAACCCCATTCCTTGTAAATGAACTGGTCAAAATAAGTCAGATACGGGAACACCCTAGGTGAACGGGCTGGCTTACGGGACCCAAAAGGGACTGCTACCTCAGCAGAGTAATCTGCTGGCTCCTGAATCTTCAGGGTATCAGGCACAGCCGTGATAAGAGCTCCAACCAGCGCTTTGTCGCGCACGGAACCGGACGGAGACTCATCCTCGCTGTCCAAAAGGTCCTGGTCAGCGTCCTCTGACATGACAGAGCAGGGGTCACCTGCCTCAGCGGGTCCCGAGTCTGCGTCAGAACTCTCCCCAGAGGACGGGGGGGGGGGGGGGGGGGGGGTCATGGGCCGCTTTTTAGCACCTTTGCGCCCACGCACCGCCTCCATCTTGGCAACGAACGAATTGAGGACTGCCGACAAGGTGTCCAAGGGTACTGCGCAGTCCACAGGCGACCCGGTTGCAATTGCCTGGATTTCGGGGGAAGAAACACCAGTTTCTGAAGTCTTGCTGACCCTACCCTGTCTGCCACCCAAAGGGGACTTAGGACAGTGACATTCCCACCCTCCTTACTGCTGCCGGCTGAGGGGCCCTTTACCGCAAGACTCACCACCCTGAAGGGTTCTGCGCTATTCAGCAGGTGGTGCCTGTAGTCCCTGTTAGCTCCCAGGTGCAGAGGAAACAGCTCTGTGACGGTGAAGCAGCTGCTAGTGGCACTGAAACCGTCCTGTAGTGTGCTCAGGCTCAAAGAAAATGGCCGCCGGGGCGTCCTGTCCAAGGACCTAAAGCCCAGGGAAAATGGCCGCCAGAACACAGGAGCACATGCTGCTGCTAGAGCACAGTGAAAAAACGTGTTTCAGGCTTCTGGAAAATGGCCGCTGACAAAAACACAGGGAAAATGGCCACCGAAGCCCATGCTCACACCCAAGATGCCCGCCGAATGTGAAACCATGAGGAGACAAACACTTCACAGGCACCTCCAGGGACATGGAAAACAGGACCCAGGACACAACCAGCGCTATAAAAACCCAGGTGAGAGCCCTGCACAGACACACACACCCCATAGCAGCATACAGGGAGGGAGAGAGAGGAGAGGGGGGAGAGAGGGCCCCCGAATCGACCTCCCAGGGAATGCCCAGCTGCTCAGCCCCACTGAGGCAGGGAGAGCTGTACTTACCAGTCCTGAAGAGCTGGGAGACATTCCATTGCAGATCTACACTCTGATCGGTACAGACGTAGCTGCTGGCCTCGGCAAACTGTGACTCAGACATCAGTAGCTCGGTCATATGTATGCCCCGGAGCATAAAAGCTCACCGACCACCTCTGGAGCTGAGGCTTCGTCGTGGCCTGCCGAGCCGTAGCTGCGACCTGCACACGCTCGATGGCTGGACTGGGGAGACTACAAGGATAAGGGTATCCAGCCTGTCACCCAGCCGGCTGTTGATAGTAGATCACAGGATCTATCATCTTGTGCAAAAACCAAGCTTCTGCGGAAAAATAGACGGACCGATGGGCCCACCAGGGTTCCTAGGTCTTTTCTCCTTACTAGGCAAAAAAAAACTGATGGCTACAGGGCAGGCTGGGGGGTTGTTACCCAAGGGACCGCCCCTGGGCGGAACTGGAAAGTTCTGTGTGTTACATAACATGTAATGCCTAGTATTCTCCTAAAGGTGGCATAACAACCCAATGGCTAAGAGAGGAGCTGTGTCGGTCGGTGAATATAAGAGAAAAACTTCAACCTTTAGAACCACTTTAAAGACATATGTGTTCTGTGTGCTTTACTAATACAATACTGCACAAAATGCTCAACAAACAGAAGTGCTTAGGGAAACAAACAGCTTATCATCAGTAATTCAAATCCCCATTGAAAAATCATGACACTGCCTCAATAAGAGCCAAAAAAGGGGCAGCAGAACGTTTATTAATCAAGAGCTGAAGTGACTCAAAATCTCTATGGTCAATGGTTTGGGAGCAGCAAGCAAATCAGATATAGAATCTGCAAGAGGACTCAGTGTGCTTGTGGCCTCTGAGATCAGAGACTGCAACAAGCTGGTTAATTTGGGTCATAAAGTCTTGCACAAGTACAGTAAAAACCTCAGCTCAAAAGGCAGATGGTCCAGCCAACACCTGATAGAGCCAAACAAGACTGAGGAGAGAACAAGCTCCAAAGCCTCGTACACACAATCCGATTTTCCGATGGGAAATGTGTGTTAACAGACTGTTGGCCTAAAATCCGACCGTTTGTATGCTCCATCGGACAATTGTTGTCGGATTTTCTACGGACAAATGTTGGATGGCAGGCTTATAAATTTTCCGCGGACATCGGTCAGTTGTCAGATTTTCCGATCGCGTGTACACAAGTCCGTCAGACAAAAGTAAACATGCATGCTTGGAATCGATGCTCACCAAACACAACATTAGCAGAAGGTGCCCAAAGGGTGACGCTAAAGAGCTGAAAAGCCACGTAGTACGTCGCCATGTTTGTGTTTTAAAAAACATTGCGTCTACAGGAGTTTTGAGTTCTGCCTGTAGAAGCAGCTCAATGTTATCCTATATGTCCACGTACATTAGGACATTTACAAGTATATTTTGAGTTCAACGTTTAGAAGCAGGAAAAAAAAAATTCTGGTTTAGGTTTCTAAATTGAAGCTCACTGGCAGAAAAAAAAAGTAAAACTCTTCTAAACTCGTCTAGACTTTGTATAAAAAATTCTCTGTATGAGCTGTGATAGACTCACCAGGGACAGAGGCTTTTGGAGGAGACTGAATGCTAGCCTCTTACCTACTGATTATGGGTCCTGGATTTTAAGGGAACACTAATCTTTGTGAGGTGTATACCTGGGGACCCTTGAAGTAATGTTACTTTGGATTTAAGTCCATGTCTCCCCAGGACACACAGACTCTGGGAACCCTATACAGGGCCTATATGCCATATTAGGAATAGTGACTGCTTCACACTGTTGGGACTCATAGCAGGTGCTGATATCATCAACTCCAGCCACCTGTCTGGGGTTGTCTGCTAATTAACCACTTTGTGCTCGTAGGGCGTCCAGGGACGTCCTTGAATTTCTGGGGGTATATCTGAATGATGCCTGCCGCTACAGACATCATTCAGATATTGGCTTTTTCAGCCGGCGATTCCCTGCACCATAATAATGATCATAGCGGCTGTTCCGCCGCTTGATCGTTCTTACGGGCGGCGGGAGGGGACACCCCCCCTCCCACCGCCCTCCGGCGCTTCTTCCAACTCACCGATTCCATCGGTGAGTCGGACACAGGATCCGTTGGCCCCCGGATGGTGATCATAGAGATTTGGTCCGCTGGAGTCTCTATGAACGTTCGGAGGCTGGGCGCGATGTTATGACGTCACGCTAGGCCTCTGCGTTCAAATAACGGCGCCACCTCGGCTGGGAAGCAGAGATCGTTTTTTTATTTTAGGCTTCCCAGCCTACAGGTGAGATTGTTGATCCCATATCTCACTGTAAATAGGTCCGATCTCGTCATATTCCTATTACAAGGGATGTTTACATTCCTTGTAATAGGAATAAAAGTAATCAAATTTAATTTTTTATTTTTTTTAAAAGTGTCAAACGAAAAAAAAAATAAAGTAAAATTTCAAAAAAAAAAAAAAAAAAAAGGTCGCCCCCGTGAGCTTGTACGCAGAAGCGACCGCATACATAAGCCCCGCCCACATATGAAAACGGTGTTCAAACCACACATGTGAGGTATCGCTGCGTTAGAGCGAGAGCAATAATTCTAGCCCTAGACCTCCTCTAACTCAAAACATGTAACCAGTAAAAAAAATTAAAGCGTCGCCTATGGGGATTTTTAAATACCAAAGTTTGGCGCCATTCCACGAGCATGTGCAATTTTGAAGCGTGACATGTTGGGTATCCATTTACTCGCGTATCTTCATCATTCACATTATGCAAACAAATTGGGCTAACTTTACTGTTTTGGTTTTTTTTAAAGCATGAAACTTTTTTTTCTGAAAAAAACGTGTTCGAAAAATTGCTGCGCAAATACCGTGTGAGATTGCAACAACCACCATTGTATTCTCTAGGGTCTCTGCTAAAAAAAACATATATATGTAATTTTCTAGCAAAAAAAATTATGAATTTTACATGTAGGAGAGAAATGTCAGAATTAGCCTAGGTGTGAAGTGGTTAACTCAGCTATTGTCTGTCTGCTAGCAAACCTTGTAAGCTGTGTTTATACTTGTAATGCTGTGTCCTTTGTATTCACTATGGTAGGGGCCGAAAAGTCTAGACACCTTGGCTGGTTTAAAGGACTAGTTAATTATGTTTCTGTTTACAGTTGTTTTGTTGGGGTAATCAGATGGTCAGGAGGGAGGGATGTCATCCTGATGTATATATTTGTGTGAGATTTCAAAATAAAATGGTTCAATTTCTGGTGTACTCCAAGACTGGTTGTCTGGTTCTTGGGGGTTACTATAGTCAGATCCATTGGTCTCGTGTTCCAGGACTTGGCAAAGCAGCTTCTTGGCGGAAATACCCAACAGGGTGTTCGAAGTCTCTCACATGAGTTTTTTTACTCCCAAGAGAACAGGTGTTTTTTTTTTGTTTTTTTTAAAGACCAGTGTGCGTGGAGCCCTAAAGCAGAGTATAAGATAATTTTAGGTTGCAGACGTCAACACCGTCTGCTCACAGCCCAGGAACTGTTAATAGAATGTAAGCTGGGGGCACCAGGTACAGCAGAATATGTCCCCCATCCATTACAGTCTGACAAGTTGCGACTGTGACACTAAGGCAACATATAGGTTCAGGGTAAGAGGCAAGACCTCAAGTATTCATGAAAGCAGGTTAAGTTTGGATGACCGGAGGTGACTAAAGTCAGTGTAGGTGGGCAGCAGGTATAGACAGGGGTTATCCTAGGTTGGCCCACAGTTTTGTATTTGCTAGTGTCCAATTCCCCTGTAAGGTGTAGTGCAACCTGATTAAATAAAACTTCCTGTGTTCATAAATGGACAAGAAAGAAAGAAAAGAAAGTAAAACCTGAACTTCAGGCAAATACACAAAGTACCAATTGATATAGACAGTCTATTTATTTATGGTCACCCAATTGGCATTCAAAGTCAAATGCTGGGGTCATTTTCTAACTTTTAGATGTAGTCTTGTCTTTTTCTGCTGGACTATGTGGCCTTCATCTCCTGCATTTATGTATAGGATGACAAGCAGGAAGATAGGTAAGCAAGTCAGCACGTTGGCATAATTGACCTGGTTTGTTCAATAGCAAATTGGTCACTGTTAGACTTTGTCCTCAGCAGTTTCAGCTTCAATGTTAGTGTGGCTCTAGGAGCCAGAGAAGATCAGGGACTCTGTATCACTCGTTTAGACCCCTGATCTTCATAAAGCAGGTCTTGCCCATTCTTTAAAAGAGAAGTAGGGGAATGTTTTTTTTTTTTTTGATAAACACTTACCTAGGTGGATGCAGCATTGGTGTGATGCTGCATCTTCCCCCCTCGCAAGTACAGAAAAATCTGTTGATCTTTCCAGAAATTGTGTCCCCGTCACTTCCTGTGAGTTGAGCAGAAAACAATCTGCAATCTTATCTTCCTTCTCTAAACTCCTCATTTCTCTATCCCCATGTACAGGAGATGAACAAAAGACATGTTTGAAATCCAGCCCATGTAATAACCATGTCTCCCTCCACAGATTCAGTAGAGGAGTGAGCATAGCCACCCAGGGACAAGACAGGTGTTAATTTGCAAGATTATGAAGTAAAATCAAGGGAAAAAAGCTTGATAAAAGAAAAAATTCAGCCACCTCATGGAAGTTATAGTAAGCTGCTGTACATTACATTTTTGTTGTAGGGTTTAGATAGGCTTAAAAGCCATACTAAAAAGGAATAAGTAAAATATGTTAAAATGTACAAGAGATTTAAAGGCCTAAACAGATGAAGTAGTAAAGGTTTGCAGCATAAGTTACTTACAATTTTGCATAACTCCAGTTCACGCTTTTTTTTTTACAAAATGTGTGACTTAAAATTAAAACAGATCGGTTAGGTATTGATGCAATACAATTGTAGATTCTGATGAACAGGAGACAATCCTAGCAGCACACCGCAGCCGCTCACACAAAGAGTGACACTCAAGCTTTATTCTCAATATTACTCCTGTAAGGGCAAGAATGGGTTGGTGAGGGTTGGAGTGAGAGAACGGAGCTACTGCAATACCACGCACCTCCTGGAGGGAGCTTACTCGGGGAGAGGTACAGGGCAGGAAGATTAAATAAAAGGTACTATAGCATTTGGCTGAGGGATGTTGGGCACGGATTAAATGAGCTATAGCATTTGCTGAATTTCCTGCTGGCACCAGTCAGGCTGAGTATAAATGTTGGTTTAATACACGTTAACTGTTTTGCACTGATATCTGTTATATAGATTCGATAGAAATAATTGTTTTAGGAAGCTGTCATTCATTTTCCCTACAAAATACATTCCATAGCTGATGGAGGGGAGAGATGGTAACTCCCCACTGGTTATAGCTTCCCGTTACCCCACTTAGGACTGCGCTCGATTACCAGTCTACTACTGGTGAGCGTCCCAGCACTACTGTGCTGCAATATAGGAAAAAAGAAACCAGATTGGTTTCTATCTCTTCTTTCTCTCTTGTACTCCACCAACCTCACCCTCTCTCTAACCTCTACCCCACCTAACCCCCTCTTCTCCCCGCTTACTACTCTCCTCCCTCCATACCCTTACCCCTAACCACACAGGAGCCATGGAGGTAGTAAGCCTTCTCTCACTAAATACAAAGGGCCTCAATGTGCCTGAGAAACGGCGGATGCTGATGCAGGATCTACGCCGACTTAAGATCGACCTGGCAATGGTACAAGAAACCCATTTTAAAGGAGGTAACCTACCTATCCTGAAAAATAACCTATACCCAATAGTATATCACGCCACAAACAAGGAGGCTAAGTCAAAGGGAGTATCGATACTTATCTCCCGTAGTGTACCATGGTGCTGTATAGATATGAAGGCTGACCCAGGAGGTAGATTCCTATTCCTTAGAGGAACGATAGGAGGAGTAGAGATAACCATGGCAAACATATATGCCCCTAACTGCCAACAGGATCAATTTATAGTCAAGACACTGGACCTCTTGCAAGAATTTACGAGAGGACAACTGATTATAGGAGGAGACTTCAATACCCCACTGATTCCAACAGAGGATACCTCCTCTGGACATTCATCACTTACCCCCACTGTCAGAAAACGTATTGCCCGCTCCATACATAAAACACAACTGATAGACGCCTGGAGGTTACTCCACCCGACGGAAAGGGACTATACATTCTATTCAAGGCCCCATAAGCAGTACTCAAGGATTGACTATTTCTTAATACCACACGCTCAACTACACGCCATCAGAGACGCCTCCATAGGACCCATAACATGGTCTGACCACGCCCCAATTGTCCTTAATTACTCATTGACTGACAATCTCACTACCAAGAACAGGACATGGAGACTTAATGAGAGCCTGCTGCAGGACGAAACGGTACTCAAAGACGTGACAAAGGAACTAGAGTTCTACCTCAGTAGCAACAACACACCTGACAGCAACCCGGGTATTGTGTGGGAGGCCCACAAGGCGGTTATCCGCGGAGTACTCATTAGACACGGGGCCCGAATTAAGAGGCAACGCACCACTCTGTTAAACACACTACTCAACGACTTGCATAGGGCAGAAGCCAGACACAAACATTCCCAAACTCCCGCTGGGGAAGCAGAGATCCTGATTCTACGCAATAAGATCACTGACCTCATGCAATTCCGGGCAAAGGCAGCATTACAATCATGCCGTAGGCTCTCGTACGAGTCCGGGGACAAGTGTGGCAGGCTACTGGCTAAATCATTAAAAGAACAAACCCTTGCAAATTATGTCCCACATATCTCCCCACAAAACAAACGGAAGGTCACATTACCCCGGGAAATAGCAGGGGAATTTAAAGACTTCTACGCAAGTCTCTACAATTTACAGACACAGGCCCCAACGCTCCCCCAAATTGAAAAGTATCTAAATGCCTCAAACATGCCCAAAATACCGCCCGACCTAAGTAAAACCATGGAGGAACCCTTCACCATGGAAGAGCTTGGAACGGCGATAAGGCAGGCAAAGTTAAGGAAAGCCCCAGGCCCAGATGGGTATACAGCCCAATATTATAAGCTACTACTACCAACCTTAGGGGAATTCATGCTAAAGTTCTTCAATTCACTGGGCTCTAACACGCTCTTTCCAAGGGATGCACTCGCAGCGCATATCTCGGTAATCCACAAGGAGGGGAAAGATCCCTCTCAGTGTGGAAGCTACCGACCAATCTCGCTACTCAACGCAGACCTAAAA
Source organism: Lithobates sylvaticus (assembly GCA_028564925.1). Classification (NCBI taxonomy): domain Eukaryota; kingdom Metazoa; phylum Chordata; class Amphibia; order Anura; family Ranidae; genus Lithobates; species Lithobates sylvaticus. The sequence goes on from CM053026.1 coordinate 401,493,411, forward strand.
ATTTTCACAAAATTACTGGCATCTAGGATTCAAGACGTACTCCCCTCCTTGATCCACTTAGATCAAGTGGGGTTTGTGCAAAACAGGGAGGCTAGGGACAACACTATAAAGGTTCTCAATCTCCTCCATACAGTCAACAAGAAAAAGACCCCCTGCATTTTCCTGAGCACGGATGCGGAGAAGGCCTTTGACAGGGTGAACTGGAAGTTTATGACCTCGGTCCTGAGACACATAGGTCTCGGAGAAAAGATGATGACCTGGATTAACTCCATATACACCAACCCCTCAGCTCGGGTCAAAGTGAATGGGATCCTCTCTGAACCATTCACAATCCAAAATGGCACCCGGCAGGGATGTCCACTATCCCCACTCCTCTTCACCCTGTCACTGGAACCCTTCCTGCGAACTGTGCGATCCAAACAAGATATTACAGGGGTCACCCTTGGGGACACCCATCATAAGATCGCCGCATACGCAGATGACATGCTATTTGTCCTCACCAACCCTGAGGCCTCCCTCCCGAATCTACTGCAGGAATTTAGATCCTATGGGGACGTCTCAAATATGAAAATAAACTTTGCTAAGTCCGAAGCGATGGGCGTAGGAATCCCCCCAAGTCTCCTCACGATTTTACAAAACAACTTCAAACTTAAATGGACAAACACAGCTCTCAAATATCTAGGCACATATATCCCCCCTAAGATATCACAAGTGTTCGCCTTAAACTTCCCACAGCTGCTAGTATCGGTCAGGGCCCTCCTTAACAAATGGCACTCAGGATTACACTCTTGGTTCGGGAGATGCAACATAATCAAGATGTGCATCCTCCCCAAATTCTTATATCTTATGCAAGCCCTCCCGATCCAAATCCCCTCCCAATATTTTGAACAAGCCAGAGCCTTACTATTCAACTTTATCTGGGCGCATAAAAGACCTAGACTAGATAAGCGCCAACTCACATGGCCAAAACAATACGGTGGACTAGCGGTACCGGATCTCAGGAAATATTATCATGCTACACACCTGACCAGACTAATTGACTGGAACCGCCACCAGACCACGAAACAATGGACAAGACTGGAACAGGCCCAATGTGACATACCCCTTGACAGGGCACCATGGTGTCATAACCTGCTTCCGAGAGAAGTGAAAAGCCATCCCCTAATAGGTACAACTACACGTATCTGTGCTACCCTCTTCACTAGCCACCGCCTGACATCCCTAGTCTCTCCTATACGCCCTATCCTGGGTACTCCAGAATTCTCCCCCGGACTTACAGATTCTGCCTTTGAACCCCTTAAGTTGGAAGGACTCACACAAGCCCGTCACTTTCTCAAAGGGAACCGATGGCCCACCCCCGCAGAACTCATGTGCCCAAATGGCCAGTTTCGGCTTACCTTCTTAAGGGCCTTCCAACTTATCCACTTCCTAAAATCCCTACCCCCTCCAAGCAACTTCGATCAAACCCTGACCACATACGAAGCACTTTGCTCGGAGGAGGGAGTCTTAAAACACACGCTCTATCCATGACATACCAACTCCTGAACACTCCACCAGAAGGACATAAATTGAGATGTTACTGCTCTACCCCCCCCCTCTCTAAGTTCTAACTCCTCTCTCTGGAGTTCCTCTTTACCCCGCTAAGTTCTGTCCGAAAACTGGGACGAGACTCATGGAACCATCCAAGATAAAATCGAATTTGACGACTGTGGCATTACTCTCTAAAATTACGAGAAAAGTTATTCCAGAAACAAAGCCCGGCAAGATGATGCACTTAATACTTAAGGAGTACCCCGAGGATATCAGAGACTACCTCATCTCTGGAACATATAAATAAGATATTACTGTTTAGGAACTCATACCAGACATAAAGTCTAAGACAAGTTTGCCATTAATTCTCGTTATATTGGAACAAATGGAAGTTGTATGTTATGCATTTCATGTTTCTGTACCCCTTTACATAAATAAACGATTTGAAAAAAAAGTTACTTACAATTTTGCATAACTCCAGTTCACGCTTTTTTTTTTACAAAATGTGTGACTTAAAATTAAAACAGATCGGTTAGGTATTGATGCAATACAATTGTAGATTTTACATTTAGTAGGGTAAATAATAAAATGAGGTTAAAGCTGCTCTCAGTCCAATCTTCTTAATTAGGAGTGTAAAATACATTAAAAAGAGTAACTCTACATTTGTTGAGAAAAAACACTTCCCTCTGGGAGTTTAATGTACATTTCAAGGATTTTAACAAACTTTGTTGCAGTCCTATGTTTTGTTATTCTGAAGAAATCCCTGTGTGTTCATCTGTGTCCATGTGGTAAGTAAATCTAATGGGAGTGGTTTCATAATTATCAATCAGTTGCTGAACCTGCAGGGCTCTAATGCAGGGTCTGAATCCCTTAAACCCAGGTACACACTGCCCCCAACTTCAAAGTCGGACCATAGTGTGACTTCAGCACGACTTGCATGCGACTTCTTTAACAGGAATCAGTGCAAGTCATACCAAAGTCAGGCCAAAAGTAGTGCACTTTTTCAAAGTCGGATCGACACAAGTCACACCGATTAGAATAGTTCCATTGCATAAAATGGGGTCCAACTGGGGTCTGACTTCTGATGCGACAAGTGCTCCAAAGTCAGAGCGATTGTCACATCAGTGTGGACCAGGCCTTAGATGTGATTTCCTATTGGGAGTATCTCACCAAAAATGAAATTTTTGTTGCAGGGGATGCCTGAAATGTGACATGCAACTTAGTGCAGACTTCTGGGAAAATCAGTGAGCCAATCACCTCCAGGTTACCATACTGCATTGCGTTTACAGAAAATTACAGAGCTGCAGATCAAAAAGGAAAGGTAATGTTTAACACTCAGATACAATAGGACTTGTGTCGCAATTGTATATGCCATTTTTCTGCCTCTGAAAGTGGAGTTACCCTTTAAAATTGTAAAAGTATTTGAGATTTGGGTGCACAACTTCCTCACTTTTTTTATTTTATTTTGTGTACATAACTTTTCCCAGGAATATTCTTCTCCCTCTCTGGTCCAGCACCGTGATGACCCAACCCCCCCCCCCCCCCCCCAAAAAGGGATGGGTCCACACAGCACTGAGATCACATGAAGTGGTTTAAATGCACCACTGAATCTAAAAAAGTAACAGCAGCAGCACAGCCGAAACCTTCTACATGGTGAAAAATACTAGTGTCTTTCCTCAATGCAGTAACAGAACCAGAAAAATGACAAACTGACATTCCCAGAAAGAAAGATCAGCATACTTTTAATCACACACCTTGACTGGTAGAAAACATCTCTGTCACTCCAATCTTTGTGCAGCTAAACACTGTAGGGCTGGGTGCTGTCCCATTTTGTTCCCAGTCGTCTCGTTTTTCACTTGAACGCAGTTCAGTGGAATTTGCTGATGTTAAATCTATTTGCAGCTCAGCAAAGGAGGTCACTAAACAAGAGTCAGTGTTGGAAGAGTCATCTCGTGGTGTCCATGGCCTAGAGTCCGGAGAAGGCCCAGAAAATGGATGGAAAGGGGAATCCAAACCAGAGTCTTCAACATTTTCAGGGGAAGAGGAAGAGAATGGAGATGGGCTAGAGGTAAGAGTGCATGTCCTGCAACCTGACAGGGCAGAAAGAAAAAAAAGAGTTTAGGATATACCTTTGAACTATGCAAACATCTTCCAATTCATAGTGATAAATGACCAAACAACTTACAAAAGTATACATAAAAAAAAGCTATGAGGAACTGCAGTCTGCTCACATAATTTGTAATAAAAACAAACATCTTTGCCATTCTGAAGCTTCCCTCCAACGTGTGTGTGTGTGTGTGTGTGTGTGTGTGTGTGTGTGTGTGTGTGTGTGTGTGTGTGTGTGTGTGTGTGTGTGTGTGTGTGTGTGTGTGTGTGTGTGTGTGTGTGTATATATATATATATATATATATATATATATATATATATATATATATATATATATATATATATATATATATATATATATATATACATATATACACACACACACACACACACACACACACACAGATTTTGTACTTGCCAAATATGCTGCAGAAATCTCCCTCCACCAAGTCTGGCTACATCCATTTTACCTGTGGGCAGCTGAAGCTGCTGTCTGTTCCCCTTCATTGATTTACACAGAGGCACACCTCTAGCTATGCAGCTCTCATTGGCCCTCTTATGACTCATCCCTCCTCCCTTCCTGGCAAACCATCATGAGAGTTAAAGAGAGCAGTGCAGCCTAGGCTAATGACCAGAAAAGAAACAGGAAGTGGGCTGTATAAGTTAATTACTGGCAGAAAAAAAAATGTTTTACTATCCAAAGTTAAAAACAAGGGCAGAAGATTTAATAGATGGAAAGTTGGAAAAAAAAAAAAAAACGACTGAAACTCCACTTTAAATTGCTTTCCTATACCCCGAGTATCCAGTTGCTGCCTGCCCACTGTCAAATGACGGAGAGAAGGCGCAGCTCTCGTTCTGGGTGGACGTCATATGACGTCGCACCCAAATGGCTCCTCCCACGCCCCCCCACGGCACACAGCATGGCTCTTTAACCATGTGATCAGGCGAGTCCAATCACAGCAGGTCACATGTAAATACAGAAAGTGCCCGTAATTGGCTCTCATAGCCTCACACTGACAGTGTGTGGCGAGGAGAACAGATCAGCGGCATCTCCTTGCAGAGTTCAACAAGACATGTAATCAGGGCACTGATCATCAGTGCCCCGTTTACACTAACGTGCCACCAATCAGTGCCCATTAGTAATGCCAGTCAGTGCTGGCTTTTCAGCTATCAACGCCCATCAGTGCCACCTATCAGTGCCCATAAGTGTGGCATATTAGTGCCTCATCAGTGCCACCTAATCAGTGCCCATCAGTGCAGCCTCATCAGCGCACATCAGTGAAAGAGAAAAATGACTTATCTACAAAATTTACTGGGAGAAACAAAAATTTTTTTGTAAAAAATAAAAAACCCAGCAGTGATTTAAAACCACCAAAAGAAAGCTCTATTTGTGTGAAGCAAATAATAAAAATTTCACATGGTTACAGCAATGAATGAATGCGCAACTGTCATTCAAAGTGTGACATTGCTGAAAGCTGAAAAATGGCCTGGGCAGGAAGGGGGTGAAAGTGCCCTGTATTGAGGTGGTTATACAATTTACAGAAAGTCCATGCAAGTAAATGTTACCTGGAAAATCATCAGCCTCAAAAACAGTTTCCTGCAAAGGTCCAAAAAAGGAATGAGCAGGTTGAGTGCGGCACACCAAGTTTGAATCACTGGTAGGAATAGAAAAATGGATAATTAGCAATGAATCTTATTTTGTTTTTTAAGTAAAGTGTGTGCAATTTTGCTTTTACATGCATTCAATTTCATGCACCAGAGATCACTACCCTAACCTCAGGGCCCCTCAACCCTCCCTGTAAGCCTAATACAAATTTTCCTTTAAAGATGAACTGCAGTCTTACCTTTCCTGCACAATTGTACAGGTCCCTCTCCTGTACTGAAATAGCTTACTCTGATTTCACTGCACCCTGAGACTACTAGTTAGATGCCTCAGGTCCTGGCTGGAGGGTGTCCAACATCACCCATTCCTTTCCTCCTCAGCCTGGCTGACTCTGTCCAGCCCCTCTCATTCATTGGATTTCATTTCAGGGTGGGTATTACCCAGGGCAATCTGCATGAAAATACAGCCTGCTTGGGAATGCACACTCCTCCGGACTGACATCCACCCATCAAGGGATTTTAATATTTGCCCACTGCTTGAATCAGGACTGAAGTTTCTTGAGAAGAGTACTGAGGCAGAGTGCTGTGAAGTTTTTGGGAATCTATGTACAGCACTTTGCCCAGCCATGATCTGCAATGGAACATAGAAGCACAGAGACTCAGTGATGACATCACTGAGTCTAAAAGAAGATAAGTAATAAGAACAGGTTTTATTTAAATATTTATTTAGCATATTGATGATGCAGAGAAGAGGAACCAGGGGAGGCAAACTATAAGCAGATTAAACTTCAACTAAATTTATGCCCTATATGCATATTCACACTGTAACTGAGTTGGGATCCTCTGAAGTGGAACCTAACCTTTCTGTGCCAAAGTCCCATCAATAGAGTGCTTAGCTACTCGCATTTTCACTGACCAAAGAAACAGGCATACACAAACATTCCTCCTAATTTTAAGTCTCATTATCTGGTTATTTTTCCCAATAATAGAAGCATAGGGAGATGTTCCAACTAATGGCTTCCAATCCTTCTTTATTAGCAAAAGTGTGAATAACTAGTAGTTCCCGCAAAATCAACTGTGAACAATATATGAGGACTGTAGCAGCTCTTGGCTTTCCTTTAAGGCTGGGTTCACACCGCAGCACAGAGCAGCTCACAGCAGGGATCTGGTACATCCCCATTTACTGTTTCAGATCCGATTTCAGCCCAAATTTTTGGCTGAATTCAGACATTAAAATGGACCAGAAGATGCACAGGACTCCTGTGCAATTCACACGGGTGCCGCTCCGGAGATGTGTGAACCGGCTCCATAGAGAGCGGGTCACAATCTCCTGAAATACGAACTGGATGTGGGGGAATAGTGTGAACCCAGCCTAAAGTTTAATTGTGCAATTATGGGAAGGCTTCTCCCTATCCCCTGTTCCTTGGACATTTATGGCCAACAGTACAGTGGAATAAGAATACTCAGGGACTTGCATATAAAAAAGGTAGCAAAAAGTAATGCAGAAGATGTAGCCCACAGTAACAAATCCATATCCATTTTTCTGTAGAGCATATGCTTATCTATTTTAGAGAAAATTATTTTCTCACTGGCACTTTACCACAAGCTTCTTTATGTCTATTAGTATAGCTAATTACTTTTCAAAGTATTTCTAGTTGCAGAATTAATGATATAACACTTTTGAATCACTGAATTTATCCAGTATTTGTGTTATAACTTTTATTAAATGTCTGCAGAGCACATATCTTTTCAGTTTGCTACTTTCAGTAACAGCAGAATGTAGAAAAAGCTACTTAGAGGAGGGAGGAAAAAGCAATAGATTAAAGCTGAACTCCAGGCAAAATAAAAAGCAGATTATAAAAGCACAAATACAGCTCTGTATTTATAACCAAGTCAATAAGTGTTGTGTTTTTTTTTTTTAGAGTTAGTACTCGATTTTCACTTGATATTAGCCTCTTGCAGCCCCCTACACAGCAGCACTAATAGTGGGCGAGGAAAGGTTGGGAGACGGGGAACCAATCTGATGTGCTGTATGCAAATTTGTTGGCAAGGAAGGTACCTAAGTTGTTCAAACATAGCTTTCTTATGTTCAGCCTGCGGGCTAAGCGCCCGGACCAGTGCCAGCAAGTCCATACACTGATCAAATTTTAGCCAAGCCAGCTTCAACTGGCTGAAATTCAGGCAGCAATTAACCAACTTACAAGGAGCAGAGTAGTTACAGAGATTAGGTCATCAGTCTGTTGCCGAGGGTGAGAAGAGGACATCACGCTATTTCTTAAAGAGGAACTTCACCTGGTTACACAAAGTTAAGTCATCGGCTACACATACTGTAACTGTCCACTTAAACACATACTTGCCAACCCATAAAAGTCCAGCGCTGGCTTCCTCACACCCCATTCTTGTCAGTTTCTCTCTTCTGCACCTTCATCTTGGATTTGAAAGCTATCTGTCGCTTCCTGGTCTCTCACAGCTGGTCCCCTGCTGTGACACCACTGCACATGTGCGAGAGTGGCAGCCTGTGGGGAGACTGTCTTGAAGCCTCCTGGGATGTGTGATATATCCCAGGTGGCTGAGGGCACCAAGGGTGATGTAATCCTCACCTAGGTGATGAAATAAAAAATGGGGGAGAGTACCATGAAAAAAGGTACTAGTTTTACTAAAAAAATTACATTAAAAAAAAAAAAAAAGCATGCATATGCGGAAGTGGGTGGAGGAAGCAAATGAGGAAATTCACTTTTTGTTGAAGGTCTGCTTTAACTAGGCGGTGTCATGTTATGTTAATTTAGTCCTGAAAATCCTGGAGTTCAGCTTTAAAAAAAGGTCAAACACATGCAAAAATTTTAATGAAATACCTGTTGGTGACAGTGGATGGAGGCGTACTGGAGAGAGCGACCGCTGCTTTATCTTTATAGAAACAATACACATTTACTGTAACACGAGAATTTTGTCTTTCAATAAAATTTGACAATTCATTTAAAGAGATAGCTCACCTGTCTGACATGTTATTTGCGTTTCTCCTGAAACAGAACCTGTGCCCACTGCAGTGCCTAAACAGCATTACAACAAAGAATTTATCGAAATCAAAATTCTACACTTTAGAGGTCATTGCTACCAAAGAGGATAATAAAAAAAGTGTATGTTCTAGCCAATTTTTTTTTTTACGTTTTAGGCAGAATAGAGTTGAAACCCATATCAGGTTTTTTTTTTTGTGTCTGTGCACTTAACTTCCTGAAAAATAGCTAAGAAATTCCAACGCGTTTGAGCCGTTAGGCCTTAACCCCTTACCGACCACCCTATAGCATTTACTGCTACAGGGTGGCCGTTCTGTGCAAAATCAAGTGTGCGTGTGTAATATATATATATATATATATATATATATATATTACACACACACACACACACACACACACACACACACACACACACACGTACATATATATATATATAGATATATATATACACATAGATATATATATATATATATATATATATATATATATATATACATATATACACACACACACACACACATAGATACACACATATACATATACATATATATATATATATATATATATATATATATACACACACACACACACACACACACACACACACACACACACACACACACACTACGTGATTCTGCACTTCTCGTAGGGGGCACGCTGCTTCTGCTGTGATTAGTCACAGCAGAAGCCAATCAGCACATGCCGGCTCCTGTTGATCGGCGAGGAGAGAGGCTGGACGGAGCTCTGCTTATGTAAACAATGCAGAGCTCAGTCCTGACAGTGGGGATGTGAGATTTTCTTTCCCTCCAAAGCAGGGAATAAAATTCATCACATCCCTTAGTGAAAGCACCTCACACAGTACACAAAAACACTGGTTAGGCACACATTTAACCCTTTAATCGCCCTAGATGTTTAATCTCTTCCCAACCTTTGACATTAGTACAGTGACGGTGCATATGTTTGTAACGTTTGCGCAAACCAATCAATATACATTTATTGGAATATTTTTTTTACCAAATATATGTAGCCTAAATTTATGAAGACATTTTTAATTTTTTATTGGATAGGTTTTATAGCAGAAAGTAAAAAAATATTTTTTTTTCTCCAAAATGTTGGTCTTTTTTGTTTATTGCACAAAAAAATAAACTCAGCGGTGATCAAAGATCACCAAAAGAAAGCTCTATTTGTGGGGAAAAAATATGACAAATTTCATTTGGGTACATTTTGGTTTGGCAATATGGGACTGAAGTGGGCAAATAGTACATCCCACATACTAAAAGTAGTGCAATGAATCAGGTAGATGACAATCTGCCACAGTTGATGTATTGTTGTACTTCAAATGTCTCATCAGATAAAAGTAGTAAAACATTTTGACAATACCGACATGTTTTTACACCACAACTACACGAATCAGGATAACAGAGCCAAGGTTTTTTTTTTATTCTGAAAGGTCACATAACTTGGAGAGAAGGAAGACAGTGCAGTGTAGGAGCACATCTACTAGAGAACCCCTTCACTTCCTGTCCCAGAGACACAACCGGAGGTTAGAGGGAATGTCTCAAAGTTAGGGGAATTTCTCTCTTTGGCAGTCGTCCTCATTGGAAGATATCCAGTTACCATATGTTTTGGCTACATCTCTAAAATTTTAGATTTCCCCTGCTTTTTACATTGTTTTTATGTAACAATGGTCACCAGCACAGACGAGTGATTCTCCCCAACGCAAACACAGACAGGAATAAAAACTTAACATAGTCTAACATGTCATCCAAAACTTTAAAAAAAATTTGCATTGAGATTTAAAGAAGAGAAGAGTCAAATGATGACTAAAGACTGTAGGCTTACTTACGCATAGTCTGACGCCTTACAGATACCTGCAACACAAAACAGAGTTGAAACTAGATTACAGAATTATGCATCCATTTTAAGCATACATATGCGAATTCAGCCTCTATTGGTGTGTATATATATATATATATATATATATATATATATAAAAACACTGCAAAACTGTTAATTAAAAGTTAGTAAAGTCTTTTTTCAGGATTATACCTCAGTCAGCCTCAACAAATTCCATTAAAGCATAGCACTTCTTCCTTTGCACATGATCCTTCAGTTCCTGATGGCAGAGACCTTCGGGATATCTGCACATGTGGGTGTGCCACATGCATACGCGAATACAGCATAAAGCACAGGATTTTGTGTTCTGCCTGCACATGTGCTGAAGAATCATTGCATCGCAGACCATAATTTTGTGTACTCTCTATCGGCCATGCTTTTGCACCGATGTCTGTGCAGATCTGCCAGGTCCCAAAGGCCATGCAGAGTGTTTCAGCACATCTGGGCATGTGCTGGACCATAAAAGAAAAAGGGGGCAATAAGGGGACTAAAGTTTCTCTTTAAGTGCCCCCAAGCTTATTTTGTTAATTATTACTGTGGATCATTACAGAAGTGCGGTTTAACCCACTCCAGATAACAAACACACGAGTGAGGGTTTGTTTTTCACTAAATCAGCAGGCTTATGATCCATAGCAGAAGTGATCAAGGCAGCAGTTTAGCCACCCGATCACTTCTACACATCAGCAATTTGGTGGTGAAACAATGGCCTGCCTCTTGGTCTCAGGGCTCATGTGTAAGCATTAGAGGATACAAAGCTTTCAGGATGGCCAATCGGGTGGAGGTCGGATAATTATTTCCCACCATTTCACAAGCACAAAATATGACATTTCTTAAGCGGACACTTTTTTTTTTAACCTGTTTACAATAGCCCTGCTGTACATTTCGCAGGCAGGTTGATGAATTACATCTATTGTACTGAAAAATGCATAATACTTCGGCCCCTTTCACACTGGGGCGGTTTTCAGGCAGTACAGCGCTAAAAATAGCGCCTGTACACCGCCTGAAAAAAACGGCCCCATTCACTCCAGTGTGAAAGCCGGCGGGCTTTCACACTGGAGCGGTGCGCTAGCAGGACGGTAAAAAATGTCCTGCTAGCGGCATCTTAGGAGCGGTATAAGAGCGGTGTATTCACCGCTCCTACCCATTGAAATCAATGGGACAAAGCGGTAATACCGCCGCAAAGCGCCGATACGGCGGCACTTTGCAGGGGATTTTAACCCTTTTTCGGCCACTCGCGGGGGGTAAAACCGCACCGCAAGCGGCCGAATCCCGTGGCTAAAACTACGGTAAAGCAGCGCTAAATATAGCGCTGCTTTACCGTCACCGTGGCTCCCGCCCCAGTGTGAAAGGGGCCTTAGGAATCTATACACTTTCTTTTAATTGACCATAAGGTGCTGACATATGTATCAACTTACAGCTATAGTGTAAATAGGTAAAATATATTGAAAATATTTATAATAGCATGAAATGTACAAAATAAATTGGGCATAGAAAAAAAAAATAAGTGGTATAGTCCATCATTGAGTCACTGGAGAAATTCACCCAGTGAAAAAAATATGTGCATTCTCGTAAGATTTAATTGGATTCCTCCTATATATTATATGACACTCACAGGGAACACTTTTGAAAGTTCAAATCTTGTTGGAGAACATTGATAGTACAGTGGCAGACATTTTTTTTAAATTGAGCAAAAAATTGTGCTAATGTTTTGGCCAAATCTTGTTAAATAACAGAAGCCCATTTTATAAGCGGATACTTGCTATCCAAGATGATAAAACATGTATAAACAAACTTCAACACCATGCATAGTGAATGTTGGCAGAATGTCATTTCTGTTTTTATTACTGCTTCTACTATGATGATACCAGCCCACATAGGCCTTTAGTACTGGGGTCAGGGGGGTCAAGGAAGGAGAGACTGATATCCCACCTACCTGCCCATGATGCCCAAGTAGATATCAAAACTTACTACTGCTGCAGGAGGCTGAATGATACAACCCACTGTTTCTCGAAATCTTTTAAGTTCAGTTTCTTCATCTTCCAGTCTTTCCCCAGGCTGTGCAGGTTTTATCTGAATATGGAAACGCCGTGGTTCTTCATCATCATCATCAAAATCAGAGTCACTTGAAGAGCAACAGGTAGTTGCAGGTTCTGCTGTTTTGTTGTTAAGAATCATAGAACAGCAGCTGTGTTAACAATCAGTTAAGCTTAACTGCATTATACTAAGGCAATCAAACCACCAACATTGATTATGTTTATTTTGGTCTTGTGCTGCTAAAATAATAATGTTAATTAAACGAATAAATTCAAAAAGTATTTTTTCTCCTGGAATGCCCTCCCTCTTCTGAGGAAGTCGAATCAGCACTCAAAACAATTGAAGGCTGGAAAGAGCCCTGGCCCAGATGGCTTGATGGCAGGATATTATAAAACCTTAAGCCCCCGTTCACACCTATGCGAATTAGATGCGGCTTACACCGCATCCAATTCGCATGACACTGTAAAATACATTCATTTTAATGAGGCTGGTTCCCATATCTGCGGTGCATTCGCACTCCGCATTGCACAAAAAACGTGTGCCTTTTCTAGGCAGTGCGGTCCGGCTCAGGTGCAAATTCAGGCCCATTATCTTCTATGGGCACGCATCTGATTTGCAGATGCATTCTGTTCGGAACAAGGAATCTCTCCTTGTTTTCACTACACCTCCCCCTCCTCTCCCTGCTCAGCTAATGCGCTGATAGAACGCAGCGGCACCGCTGAACAGCTACATTTTCTCTTAACAGAGAAAATGTAGCTAGAATTCGCACCGCACTGGTGTGAACCCGGGCTTACAGATTCGCTCAAGCCACATTTCCTAAGAGAATTTAATGCCCTTTCATTCGTTAACCACCCCCCCACCCCGAGATCTCCTGACAGCCCACTTAACAGTGATCCCAAAACCAAAGACCCCTCACTTGTAACTATCGCCCAATTTCCCAATCTCAAACTCTGTGCCAAAGTCCAAGCCAACTGTCTACTACCCTGTCTAAACTCATCTCTCTAGACCAGGTGGACTTCATACCTGGCAGAGAGGTGAGAGACAACACCATAAAAGCAATATACACAAATGTTTGACATCGACTTACCATTGCATATTCTTTCTTTCCCTGGATGCAGGGAAGGCATTAGAGTGGCCTGGGACTATATGTCTGAAGTCCTCAAAGCGCTTGGCATCCAAGAACGTATGTTACAACTCATCTTAGCACTCTACTTTGCCCCAACCCCCAAAGTCCAAGTCAATGGCCATCTATCGAATGCCTTCTCAATATCAAATGGTACACGTCAAGGTTGCCCTCTCTCCCCATTAATATTTGTTCTCACCCTTGAACCGCTACTCTGCCGCCTCAGGTCTAACCCCCAATATCAAAAGGTGTCTCGATCTCCAGGACTACCTATAAACTAGCTGCTTTCCGCCTATCCTCTTATTTCTAACAGAACCACATTTTGCGATACCCAACTTGCTCAGAGATTTCGCCACGTTCAAAACTTTTACCAATTTACAAATAAACTTCTCGAAATCACAAGCACTGAATATCTCCCTATAGAAAGATATGCTTGCGCATTGCCAAGCGAACTTCCCGTTTAGCTGGAGTTGAGATTCGATCATATCGATCATACATATGCCTTTCAAAATAGCAGACCTATACACCAAAAACTACCTCTCAATCCTTCAACACATTCAACGTGACCTAAAATCCTGGGGTCTCTTTCCATGGTTTGGCAGAGGGTCGATTGTCAAAATTAATAATCACCCGAGAATATTGTACGTAATGCAAGTGGTACCCATAAGAATACCGCAGGCCTTTTTCGCCTCCTATCGCAGAGCTTGTACGGAATTTATTTGGGGTAAATCACACCCTAGATTTGAGAGGCTAACATTACCCAAGATGATAGGAGACATAGGCCTTCCAGACATTGTTAAATATCACTGGGCCTGTCAGTTAGCGAGAATAAGACTGGAACATCCATTCTCATACTAGAGCGTGGGTACACCTCGAACACGCGTTTTCCCCACTACCATTACACAAACTTCCATGGACCGCCTCAATTCACACACCACCAGAATGCAAACTATACCCTTTAATTGGCAACACGCTACAAGTTTTCAATATGGCATGCCATAAATTTAAAATATCCTCACCGGGCCCGTTAACCCCCATCCGTCACAAACTGGAATTCTTACCAGGTCTAACAGACACCTTTCTCTCTGAAATTTGGCCTCACACCGACGTCTAAGCTGGAACTTCTTCTCAAAAGGCAACTTCCTGACCCATCCCGCAGCATCTGCACAGATGCCAGGCCACTCCTTCCCCTTCTGGATAAACGTCCAACTAAGACATTTCCCAAATAACCCCCAATCACGCCCCGAATATTCTAGGACTACACACACACACACCATTCAAAGCAATATGTACAAGAAAAGACACCAGATTTCAGATATGTACTCTATCCTGTTTTCTCACCATAGCCCCAAATCCAACATAGCCAGCTGTAGCTGGGAAAGGGAACTTTCAATAGACCCCTCAAAAGATTGGGAAAATATATACTCTCATACCCATAAGGGGGCTTCAAGGTCTTTTCTAGATTCTACCAACCCCCTCTTAGACTACACAAAATCTCTCCTGCTATCCCCCCAACTGCTGGTGATGCTCTGACGAGGAAGGATCACTCATGCATATATGGTTGTCCTGCTCTCTAATCAAACCCTTTTGGAAAGAAGTCAAATCGCTTCACTACTCAAATTAACACCTACGTGACTTTTCCCCGGCCCAAATGCTTCTACATTACTCCTCCATCCCTAAAAATGACCATCACCGTTCCCTAACCTTGCATCTATTAAACACAGCTAACATGTGTATACCAACCCAGTGGAAATCGGCCAATCCTCCAACTACAGTAAATGGGATCAGACGCATAAACAAAGTTGTAGAAATGGAAGAACTCGTACATCAAGCCAAAAACACCCCCTCCAAGATTCAGAAAACCTGGTCCTGTTGGCACCACTTTCAAACAAATTAATATTCCCAATTACTAGCTCAATGAAAAATGCTGGTCAAGGGAGGAGCAAGGGTCCACACCCCCCCTCGTCTTTCCTTTTGACCCCCCCCCAATCTACGTATTCACTGTGGAAACACCTCATACACTGAGCATCACTAAATGGCGGACATCGGTCTGGATCCAGACCTAGTGGCTGTTTCATCCGGCCCTGCGATCACACCATTTAGGAGCTGCCAGCAGAACGCCGCCGAGATGCGGCATGTAAACAGCCCTGACGCATGACCTCACAAAGGCGCGATGTCCGTGCCCAAGGATGTCCCATGCATGCATGAGGGCACAGCTGCGCCAGACATTGAGAGTCGTGGTTAATGATTCTTACTCTGAATGGTCTAAGGTTATCAGTGGTGTTCCCCAAGGTTCAGTGCTGGGACCCTTACTTTTTAAATATCTTTATAAATGATATTGGGTCTGGGATCAAAAGTAACATTTCTGTCTTTGCAGATGACACCAAGCTATGCAGTGGAATAACGTCTTTACAGGAGGCCTCCAATTTACAAGCCGACATCAATGCTCTGTCTAATTGGGCGACTATGTGGCAGATGAGGTTTAATGTTGATAAATGTAAAGTTATGCACTTGGGGGCTAAGACTATGCATGCATCATACATACTAGGGGGGGGTACAACTGGGGGAATCTGTAGTGGAGAAGGATCTGGGGGTTTTGGTAGATCATAAGCTCAATAATAGCATGCAATGTCAAGCTGCGGTTTCCAAAGCAAGCAAAGTTCTTTCTTGTATTAAGAGAGGTATAGACTCCAGAGAGAGAGATATCATTTTGCCCCTGTTCAAATCATTAGTAAGACCTCATCTAGAATATGCAGTTCAGTTTTGGGCACCAGTTCTCAAAAATGATATCGGGGAACTGGAGAAAGTGCAGAGAAGGGCAACCAAACTGATAAGAGGGCATGGAGGAGCTCAGCTATGAAGAAAGATTAGAGGAACTGAATTTATTCACTCTTGAGAAGAGGAGAATAAGGGGGGATATGATCAACATGTACAAATATATAAGGGGTCCATATAGTGAACTTGGTGTTGAGTTATTCACTTTACGGTCAACACAGAGGACAAGGGGGCACTCTTTACGTCTAGAGGAAAAGAGATTTCATCTCCAAATACGGAAAGGTTTCTTCACAGCAAGAGCTGTGAAAATATGGAATAGACTCCCTCCAGTGGTGGTTCTGGCTAACTAAGTAGATTGCTTTAAGGACTGGATACTTTCCTAAATGTACATAATATAACTGGGTACTGACATTTATTGGTAAAGTTGATCCAGGGAAAAATCCGATTGCCTCTAGGGAGATCAGGAAGGGATTTTTTTTCCCTGCTGTAGCAGATTGGAGCATGCTCTTTTGGGTTTTTTTTTTGCCTTCCTCTGGATCAACTGTGGGTATAGAATGGGGTTTATTGGATTGTACGATATATTTTATTTTTATTTATTATTTCTTTTATTTTTATGGTTGAACTGGATGGACTTGTGTCTTTTTCCGGCCTAGCTAACTATGTAACTATGTAACATTGATGGACTCCGGGAACAGCGGAGGAAGGATACACGACATCAAGGACAGGGTGTGCACTCGAAGTCCCCCTCGATGGAGAGGGGTACAAATGGACAATGACGCTAATGCCATCTGAGGATGGCCAAATAAGGACACAGTAAAATGTGAAGAGGGGCAGTGCTGCGAGGGTAAGAGGTAATGTAAAGGGAGGGAAAAGTGCTGGGGGTGATGTAAAGGAAGGCAGTGCTGGGGAAGGTGTGTTAATGTGAGGAGGGCAAAGCATACTATTGGGGGGGGGGGGGGGGTTGCGATGATGTGAAAGGGGGCAGTGCTGTGGGGGGGGGGGCGATGTGAAGGGGCAAAGGGCAGTACTGTGGGGGGTGATATGAAGTGGGCACAGTACTGTTGGAGGGTGATGGTAAATTGTCAGAGGCCAGTACTGTGGGGCGGGGTGATGATTTCAAGGGGGGTTGTGGACTGCTGTGAATAAAGGGTGTGTTATGTGAAGAGAGTTCAGTACACTATTGTAAAAAAATTGGGGAGCGGGGGTGATGTGCAGGGGGCCCAAGAACACTATTATGAAGGGGAAACTGATGTAAAGTGGGGGACTCTGATGTGTGGGGAGAACTGAAGACACCAAAATTAAGGATTGTGATATAGAAAGGGAGGGCTGAAAAAAAAATTTGGTTCGGACCTCTGGCAGAAGAAAATATTACTGGTAGGACCTCTGAATTTTAATTCAATACCTGTCATACACTATTAACCCAACTCCCCCCCTTTACCCCCCCCCCCCCCCCCCCCCATTCACTGGTTCCATTATCCTTTTCATAGCCTACATAGAATATCTCCTGATACCCTCCCACCTTCTAATACACACAATAACCAATCCCTACCACCTCGCTCGAGCAACTCGACCACTGCCTATGCCTATTAGAAACTCCCTCTCCCATACTGGTTGCTACGGGTCCGGTGACTGCAAGCCTACGAAAAAAAAAAAGAAAAAATTCTTGAGACACCAGGCCGACTTCCAATGCAAATGCTATATAGTCGATAAGCTACATTAGACAACACTCATGAGACACTAACACACAGTGAGATTATATCAGATTGTGTGCAGTCCCAACCTCCTGTATGATGCATATCTCTTGCTTCTACTGTTATAGTATCAACACTCAAAAGGGAACTGGTCATGTAAAAGCGGAGCTCCAGCTACCCCCCCCCCCCCCCCCCAAATACTGTAGCTGCTGACTTTTAATACTAGTACACTTACCTTTGTCAGGTATCCCGTGATGTCGGACCCCCAGCCGATTTTCCGATCAGCTCCCAGGTGCTGTCGCTGCCATTTGTGGTAAGGGAAACCGGCAGTGAAGCCTTTCGGCTTCACAGCCGGTTCCCTACAACACGTGCTGCGCTTTCTAACTGGCCGGCGGCGGAGGGGGGCCATACTTCCAGCGGACCTGCCTGCAGCCGGGTCTCCCGTCAGGTGGGAACCGGAGGGGGGGGGGGACTAAGAAAACAAGCGGAGCTTCAATTTTGGGTGGAACTCCGCTTTGCACATCATTTAGGGCTAGCCTATTTTATTAAATGAGTTGCCCTACACACATTTGTCACCAAAAAGAAGCTCCCGTTTCTTTTTAGGCAGCAAGCTTCTTGCGATTTTAAAAGCTGCAGTTTGCTGCGTGACAACTGTGGCAGAATCGCATTGCATTTGGGTTGCTATTAAGAGATAATGGCACCCAAATGTGCGTTGCGCATAGATCACCACAAGATTTGGAATCTCAGGTAGATTCACAGTAATTCTAATCGCAATTCCAAATCATACAGTGTGAATGGAGCCTTACTTCTGACACAAAAAATGACCTCCTAGACCTAGAGCATTCTACTTAACTTGGGTCCTTATGGAACCAGGTAAAATCTTTTACACTTCCATATAAGATCATTCTAGCCAAATCATCCTAAAAAAAAAAAAAAAAAAATAAAAAAGTTTGGCTGGGTTCGCACAAGACGGTTGCGGTTTGCAGTTCAGAGCTTTTCTGTTCTCCGGTTCAGGTGCGATTCAGGGGTGAATTTATTCCTGAATTTACACCTGAACTGGACCCAAAAATGCACAGGACCCTTTTTCAAACCGCATCGCAGCAGCCCCGGCCATATGTGAACCGACTATTGAAAGCTGATCACATTCCAATGTTATGCGACTTGGATGCGGCTAAAAATGGATCCAAATCGCATATATGTGAACCCAGCCTCAAACTCCTGATCAGATGGCATGAAAGTGCATGCACTTTGCACAGAACAATACCTGAAATGTCAGACAAATGTTGGAAGGGTGGAATGGAAAAAGTCACTGCTTAACATCTGGTGGGACTGCCCACCCATTAAAGGCATTCTGGAATTAGATCTTCAACATTTATCATCAGTTCACCCCCCACAAACTATTGAACACCCCACAAATAGCCCTTCTCTTTAAAGAGAAGAACAGCTGAAGCTCATTTGGCTGTACTTCTCCTGTGGATCACAGAAGTGCAGTTCATTCTGCACTCCTGTGACCCGTTTTCAGCAGACAGCGGGCTGAAGTCACAGAGTCGGTCTAGGCTCGGAAAGGATCGCAACCAGGGGGGGGGACAGAACAGAGAGCTGCTGACTGACAGTCACCAGCTCTTTGCTCAGGGAACTGTGAGAACTGAGTGATCGGCAGTGTTAGATCACTCAAATCTCAGTCTTAGAGGCGTTGGGGGACAGATGCACAATGGGACCGATGCTGCATCCACCTAGGCAAGTATGATTAGTAAATAAGAAGAAAACCCATACTCTTATTTTCAGACCTATATCCAGGATAAAAATGGTTTTGCCTTGCTTCTTCTTGCATCACGCACAGCAAATCTGATAAACTATTGCATTATTAACATTTTAGTCTTAGCTTTCAAGAAAATATATGTTTGGGGGTTCAACTACCAGTAATTTTCAGGCCTAAAATTATTATTTTTTTTTTAATTTTTTTTTAATGTGCCAAAAACAGCTATGGCAGTGATGTTAAAACAAAATTACTCATTACATTTCCACCCCTCTAAGTTGTTCAGACACTGAATTATCCCATCATACTTAAATCAAATAATCCATTATACCAAAAACATTTAGGCTTAATGTACACGGGACGTTTTAAAACCTCTCCTGAACGATTTAACTTGACAGATAGTAACTGGCATTTAAAAACGTCCGTTTTGCTGCATTTACATGCTGCGTTTAGCCACATTTGCATTAGAAACATTTTTTTCAAATATGTATCTCCATTAAAAACACCTGTAAACGAAATGCGGCGGAACCTAAGTTACTGCGTTTACAAGCTGTTACAGGTATTTGCCGCTTCAAATGCCTCTGAACATCCATCCTGAAAGCATTTTTTTGCTTTCCAAAAAATGCTTCTAAACTCAACTGCCTGGAAATTACTTTAAAACGGCCCTGTGTACACGTACTGATAAGATAACACAGAGGAGAGTTCAGGGGCAGCTGAAAAAAATGCTCAACTGCTCCTAAATGTCCGTTTAACAGCAACAGCGTACATGAAGCCTTACTATCCTTACAAAATCATTGCCAGATGCAGTCACACACAGAGCCTTCATTTTGTCTGGTTCTTACATTAACGGTCACTTTTATCCTCATAGCAACAGAGGTATGAGTAATGCAATACATAAGCCAGATTTGCTGTGAATGACTAACTATTGTTACAGAACAGAACACACTGTACATTACAGAAGAAAGTCTGCCAAATACACATTTCTCTCCCCAATTCTGGCTAAATTATAAACAAACATTCATTTTTGCTTCATTCAAGCAAAGATTTCCAAAACAATTCAAGAAGTGTGACACAAATTCAGAACTCTGTTAAGCACATTGTCAGCGTTTCTCTACAAGCGCAAAGCATCACAGCTCACAGCCAGTGGTCTTCAATATGGTAAAATGGAGGAGACCTGGCTGCACCATAGAAGCATAAGTGCATGTTCAAGCTTCTGGGTTCTCTGCTACCACCCCAGCTCATATCTTACAGCTCTGCACAGTTTTAACCCAAACACAGAGCCAGAGTCAAAGAACAGGAAGAATAAAGGACCCTATGCTGCCTCCCAAAACCTAGTTTTCAGTTTTTTCAGCATCACACATAAGGCACCTCATCATCAGCAGTACATAAGATGGCAATTGCATAGAAAATACTCAGAATTCTCCCAGAAGCTTACTTCTCAAACATAGACTGGGCGGAGGGAACCGCTCATTCATCTAAGGCTCGTCAGTTCCTAAATGTCTTGCAGGACAATTTTATGGGTCAGATGGTAGACGCACCAACTAGAAATAAAGCGTTACTGGATCTACTGATTACCAACAATACAGACCTGATCACGGATGTGGAAATAAAGGGCAATTTAGGTAACAGCGATCACAGGTCAATTGATCTTAGTATACATTACACAAATAGGAAACATAAGGGGAATACAAAGACACTGAATTTCAAAAGAGCCAACTTCCCTAAACTACGAACCTTGCTAGAAGGCATAAATTGCTATAAAATCTTAAGAACAAAGAACACGGAGGAGAGATGGGTTTGCTTTAAGAGCATATTAAATAAGGGCATTAGTCAATGCATCCCATTGGGTAATACATTTAAAAGAGCAAACAAAAGTCCTGGATGATAGAAAAAAGGAAAATACTGCGCTCCCGACAGAATTAATTAAAACTAAAAGTGAACGTAAAGAAGCAACTAATATATGAGCTACACACATATAGCATCAAAAAAAAGGAAGAGATAGCTGCGCTGACAGTGAAACCACTAGTGGTAAACCAGTGCTAAATATATTTAATATTTATATATACACATGAATATGAAAAAATATATAAAAAATAATGACAACACAAATTGGATACTTAAATGAATAAAAGTCCAAAAAATGTGATGGCAAAGTATTAAAGGTGAGTGTGAGACTTAATGAAAAATCAAATAAAGTCCAAATTATCACTTTGTAAATTTTTTATTCTGGCTATTGAGATTAACACTCAAGTGCTAAATGCGCCTAGCGTTCATGCACATTTAGCAGTTTTCTGTCAAAACGCTCCTCTCCTGGATGTGATTCTTCTGCGTTCAGGAGAAGGAGCTTTGCCTGCCTCTAAACGCCGCTGCTTCTAAACTTTGGTAAAAGTCAAAAATGCCAAAAGCTTAAAAAATGCGAGTTGAGGAGCAGCAGTGTGCATGAGGCCTTACAGTGGTTTATAAGATACAGGGGGTCCCCGACTTACAAACATCCGACTTACAAACGACCCCTACTTACAAACGGAGGGAGACACCAGGAAGTGAGAGGAAATCCACCCCTAGGAAGGGAAATTCACTCCTGTAAGAGTTAATATGGGAAAAAGGTGTCTCCACTGATGCTTTATCACACGTCCATGCTTCCCTAACAACCCAAAATTTTCAAAATCCAATTGTCATTGGGACAGAAGGTGAGGTGAAATCTTCTGAACATGGGCACAGACAGCAAAACAAATGTTACAGGGGTGATAACCCTTCTCTATGCTATCAAAAAAACTTAAAAATAGATTCTTTGGCTGGAGCTACACTTAAAAAATGTACCTGTTCCGACTTACAAACAGATTCAACTTAAGAACAAACCTACAGTCCCGATCTTGTTTGTAACCCGGGGACCCCCTGTACATGCATACATGTGCTGAATATGCCCATAAATGGGCACATGTCTAAGTATAAAAAGTGGACTAGAGACACCTGACATTAGTAGATACTGCAATAGTGTTAATACTACCTATATCATCCAAACAGACATTTGTAAGAAAGAAGAAGTTGCAAGTAAGAAGTACATAATGTACCTATAACATATACTAAAATAAAATGGAATAAGATAGTACTAAAAAGTCAACCAAAAAAGATTTCAAAATAGATGTACTGAACATATCTAGGGAACATTTTACTGCATCTACATAAATGACTAAACATATCTTGTAACAAAATTACCCATTTAAAAAGACACTGAGGTATAAAATCCATTAATGAATCCTTATGATGTGGAAATAGTGGAAAGGGAAAATTGTAAAGAACAGAGTTAATGTCAGATGGCCACTAGATGGAGACATGTATATATAGTATTGTTGTTTGCGAGAATGAAAAGTATCAAACAGAAAGCTTAGGACCTATACTTTACATAGAATAATATGTTGAATAAGTTTGGTATAAAAGCACAACAGTATATACTGTACATAGAAATAGCACAACAAAGAGTAACATAAAGACGTATAGAAGGTTCTTGCATGCAATTTTAAATTGCACAATCACAAAAGCATCAATGAAAAGTAGGGCTGTGGAAATTAAAGATTAATTCCTCGATTAATTTTTTTGATCGATCAAAATTCTTTTGATCGGTACTCACCTCTCTGCCGGCTTCCGGGTCTTCAGGGAGTTCCATTGGAACGCTCAGAATGTTTTATGATTGCTTTATGCAGCTATGGGCCACCTGGAAACTACACTAGTTTCAAGAAAATGACATTCGCTGTACACCAGGAAGATCCTCCCGGTTTCCCCTGAACTTGTCAGAGCTAGGGAGCTTTATGATGACATAGCGCAGATATTTGAAAATGCTTTTTATGGCTATAGAGGGTAATAATAGTGCGAATGAAGAGGCCATGGTGAGAGCTACCAACCTCGGGGGACGTGACTTAATCCTGAAGTTGAGCTTTATTGTGTTCAAGTTGTAAATCCAGTAAGTTTCCCCTTTACATTCTTTCTTCCTAGCCTCTCCACTGAAGTTCCATTATTTGGAATGATTTATATTGCACTTTGTTTACAAGTTTAACCACTAGCCGACCGCCGGCTCTCTATTGACGGCCAGGCGGCGCAGCTCTCAGGACGGGAGGGCGTCATATGACGTCCTCCCCTTCCCAGCCCTCCAGGGAGAGCGCGCGCGCCACCAGCAGCACACACGCCTTGTCACTGGGCACCTGATGCACGTGCCCAGTGGCCGCGATGTCCGCCGGGCACCCGCGATTGCCCGGTAACACAGCGGGACCGTGGATCTGTGTGTGTAAACACACAGATCCACGGTCCTGTCAGAGGAGAGGAGACCGATGGTGTGTTCTCTGTACAGAGAACACACCCATCGGTCTCCTCCCCTTGTGAGTCCCCTCCCCCCACAGTAAGAATCACTCCCAGGGAACATATTAACCCCTTCAGCGCCCCCTAGTGGTTAACCCCTTCCCTGCCAGTCACATTTATACAGTAATCAATGCATTTTTATAGCACGGATCGCTGTATAAATGTGAATGGTCCCAAAAATGTGTCAAAAGTGTCCGATATGTCCGCCGCAATATCGCAGTCACGAAAAAAATCGCAGATCGCCATTACTAGTTAAAAAAAAAAAAAAAATTATAAAAATGCTATAAATCTATCCCCTATTTTGTAGACGCTATAACCTTTGCGCAAACCAATCAATATACGCTTATTGCGATTTTTTTTTACCAAAAATATGTAGACGAATACGTATCGGCCTAAACTGAGGAAAAAATACATTTTTTTTATATATTTTTTGGGGATATTTAGTATAGCAAAAAGTAAAAAACTTGTCCCTCTTGTTTATAGCGCAAAAAATAAAAACCGCAGAGGTGATCAAATACCACCAAAAGAAAGCTCTATTTGTGGGGACAAAACGATAATTTCATTTGGGTACAGTGCTGTATGACCGCGCAATTGTCATTCAAAGTGTGACAGCGCTGAAAGCTGAAAAATGGCTTGGGCAGGAAGGGGGTGAAAATGCACTGTATTGAGGTGGTTAAATCCGTATTTTTTGCTAGAAAATTACTTATAATTATAATTTATAATTACAGTATATTTTTTTTTATAGTAGAGACCCTAAAGAATAAAATGGCAAATCGTTGCAATTTTTCAAATGCATTTTTTTTTTTAAATACATTTTCATGAATAATAAAAAATAACAAAAACAAAAACACACCACACAATATACAGGGGGTCCCCGAGTTACGAACTCGTTAGGGACTGCCCGCCTGTACGGAAGTCGGAAATGTTCGTAAGTCGGCGCGCATGTGCAGACCGACAAATACGGAGATTTCCGGACATTTCCGATGTTCCGTCTATTGCCGTTCTGCGCATGCGCGGCAAATTACGGACATTTCCGGCATTTTCCGAAGCTCCGTATGGCCGCGCATGCGCAGAACGGCCGAAGGACGCCGAAAAAGAACGAAAAATGGCGGAGGGTCCCCGCAGCACCCCGTTCGTAAGTAGGGGTTGTTCGTAGGTCGGGTGTTCGTAAGTCGGGGACCCCCTGTATACTCCAATTTTTTTGCATAACACAGAAAGATGATGCAACACCAAGTAAATAGATAAATAGATAACATGTCAGCCTTTAAAATTGAGCATGCATGTGGAATGGCAAAAAAACTAATGCCTTTACATGTTACCCATTTAGAGGTCTAGCACTAGAATTATTGCTCTCGCTCCAATGTTCATGGCAATACCTCACATGTGTGGTGCGTACACCATTTACATATGCGTGCATGACTTATGTATGGGTTCACTTCTGCTTACAAGCACAGAAGGATGAGGGCGTTTAAAAAAAAAATATTTTTCACTGTACCTTTAATTTGATATCTTCAGCCATAATCCAGGTAAACCACAATGTATATATTTGTATTGCGGACGGAAAGTGGTAAAGCAGTAGTAAACCAGAAATGTAATATGTTGCAGCTTACCATTCGTTAGATGTGGAGGCTCCATCAATTTTCTATTTTTAGTTTTTTTCCCCCCTCTGTTTTTACCTGGTGATCTGGCCAGTAACACATCTACTGTATAAGTGAGACACAGCTCTGGATGAGTGAGCACAGCAGACAGCAGCATAGGCAGTCTGGGGGGTTGGGGGGAGATGGAGTGTTAGATATACTAGCACAGATTTAACCGCTTCCCGACCGGACAGGCATAAGGGGCGTACAGGTACGTCCCCTTTAAGATGCCGCCGTGCCATTGAGCGCAGACTGCTGGCGGCACGCGTGCGCCGGTCAGGACCCCGCAAGTCCGGTCGCGGGTCCCCACGATCGTCTCACGGAATGGCTGAACGGGGAGATGCAGAAGTAAACAGCATCTCCCCTTTCTGCCTAGCAACTAGTGACACCGATCTCTGCTCCCTGTGATTGGAGCTGAGATCACTAGCTCACAGCCACGCCCCCCCCCACAGTTAGTAACATGCCCCTAGGAACACTTAACCCCTACACGGCCACCTAGAGGTTAACCCCTTCACTGCCAGTGTCATTTACACAGGAATCAGTGCTTTTAAATATGACAATGGTCCCAAAAATGTGTCAAAAATGTCTGTGTCCGCCATAATGTTGCAGTCACAATAAAAATCGCTGATCGCCACCATTACTAGTAAAAAAAAATATTAATAAAAATGCTATAAAACTATCCCCTATTTTGTAAACGCTATAACTTCTGCGCAAACCAATCAATAATCGCTTATTGTGATGTTTTTTTTATATATTTTTGGGGGATATTATAGCAAAAAGTAAAAAATAATGATTTTTTTTTCAAAAATGTCGCTCTTTTTTTGTTTATAGCTCAAAAAATAAAAACCGCAGGGGCGATCAAATACCACCAAAAGAAAGCTCTATTTGTGGGGAAAAAAGGACGCCAATTTTGTTTGGGAGCCACGTTGCACGACCGCGCAATTGTCAGTTAAAGCGACGCAGTGCCGAATCGCAAAAAGTGGTCTGGTCTTAAGCCAGCAAAATGGTCCGGTCTGAAAGTGGTTAAATACACTAACAATCTGAAGACTAACTCCAGCTAACATTTTATATGAAGTTACAGCACACAGTGTTTTTCCCCATTTGAGATATAGGTTTTATATGACTAAAAGCTGATAATTGTAAGCACCTCTGTCAGTGGTAAATGGTTTGACTCATCCCTGTAGCTGAGTACATCTGAGAGAGATTGTAAAAGGTTTACTGACAAGAAAATAGAAGAATGAAAGCCTGAAAAAGAAAACAAATGCAGCCATCACATCTACGAATTGGTAAGCTGCCATATAATAAATGTTTGCTTTTGGGTTTAATATTGCTTTAAGAGTGAAATGGTGGAGAACACTGTGCTTTAAACCGCCTTGTAGTATATTTCAGTGATATCTGAAGAAAAAGCATGTTGAAGCTCGTTTAAAGTTTGCTGCACAACATTCACACAAGCCTGTGAAATACTGGGAGAATATAATTGGTCAGATGAGACCAAAATGTAACTCTTTGGAGTTGGAAGTTAAATGGCACTGCACATCACCCCAAAAACACCAGCAGTGAAGTTTGGAGGTGGGGACATCATGGTGTGGGGCTGTTTTTCAGCATACAGTACTGGCAAACATATCACTGAAGGAAGGAAAAATGTACCTTCTGTACCATCAAAATGTACACATTCTTTATAACGATCTGCTGCCATCTACCAGGATGATGAAGATGAAACGAGGGTGGACATTTCAGCAAGACAATGATCCCAAATACAAAGCCAAGGAAACTCTCAATTGGCTTAAAAGAAGAAAATAAAGCTGCTAAAATGGCCCAGCCAATCCCCTGACTTGAATCCAATGGAAAATCTATGGAAAGAACTAAAGATCAGAGTTCATAGAAGAGGCCCATGGACCTTCAAGATTTGAAGACTTGTAGTGTGGAAGAATGGGACAAAAATCACACCTGAGCAAAGCATGTTACTAGTTTCTCCATACAAGAGGCATCTTGAATCTGTCATTACCAACATATTTTTGAACATGATTTTGTACAAAGTATTAAATACATTTTAGTTAGTGTCATTCCATTTTATTACACATACCGTATATACTCGAGTATAAGCCGACCCGAATATAAGCCGAGGCACCTAATTTTACCACAAAAAAATGGGAAAACTTATCGACTCGAGTATAAGCCTAGGGTGAGAAATGCGCAGCTACTGTAAGTGGAAAAGAGGGTCAACAATGCCCATTTGCAGCCTCACTGTGCCCATTTGCAGCCATAGGTCCCCTGAACTTCAAACTTGGCAGTTAAGGGTTCCTAAATGCCCCCTAGCTGCAGCAAAGTTTGTGGTCTCTGGACCCAAAGGGTCCCAAAATGACATTGCTGCAGATGGACACAGTTGACCGACTTTGGGGCCCCGTATCTCGGGGCCACTTAGTGCTAGGCACCCCAAGCCCCCAGTTGGATATGTTGTAGTGCTAGTTCCACTGGGTTTGCACACCAAATTTGAGGCTGCAAATGGGCATTATTGATCCTCTTTTCCACTTACAGTAGCTGCGCATTTCTCACCCTAGGCTTATACTCGAGTCAATACGTTTTCCCAGTTTTTTGTGGTAAAATTAGGTGCATCGGCTTATATTCGGGTCGGCTTATAGTCGGTTCGGAAAATGTCATTTTCTGCAGCAGAAAAATGCTTGACTCAAGTATAAGCCGAGGGGGGCACTTTCAGCACAAAAAAAGTGCTGAAAAACTCGGCTTATACTCGAGTATATATGGTAACTTAAAAAGTGTTACTAAACCCACAATAGTAAAATCAGTCTGTATATGCAGCAAAATATGCTTGTTACATACACTGTGGAACCTAAGGGGTTAATCCTCTGCATTGTGTAAAAAAGCTGTTTGGTCCTGTCTTTCTGATCCTCCCCTTCTTCCCCAATATAACTACTAATAGTACAGAGCCTTCGGGGCACACTGCACATGCGCAGTTTGGTATGTATTGGTAGAGGTTTTTTTCCTTTGGCCCTGTGTGGATCACATGCACCCTCCTATCAGCACTGTCCAGACAGAGGGCCAGGGGTCCTGCAGCCTCATAGGACAATCATGGAAGAATGAAAACTCCTCCGACAAGCTTTACTACTAATAGAAGTCACAAGACTGCTATATACTGCTGATGAGAAAATATATTTAGCAGTTTATATTCACTAAAATAATTGCATTTCCATGTTCTGTGTACTGTGGGAGACCAGATATAGTGAATGCAGGAGTGGATTAGTAACACCTTCATTTCTTAACTTATTTGCTTTGGTGTCTTTGTATGTATGGTTTGCATGGGTTGTTACTGACATGTGGTGAAAATTTCATGTAAATAGATATATTGACCTATAAAAATGGTGACGTGTTCAAGAATTTTACCAGCTGTAATACTCTACACTGCAGGTTTTAGCATAGTTACTTATTAACCTTTAAGGTTTATTACTTTTACTTTTTTTAACCAGATGTTACACATTCTATATGAAACCATGAAAACAGTTTACGCTATAAAACTTATTTTTATTAGTAGCCGGTTCACACCAGAATGCAGTGAAGAAAATCCACGTTCTGTACGAATTTCCCCCAAACACGGTCAAAACATACTGCCCTTGCGTTCGCTGGTGCAATGGTAATGAGACCCAAATGCAGGTCGCAAACGCAGTGCGTTTGCCTTCACTGGATCGCATAGTACAGAAGTGTCATGTGATCCCGTTGCAGTGCGTTTCCAAAATTAGTGCATGCATTATTTTTGCTGCTGTCTGGCACGATTTCAGCCCAAATGAATGGGCTAAAATCACACTGCACCTGGATCGCATATGAATCCTACAAGAATGCAGCACATTCCTGTGCGATTCATGGTGTAAACCAGCCCCAAGAACACCATGTTGCAATAATTACAGTTGACAATTACGTCACCCATTCTCATTAACCCCACTACTATACAATATATCAAGAGTCCCTTTCTATTGGACATCTGACACCATTTCTCTTATTTACTTTCCCTTTAGTAAACAATGGTTTCTATACCTCATTCCCTTTAGGACCCAGTCACACCTGAGCGTAGCGTTTTCAGGCAGAAAATCGTTCAATTTTACAGCGTTGTTATGGCGTTTTGCCGCGATTTTGTGCAGGGCAAAAGTTCACCAATGTAAAAAGAAGAAAAATGCCCAAATCTGCCTGATTCGAGCGACAAAAAAGGATCCGGAACTTGTTTGAGCTTCAGGCGTAGGGCTTCAGGCGACATGGAGTGGAGATGTGAACCATCTCCATGGAGAATGGATTTTTTTTCCCCCTCCAGCGTTTTGTAGCTTCAGGCTTCAAGCTACAAAACGCTCAGGTGTGAATGCAGCCTTATAGGTATTTTTTTATTATTACATATTATTTCTTACTTATTTAGGTAGCTACAGTACAACATTTCCTAGATATGTTACACCTATACTTAAAGCGGTGTTTCAGCTGAATTTTTTATTTTATTTTTTTAAAGTCAGCAGCTAAAAAAAAAAAAAAAGTAGCTGCCGACTTTTAAGGAGACTTACCTTTTCAGGGCGCCCGTGATGTCGGCCGCTGAGCCCAACATGTCCCTCAGCTCTCAGGTCCCAGCGCCGCCATCCTGACTAAGGGAAACAGGCAGTGGAGCCTTGCGGCTTCACTGCCTGTTCCCTACAGCGCATGCGCGAGTCGCGTAGTGCTCTGTGAATGAGACGTGCTGTGTTAGGGAACACACAGTTCCCAGAACACAGCGCGCCCCATTACCCAGAAGACATCGGGGAGGAGGAGAGAAGACCGAAGATCAGAGTGGAGAACGAAGGAGGCAGATTAGGAAGACTGCCTAGAAACAGTGATTTCTGGTAAGGTAAAACATTTTCTTTTTTTTTTTTTCAAATGTTTTTTTTTTTTTTTTTAACAATATTAATGCTCTTTTTTTTTTTTTTTTTTGGGTGGCCCTCCACTTTAAATCTTTTATGGTTGACTTTTTAAATATATAATATACACAGTGGATATCAAAAAAAAAAAAAAAAGAAATCACCCACCTTTAACTACCTCAATACCGTTCACTTACACCCCCTTCCTGCCCAGGCCATATTTCATCTTTCAGCGCCGTCACACTTTGAATGACAATTGCGCGGTCATGATACACTGTAACCATGTGATTTTTTTTTCTTCACACAAATAGAGCTTTCTTTTGGTGGCATTTACTAATTTTTTCCAAAAAAATATAAAAATAAAAGTTTTTGTAAATGAGTAATTTTTCTCCCTCACTGATGGGCGCTGATGAGGCAGCACTGATAGGCTGTACTGAAGAGGTGGCACTTATGGGCACTGATTAGGTGGCACGAATATGCCGCACTTATGGCCTCAGATAGGTGGCACTGATGGCCACAGATAGGCATTGATGGGCAGCACTGACTGGCATCACCAATAGGCACTCATTGCTGGCACTGATGATTAGTGTGTTTACTAATACTTATTTATTAATTTTTTTAATGTACACATTTCTACCAGTATATGTGGTTTTTGCTGGGTAAAGTCCATTCATTCCTAAAAAGAGAAGAAAATCTTGAACTACTTTCGAACAACATTTGAATATTATGAGAATTTGTGTAAAAAATGTGCCTAGAGAATTTTTAGTCGACATTCTACTAATGTCTACTCAACCTTAGAGGGCACTCTAGGCTTGTGAAGCAATTCTTGTAAAAGAAGAGAGATAATGTCAGATGTCCACTAGAGGGAGTCAACATATTTCTATTGATCTATATATTGAACACTGTTAGTGAGAATAAGGCCCCTTTCACACCTAAGCGGTTTTCAGGCGCTACAGCGCTAAAAATAGCGGGTCCTTTAACTCCAGTGTGAAAGAGCGGTGCATTAGCAGGATGGTAAAAAAAGTCCTGCTAGGAGCATCTTTGGAGCAGTGAAGGAGCTGCTCCTATACCGCTCCTACCCATTGAAGTCAATGGGACACCGCGGTAACACCGCGGCAAAACCACCCCACTAGCAGCCGAATACCGCAGCTAAAACGACGTTAAAGCAGCGCTGCTTTACCGCCGACACCCGCACCGCCCCAGTGTGAAAGGGGCCTAAGTGATATGAGCATAAGTGGTTGTAAACTCAGAAAACAAACAAAAAAACCTGCAAGACAAAGGCATAATGAGCTAGTATGAATTGCATACTAGTTCATTAAGAAATACTTACCTTAGAGCGAAGCTGTTGCAGCGGTCCCCGCAGACCGATGTGACCGGCGACATGTCTCCCGGGGGTTATTACCGGGTCCGTGGGCTCCGGCGCTGTGATTGGCCGGAGCCGTGAAGACGCCGGTCAGGACACGGCTACTGAAGAAACGTCACAAGCGGGCCGTTTTTTCAGTACGCATGTGCCAATGACGTTGGCACATGCAGATACAGGTACGTACAGGTAAGCCTTATTATATGCTTACCTGTAGGTAAAAAGTAGCGTAACAGAGTTCACAACCACTTTAAGAACTGTAAAGATTGCAACAATGAGATAATAAAGATGGGTGTGTAGCTTAAACAGTAAAACAGTGTCATAAAGAATATGCAACATAGTAAAAACTTATCACGCTGGTTTAAAAAAAATCCTATAAATACTTCTAGTTGGCCAAACTCAACAACTTTCTCTCTTCATGATGTTCATACTAGGTCACCATGGGATTCCTCAAGCTACACAGGCATCTTTAAAGAGAAAGTAAACCCTGATGGGTTTACTTCCTCTGTTTCCTTGCAAAGGTAAAGCATAATGGACTACTATGCATCGTAGTAGCATATTATGTGTCACTTACCTGACACAAGAGCGAGCGATGTCACCGATGTCCCCTCTTCCATGAAGTGTCCATCTTCCTTCCGGGTATCGCTGCTCCGGCGATGAGTGGCCAGAGCAGCATGTTAGCCTTCAGTGACGGCATGCTCACTGCGCATGCGCGGTAGACATCAGTGCCCCTTTTTAGGGACATATCTCCTTAAGCGTGTAGGTTAAGGAGATATTTCTTGGACCTACAGGTAAGCCTTAATCTAGGCTTACCTGTAGATTAAAGTGGTATGTAAGGGTTTACAACCACTTTAAGCCACAGAGTGACGCCAAATACCTGGTTAGAGGTTGTATCCCTCAAGGACTGTTTATCATTTTTTTTTTACAATGGCTTTTTAGATATTGAACTTAAAAAAAAAAAAAAAAAAATGACCAAAAGCGATTACCAAAACGTGTGCAGTCAAATAAATAAGCAAATAAACAACAAAGATAAGCTGAGATGGTAACCAAGTCCCCATTAAATCAATAGTCATTATTTGTAAGAGTATATCAGCAAAGGAATATTCTATGAAAATAGTAATACATAGGTTACATAACCAATCTAGTTATTTTCAAACATAATTGGTGTGTTTCCAACAGCTTTGTAGTTTCCCAAATAAAAGGTCACTATAGATCAAAGAGATTGCAAGGGGCGCTTTGCAGGCACTACAGCGCTAAAAATAGCACCTGCAAAGCGCCCTGAAAGAGCCGCTCCTGTCTCCCTCGGGGCTTTCACACTGGAGCGGTGGGCTGGCAGGACGCTAAAAAAAAAAAGTCCTGCTAGCAGCATATTTGGAGCGTGAAGGAGTATACCGCTCCTCCACTGCTCCTGCCCATTGAAATCAATAGGCAGCGCGGCCATACCACCGGCAAAGCGCTGCTGCAGCAGCGCTTTGCGGGTGGTTTTAACCCTTTCTCGGCCGCTAGCGGGGGTGAAAGCGCCCCACTAGCGGGCGAATAGCGCTGCAAAATTGACAGTATAGCACCGCTAAAAATAGCGTCGCTTTACTGCCAACGCACCCACCCCCCCAGTGTGGAAGAGGCCTAAAGGCCTTTAAAGTATCACATGTGGTCAATTTGTACAGTGGCGTACAGGGGGGGGGGGTCTGACCAGGGTGCCACACAATGGGGGGGGGGGGGGGGGGGGGGGGGGGGTGTTAACCTGGGAATGTGTAATGTGCAGGGGTCCCGAGCTGGTGGGGGGCTGCGTGTAATGTGCAGGGGTCCAGAGCTGGGGTGGGGGGGCTGTGTAATGTAAAGGGTTCCAGAGGTGCAGTTGTGGAGAGGGGGTACACAGTAGTGACAAAGGTATTGGGGGGTGCAGAGGTATGCAGGGGGCACAGTGGTGTGTTTTTGCATTTTAAAGTTGGGGGGGGTGCCAGATATAGGATCCTCTCCGGGTGCCAAATGCTCTCGGTACGCCCCTGGTACAATAGTTTTTAGCGATTTTATGGACATGTGTGCACAAGGCCTTAAAATGCCATAAGCACACAGGGCATTTGCTCATCTCTCCTCGACATCTTTCCTCCTGGCAGTAGCATGGCAGAAAAAATGCTTGATGCTTGTAAATGCATCTAGGCACATTTAGGCAAGTCACACACTTCATTCATTTGCGTTCATTCGTTTGTAATAAATAATAGTTTATTCTGGTCACTGAAATGAATTAACGCTCAAGCACTTGACGCGCCTAGCGTTAACACATAGTTCGCACACCGCATTTTTTCTGCCAAAATGGACATTGCTAACAGTGTTCTTTTTTTCTGCTTCTAAACCCCTATCTGTGCATGGACTGCGTTTAGAGGCAGAAAAAAGAAACGCCCAATGCCCCTATCAACAGTATTAAAAACATCCAGTGTACATAAGGCCTAAAGATTGACATGTTAGGTCTCTATTAACTTGATGCAACCCTTTCATATTTTAATAAAAAACTGGGTATTATATTGTGTTTGTGAGCACTAAAAGTTATTTAATGTATTTGGTTCCTGAAAATGTGTTTAATCAATAGCTGCGCAACTATCATGGGACAAAAAAAAAAAGTCTGTCTCCGCTTTCAAAAAATCTATAAATCTAAAAAAAAAAAAAAAATTGCTTTTGGAGGCAATTCTGACTATCGCTTTCTACGATCGCTCCCATAACCTAAGAACCTCCAAAGATCCCCATTTGCCTTCTAGAAACTAAAATAGAGGAAGAGAAATGGTGAGGGGGACACTGACTCTTCCCAGTTTCTTTTACCACAATCCCCTACTTGAGCCTTCTTTTGTACAAAAATGGAAGAGGCTTACAACTTATCTTCTCTGATGACCGACACTCCTGGATCATCTTTGAAAAGAAGTCATTGTGTGTAATATACCGTACTTAAAGCGGAGGTTCACACAAAAATTGAACCTCTGCTTTCCGGAACCCTCCCCCCCCCTCCGTTGTCACATTTGTCACCTTTCAGGGTGGAGAGGGGTGCAGATACCTGTCTAAAGCCTCATACACACGATCGGACTTTGTACAAACTTTCCCATGGATTTTTGTACAAAGGGCGTTGCCCGTAATCTTGTATTGGTTTTACCATTGTTTTTGCAGTTATTTGTGGTTGAACTGGATGGACTTGTGTCTTTTTTCAACCCAACTAACTATGTAACTATGTATTGCATACACGCGATCAGACTTTTTAGGCAAACACACACAAATGTAGTGATGTTTCAACGTACTGATGACACTTCAAAAGAGGATGTTTAATTATTCCGGCACCACCCTTTGGTCAACTTATGTATTGTTGTCTGATCGTTTGCATTGGTTCTGAGCATGCGTGTTAGTACTTTGTACAAAAGTCCGATGGTTTTGGGTACACATGATCGGACTTTGCTCCATCGGACTTTTGTTGCCAAAAAGTTTGTCCGTTCGCACAGCCAACAAAAGTCTGATGAAAACCGAAAAAGTTTGTCCGATGGAGCGTACACACGATCGGATGTTGCCTTAACACAACTAATTTGCATGTTTGTTGTCAAAAAGTCAGATCGTGTCTTTAGACAGGTATTTGCACCCACTTCCGGGCATAGAATCCCACAGGAGTCTATGCCTTTTCCCATCCCACTGCGTTGTCTGCTGGGACACACACGGGTCCCAGAGACAGCAGGGACCATTCTTATTGCGCTGCGCAAATTGCGCATGCGCAGAATGGAACTGGGAAGTGAAGCCGCAAGGCTTCATTTCCTGATTCCCATACCGAAGATGGCGGCGGCAGCATCCGAGGGACGGTTCGGCCTTGGGTACCGACATCGCTGGACCCTGGGACAGGTGAGCGTCATTTTAAAAAAGTCAGCAGCTGCGGTATTTGTAGCTGCTGACTTTTAAAAAAAAAGATTTTCGCAGGTCTCCCTCTTCAAGAGCTGGTTCTGGTCAACTCAGTAAATTTTTTTTTTTTTTTAAAGCAAAGGCCTGGATTCTTTCCTAAATGTACATAATTTAACTGGGTATTAACATTTATAGGTAAAGTTGATCCAGGAAAAAATCTGAATGCCTCTTTGGGGATCAGGAAGGAATTTTTTTCCCCTGCTGTAGCAAATTGGATCATGCTTTGATGGGGTTTGTCATCTTCCTCTGGACCAACTGTGGGTGAAGGATTGTGTATATGGGATTGTATGATATTTTTTTATTATTTTTCCCTTTTATAGGTTGAACTAGATAGACTTGTGTCTTTATTTCATGTAAACTAAGAATTTTTATTTTTTTTTTACTGTAAGCCAAAAATTATTTTTAATAAGGCCCAAAGAAACCAACAGAGGTTAACAGAGGTGACTCAACAGGGCAACCTGAAGAACATTATGACCACAGCCAGAATGAGCTGAGGCCTGAACATCCACATGGTAACTTAAAGGCTACTTTCACACTGGGGAGTTGGCGGTAAAGCTATTTTTACCATTGTTTTTGCAGAGGTTTTCGCCCACTAGCGCTTTTAACCCCCGCTAGCAGACGAAAAAGGGTTAAAACTAAGGGGCAGGGGTGCTTTAGGAGCGGTGTATACACTGCTCCTACAGTGCTGCAAAGATGCGGCTTGCAGGACTTTTTTTGGCATCCTGCCAGTGCACTGATCCAGTTTGAAAGCACTCAGGCTTTCACACTGGAGTGAGAGTAGAGGCTCTTTACAGGCGCTATTTTTAGCGCTATAGCGAATGTAAAGCTCCTCAGTTTAAAAGCAGCCAAAGGGTAAAAAAAATAGCTAATAAAAAAAATAAAATAACATAGCATATATAAATTGCGACAAAAGTCATATTATATTTGAATGTTATTAAGAATTACCTCTCCTTATTCTGCAGTGCTCTCATTTTCTGTAAAATGCAATATGGCAACCTAGAGGTGTTCTGTACACAGATGGTGCACAGGACGACCCCGGAAATGTAATTTCCTGCTTGTGCAGTTGGCTTACTGATTTTCCCAGAAGCATAGACAAAGACCCCTGTCACACCGAGGGTGACTTTCACACTGGATCGGTGCGCTGGCAGGACGTCAGGAAAAGTCCTGCCAGCAGCTTTTTTGGAGCGGTGAAGGAGCGGTGTGTTTACCGCT
This sequence comes from Lithobates sylvaticus, assembly GCA_028564925.1. NCBI lineage: Eukaryota > Metazoa > Chordata > Amphibia > Anura > Ranidae > Lithobates > Lithobates sylvaticus. The sequence continues at coordinate 401,530,289 of CM053026.1, forward strand.
TCTCCACCGTTGCTCCCTGTTGAAATCAATGGGGCAGCACGGCTATACTGCCGGCACAACGCCGTTATTGCGGTGCATTGCGGGCGGTTTTAACCCTTTCTCGGCCGCTAGCGGGGGGTAAAAGCGCCCCACTATCGGCCGAAATGCGCCACAATCTGATGGTAAAACTGCTAAAAATGGCGGCGTTTTACCGCCGACGCCCCCCCCCCCCCCCCCCCGAGGCTCGGTGTGAAAGCCGTCTAAGAAGTCAGATTTTGGGCATCCTCTGCGACAAAAATTAGATTGTTTAAATACTCACAAAAGGGAAATCATGTCTAAAGGGATGCCAACCCCGACACTTTCCTCAGACCCCTGGAATTGCAGCAGCTGACTGATAATTATCAAGCTGCTCCCATATAGAGTCACATGGACAAAGACCAACAGCTTTTTTTTTTTTTTCAGAATAACAAAAAGGTAGAAAACAGCAACAAAGTTTGTTATAATCCTTGCAAATACATAGATCACCCAAAATGGAATGTTTTTTTTCTCAACAAAAGTGTAGTTACTCTTTGATGCTGATTTAGTCTAGGTACAAGAAAAAGCAGTAATACTTACCATATTCCTCTCTTTCACAGGATCCCTTCTAGCTGCAAGACTGTCCCCCAAAACTGCTTCCCTTCTTTACAGGCTTTCTGGTGCCATCACAAACATGTACAGTATATGGGGATGCCGAGCACCAACCCACATTCCAGTAGTTTGCAAAGCAGAGGAAAGCCCTAAACTAAACAAGCATTTAACCCTTGGAGTTTGGGGGGTATTGCAAGGGTAATTTAATTTCATCCAGATCCTGCAAAATGAACCTGCAAAACTTCAAACACTGAGTTGACCTGTCTGCACCACTCCACCTGACATGTTTTGATTAAAGAAACAAATGAGCTGAGCGGAAAATTGTCATCCAAACAGCGCCTGCATCCAATCGGGTACATGCACTGTTCAATCGAAATCTAGGGCTTAAGGTTTGGAACAAAGGATAAATAATTTGTGTACACCTGCAAACTCCTGTTCTAAATTTGGAAGGAGGTTTTTGAATGTATACAACACCTTGAACAAGCAAATCATGTGCACATTTGTTTGGAATTATTGCATGGTGCGGAATGCAGCTCAGATTTATTTCATCAAATTTTTTAATTTTTTTTAACAATAGTGTCTTACGGATTTTGCACTTACTAAGCATGTCAAAACTCTTATTTTGAAATTGGGAAAGCTTTCCTGCACCCACCCAACATGAGCTATACTATGAATGAGCATAACAGTGGCAGGTTGACCGCACATACAGCTTGCGAGGGCACGGGCTAATGATTTGAAATGGCATATTAACCTCTATTATTGCAATAAACAGAGGTAAACATGTTGACTACATGTTGTGGACTAGTAGGGATTTTTGCCCAATATTTCCTGACTTTAATAGTTTTTAGAGTCTATTCGCAATTCCCCATACCTCTGCAGTAAAATGCATGCACAAATTGTATTTCAAATAGAAATCGCACTTTTTCCTGGTGTGGCTGGTTCTCATTTATTTGCTAGACTAGATAGTCTTTGATCGCTTCTAGGGCGATGTCATGACGTCACTTCAGGTCCAGGGTGGAATTAAAATTTTTTTTTCTTTTAAAGCAAAAGATCAACATTTTTTTTTGATCTTTTCCTTTTAAAGGTAAAGGAGAGATTTGGAATCTTCTTGACCCAGGATGTCTCCATAAAGAGGACCTGTCACACTTATTTCTATTAAAAGGGATATATACCTAGTACTAGTAATGGGAATAAAAGTGATAGAAAAAAAAAAAAATGTAAGCGTCCGCACCCTTCAGTTTTTGCACGCAGAAGAGAGCGCATATAGTTTCATAGTTTCATAGTTAGTAAGGTTGAATAAAGACATCAGTCCATCCAGTTCAACCTGAGTGAGTGTCTACAATTGTCCCTATCCCTCAGCATATGTAAACAGTATTCACACCACATGTGAGGTATCACCATCATAGTAAGAACAAGAGCAATAAATAGTGCTAGACCTCCTCTAACTCTAAACAGATAAAATGTAAAAACAATTTAAAGTGTATGAAGATTTTTAAGTACTGTAGTTTGTCGCCATTCCAAGAGTGTGCATGTTTGTGGTTTCAGGGTCATAAGTAAACTTCTAGCAAAAAATACTGGCTTAAACTTGTAAACAAAAAGTGCAAGAAAAGCCCATTCACACATACGCATTATGCGCACCCATAGGTTTAAATGGGCCTTTAGATTTCTTTCCAAAAGACAGGGGGGAGCAATATTTTTGCATGCTGTTATTATACAGGGGATCATAGTTGCAAAGGATACTGGTTATGTTTTCATCAGGACGAATTGTAAAACCTTCCTCATCAACATCTGGAAGATCCTAAATTAGACAGAATAAAAAAGTAAGAAAATAAACAAATTACATCTGAACCATAGTAATGCGTTCCCACTTAATGCACAGTTTCCCTTGGTGAATTTGGATCTCTCTATATTAATACCGACCTATCCAACACTAAATAATCAATATACTTTTCAAATTCCTAGGATGTACATTTTTAAAGCATACATACAGTAGTACTATTTTAAGTAAGACCCTATCATTCCCTGCTATGGAGTTTATTAATCCAGAGCAGGAAAAAAAAAAAAGAAAAAATGCTCTATATAGGGAGGGAACATTGATTTGCATTTTAATGAGTGAAATAAGTATTTGACCCCACCACAAAACATGACTTAGTACTTGGTGGCAAAACCCTTGGTGGAAATGACAGAGGTCAAACGTTTCTTGTAGTTAGCCAGCAAGTTTGCACACATCTCAGGAGGGATTTTGTCCCACTCTTCTTTGCAGATCCTCTTCAAGTCATTAAAATTTCACAGCTGACGTTCGGTAACTTGAACTTTCAGCTCCCTCCACATATTTCCTATGGGATTAAGGTCTGGAGACTGGTTAGGCCACTCCAGGGCCTTATTGTGCTTCTTCTTGAGCCACTTTGTTGCCTTGGCCGTGTTTTGGGTCATTGTCATGCTTGAATACCCATCCACGACCCATTTTCAATGCCCTGGCTGAGGGATGGAGGTTCTCACCTAAGATTTGACAGTACATGGCCCCGTCCATCATCCCTTTGATGCAGTGAAGTTGTGCTATCCCCTTAGCAGAAAAACACCCCTCAAAGCATAATGTTTCCACCTCCATGTTTTAAAGTGGGGGGGTGGTGTTCTTGGGGTCATAGACAGCATTTCTCCTTCCAAACGTGGCAAGTTTAGTTGATCACAACACTTTCACCCAATTCTCCTCAATCATTAGCAAACTTCAGACGGGCCTGTACATGTGCTCTCTTAAACAGGGGGACCTTGCGGGCACTGCAAGATTTCAGTCCTTTGCGGCGTAGTGTGTTATAATAGGATTTTTCTAACAGCTTACCTGTAAAATCCTTTTCTTGGAGTACATCATGCACAGAGCCTTAAGTAATTACTTAATGAGTTATAGCCTACCGTCAGGTGTTGACACTGGTAAACCCTAATTAAGGAAATGTACTCCCCTATATAACCCCTCCTCCTTCCAGGAGCACATCAGTTTTTGTAGCAAAGCAATATACTTGTATCCCAAAAAAGGGGGAAGGACCTTTGTGTCCCATGATGTACTCCAAGAAAAGGATTTTACAGGTAAGCTGTTATAAGAATCCTATTTTCTTTATCGTACATCATGGGACACAGAGCCTTAATTACTTAATTTGACGTCCCATAGCAATGCCACATGAGGGGTAGGAGAAAACAACCCGCAGGGTACACCCAGACTTGAGGATTTATACTGCTGCTTGCAGCACACTGCGCCCGAAGGCGATCTCCTCATACCTCCTTACATCCACCTGATAAAATTTTGTGAATGTATGCACTGAAGACCAAGTTGCGGTCTTGCAGATCTCAGCCATGGAGGCCTGATGACGCACTGCCCAAGAAGCACTAACCGACCTGGTAGAATGCGTCTTAACTTGAAATGCAGGAATTTTACTCCTTAAATTATACGTTTGAATTATCACTTGCCGAATCCACTTAGCAATAGTGGATTTCGGCGCTGCCTGTCCCTTCTTCGGACCCTCTGGAAGAATAAGCAAGACAGTCTTACGAAGCTGAGCTATGGCAGGACAATATCTTGTTCAGGTGAAAACCTGCAAATTACTTTTGGCAAAAAGACTGTATGAGGGCGTAACACCACTCGTTCCTCATGAAAAATCAAATATGGCTCTTTACAAGAAAGAGCAGCCAATTCTGAAAGCCTCCTTGCCGAGGATATAGCAACGAGAAATGCCAACTTCCTTGTCAGAAGGACTAGGGGAATCTGTTGTATTGGTTCAAATGGCGGTTTTTGTAACACAGACAAAACTAAGTTTAAGTCCCGAGGGTTCAAGGGAGGTTTGACGGGCGGATTAAGCCATGTCACCCCTTGTATAAAGCCCCAGACTAAAGAATGAGTAGCAAGTGGTCTTTGAAATAAGACCGATAAAGCTGAGACTTGGCCTTTAATAGTACTTAAGGCCAATTTAATTTATACCCCTAATTGTAGAAAAGCAAGAATTCTGCCTATGATTTATCTCCGAGGGTGCCAACCCTTGGATTCACACCAGGAAACGTAAGCCTTCCAGACTCTATAATATATAGTTCTGGAAGCTGACTTCCTATCATTAATCAGGGTAGAGATAACTGACCCGGAAAGCCCACATTTCTTTAGAATGTAGGTTTCAATAGCCAAGCCGTTAAATTTAGAGACCGTAAGGAAGGATGGAATATTGGTCCCTGAGAGAGCAGATCTGGCCGTAGTGGGAGGGACCATGGGACCTCCACTGCCATCTTTAAGATTTCTGCGTACCATGACCTTCTGGGCCATGCTGGTGCTACCAGATTTGTCGGCTTTCTTTCCAGCTTGATCCTGCAAAGAAGTCGAGGCAGCAACTGAATAGGGGGAATGCATAGATCAGTGAAAAATGATCCCATGGGGTTACTAACGCATCCGTTCCGCATGCGAATGGATCCCTTGTTGTGGCCAAAGTTGACCAACTTCATGTTGAACCTGGATGCTAGAAGATCCACGTGCGGAGTCCCCCATCTTTGACAAACAGCCCGAAATATGTTGGGGTGAAGAGACCATTCCCTGGGAATAACTGCTGGCGACTTAAGTAGTGCGCCTGCCAATTCTCTACTCCCGGAATGAAGATTGCAGAAAGGCATGGAACATTCCTTTCTGCCCAAGTTAGAATATGGTTCACCTCTCTCTGTGCTGAGAGACTTTTGGTGCCCCCTTGGCGATTGATATAGGCCACAACTGTGGCATTGCGGATTGAATCCTGACAGGACAATCCCATAACCTGAAAGTCCAGGCCTTTAGGGCCAGGCGTACTGCCCAAATCTCTAGGATATTGATGAGCAAGCTTCTCTCTTAGGGGTACAAATTGAAAATGCTGTTCTAACTCGAACCGCAGATATTTTTGATGAGCAGGAAATATAGGCACATGCAGATATGCATCCCTGATGTCGATTGACGCCAGAAGTTCTCTTCCTAGAAGGATAGAAATTATTGACCTGATTGTCTCCATGCGAAAGGAGCGGATCTTCAGGAATTGATTTAGCTTTCTTAGATCTAGTATGGGTCTGAGTTCTCCATTTGGTTTTGGTACCATGAAAAGATTTGAATAAAACCCCCGACCTTGCTCCTTGGTGGGGATCTGTAGGATCACCCCTTGAGATATTAGTCTAATGCCTGAAACAGAGATTGTTTTTTCTCTGGATCTTTGGGAAGGCTTGATCTTAGGAAATGAGATGGAAAGTCCCGAAATTCCAGCTTGTATCCCCGCGTTACTGTGGAGATGACCCATTTGTCCTGAATTTCCTTTTTCCAGACTTCTGAAAATTGCAGAAGTCTCCCCCCCCCACCTTGGTGAGGGGGGTTGCCTCTTCATGATGAGGCTTTAGGATTCTGTTTTGCAGACCTTTTACCCCTTGGCTTCTTTTGAGCCTGGGTCTGACCCTGAGTTTTTCCTCTAGGGTCTGACGGCGGAGGCCGTCGCCACTGCCTAGAGGCGAAAGCCCCTGGCGCAGGGGAAAGAGTCCTTTTAAATAAAAGGACGTTTATATTTTCTCTTGACTGGTAAAAAAAGTACTTTTCCCAGCAGAAATTGTCTTGCTATATTTATCCAAGCCTTCTCCAAATAGTCGCTCCCCATGAAAGGGGAACCCAATTAGGAGGTTCTTACATGGTGTTTCAGCTGACCAATTTTTCAACCACAGGGTTCCGCATGTGTACAAACATAAGCATGAGGCGGGATGCCTGGTGAATAGAGTCTTTAATGGCATGAAAAAAACATAATGCCTTAGGTAGTTCAGCCAAATCTTGAGCTAGTTGTGTAGGAAGCTTTCTAAGGGCCTGTTTGAATTGGTCCTTTAGGGATTGGCAGACGCCTATCGTGACGACTGGGGGCTGGGTGATGGCACCTGCTATGGAAAAAGCTGACTTTAGCAGGGATTCCAACTTCTTATCTGTTGGATCTTTAAGCATCTGTGCATTGTCTACAGGACAAGTTATTATTCACATTGGAAATCACAGCGTCAATTGCTGGTGCTTTCCATTTTTTGCAGAATATCTCCTCCAGATTATAGAGAATTGAGAACGTCTTAGGAGGGAGAAAATGTTTATCCGGTTTATCCAATTCCGAAAAAATAAGCTGTTCAAGTAATGCATGCACAGGAAACGCATGCAAAGGATAGGAAAGTTTTAAAAGAACCTAAGAAAGAGGCCATGTTTTCATGAGTCTCTATTAGAGGCAGCATGAAAGAGGAACGAACCATCTCAGTAAGAGTTTGTATCAGCAATTTTTCAGATTGAGACGTGAAAAAGGTTCATCTGCCATTGTTTCTTCAGTAGAAGAATCATCGGTAAGCTCTTCTTGATTGATTGAGGGTAAAACCTCATTGTGTGCCCACTGTTCCCCTCGTAAAGCTGAAGCGGGGGAGGGGGACCTACTACGTTCCCTATCCATTTGAATGGAGGATGCGATTAAAGCCACTGGTCTTTCTTCCAGACCCTGGAGTGAGGAGGAAAGGGTTTCTTCAGTCAAGTATGCAGGTGCTGAGATGTGAGAGGCAGCTGCACCAACAATTTGCTCTAATGGTTCACCCTGAGTTGCCATAATTCAGGCGAGGAAGACAGCGTGGAAATACAGCTTGAAATCCCAATGCTTGAGGGTGAAACCTTTACTCTTTTGGCTTTTGTGGTCTTTTTTTTGGCAGGCATAGTCCAAAGTACAAAAACAGAGGTGCTATACACATTGCACTAAATCTCTGAAAATAGTCAATACTTTAATAATTTCCTTAAATGAAAGAAATGTATCTCTTTCCTTACCTTGTCCTCGCCGCAAGATTTTGCTGATTTAAGAGAAAATCCAGCTTTCACCCATCACGGCGGGTACGTTTTAGCAAACCTTCAAGGACTGGGTCCGTAAATACGGGGTCCAACTGCCTTGGATAGCACCCCACATCAAAAAGCTTGAGGTAATGTAACAAGACCTAAGCCCTGGGTTCCTGGGGTCCAGCCCTACTAAGAGGCATTACAGGCAAAACCTCTTGCTTTGGATACGAGGTCCCAGGTATCATCCATTTTAAGGCCTCAGTGGCACTTTTGGATGGATCTGGTTTCTTTTTATGGAGTAATTTAAATCCAGCATGGATCCCTCCTGGAGCTCCTCAGAGCACTTCTTCACTCGTGGCCAACACCTTAGACACTGGCGAAAAAAACTGATGTGCTCCTGGAAGGAGGACGGGTTATATAGGGGAGTAAACTTCCTTAATTAGGGTTTATCAGTGTCGACACCTGATGGTAGGATATAACCCATTAATTACTTAAGGCTCTGTGTCTCATAGTGTACGATAAAGAAAAATAGTTTTCTTGGTGACTATGGTCCCAGCTACCTTGAGATCATTGACAAGATTCTCCCGTGTAGTTCTGGGCTGGTTCCTCACCATTCTCATGATCAATGAAATGCCACAAGGGGAGATCTTGCATGGAGGAGCCCCAGACCAAGGGAGATTGAGTGTTATTTTGTGTTTCTTCCATTTGCGAAAAATCGCACCAACTGTTGTCACCCTCTTACCAAGCTGCTTGAAGATGATCTTCTAGCCCATTCCAGATTTTTCGAGGTCTATAATCTTGTCCCGGACATCCCTGGACAGCTCTTTGGTCTTGGTCATGGTGGAGAGATTGGAATCTGATTGATTCTGTGGACAGATGTCTGTTATACAGGTAACAAGCTGAGATTAGGAGCACTCCCTTTAAGAGCTTGTTACTTGTATTGAAGACATCATGCTGATTGATAGGGGATCAAATACTTATTTCACTCAGTAAAATTAAAATCAATTTAGAACTATTTTGAAATGCGTTTTTCTGGAAATGTTTGGTTGTTATTCTGTATCTCACTGGTAAAATAAACCTACCATTACAATTATAGACTGATCATTTCTTTGTCAAAGGGCAAAAGTACAAAATCAGCAGGGGATCAAATACATTTTTGTAAATCAGCAACAGCAGCCAGCAACAGCAGTTACAGTATACAGTTGTGAGTATCCCTGCTCTTCCTCAGGCTGTCTGGCTATGTGTGTCACACATAGCCAGACAGCCTGAGGAAGAGCAGTGATGCTCACAACTGTATACTGTAACTGCTGATTTACATGACCCGAAAATACTTGATGATTTGAAGATACAGTAAAGTAATTGCAATTGGAGAATGTGTTCCTTTGTCATACATACACATACAGTATCTCATAGGTACAGACAGGGGTCATCCCCTTTCGGTGGGTGGAATGAGGAAAGATGAGGAGGGCTATGGCATATGATATGAAGGTTCCTATGTTACAAACAACCATATGCAACATACATTTTCAAAATGTGACAATGAGTTAAAGTGTTTGTTCACCAATAACAAAAGTCTGCCAAGCAAAATAGGTGAGTTGGAAGCTCTGGTGCACAAGGAGAACTAGGATCTAATTGGTATTGCTGAATCTTGGCTTCATTCTTCTCATGACTGAGCTATTAATATTCCTGGCTATGCTCTTTCGGAAAGACAGGGTAAAACGGAGGGGTGGTGGTATCTGTCTCTAGGTAAGAAGTGATCTCAAAGCGTGTGTGAAAGAGGACCTAGTTAATGGAGAGTGTGAGGAGTCTGAAGCATTAAGGGTGGAACTGTACATGGGTGTGCGTACTACAAAAAGGTTGTCATTGGAGTTTATTATAGACCTCCCAGTGTTAGTGAGGAGGTGGAGACTTGGCTCCTTGCACAGATGGAAAGGGCTGCAAGGGCTAGGACAGTTATAATAATGGGGGATTTTAACTACCCGGAAACTAACTGGAGTAACTGTTGGGACAGTTAAGGGGCAAAAAATGTATAAAACCTATTACAAGACAATTTTATGGTCCATTTTATTGAGACCCCGACTAGGAATGACGCTCTGCCGGACCTGGTAACCTCAAACTATGCAGAGCGTATTACCAATATTCATATAAAAGAGCATTTAGGCAGCAGTGACCATAACATTTAATTTAATGTTAGCTGTAAGCAAAACATACGGGTAAGATAAAAATACTTAACTTTAAGAGAGCAAATTTTCCAAGGATGAGGGCTGCTCTCCAAGATTTAGACTGGGAGGGAATATTGGCATCAATGGACACAGAACAGAGATGGTAATTCTTCAAAGTGACTGTGTGTAAACTCACTGCAATGTATATTTTAACGAGCAATTAATTTAAAAGGCTAAAAATAAATCCTATGTGGCTCACGGGTAAAGTTAAAATGGGTATTAATAAAAAAAGAGCTTTTAAAAAACATAAGAATGAACACCATCTTCATTTTAATGTTACAAAGAATATAACAGAATATGTAAAAAGGAAAAAAAAAAAAAAAAAGAAGGACGCAAAAATTCAAAACGAACGGCAGATTGCAAAAGATAGTAGGACAAACCCCAAATTTTTTTTCAAATATAATAATAGTAAAAAAGGTCAGGTCTGAGCATGTAGGCCCTTTACAAAATAATCTAGGGTGGGAGACTGGGTAGGCACATTTATTAAATACTTTCTTCATCTCTGTGTATACAAAGGAGCATGGCGGAGCTCATGTCCATAATAGGGATGGTAGTGACAAAGCCCCAAATGATCCACAATGGCTCAAAAGTGATATGGTCCAGAACTATTTAGACTAAAGGTGGATAAAGCATCTGGACCAGATGGCATCCACCCACGGATCCTAAGAGAATTGAGCTCTGTCATTTCAAGGCCATTGTTTCTAATATTTAGGGACTCAATGACTGTAATGGTACCACTGGATTGGCACAGGGCCAATGTGGTACACATATTTAAAAAGGGATCACAGTCTTTGCCAAGCATAAACCTGTTAGTTTAACATCTATAGTTGGGAAGATACTGGACAGTTTAATAAAAAGACCACATAGACAAGTTCTTGCTGGAAAAAAATATTTTAAGCAACAGACAGCATGGATTCATGAAAGACATAAGTTGTCAAACAAACCGGATTTCTTTTTATGAGGAGGTAAGTAAAACCTAGGACAGAGGGGTGGCAGTGGATGTGGTATACTTGGATTTTGCTAAAGCATTTGACACAGTTCCCCACACACGGCTCATGTGTAAGGTAAAGTCTACAGTCTTGAAAAAGTCAGTTTGTAAATGGATAGAAAACGGTCTAAAAGACAGAATTCAGAGAGTAGCGGTAATGATTCTTACTCTAGCAGGTCTAAGGTCATCAGTGCTGGGACCCTTACTTTTTAACCTCTTTATAAATGAGATAGGGTCTGGGATTAAAAAGTACAATTTCTGTCTGGGCAGATGACACTAAGCTATACAGTGGAATTACATCCTTACAGGATGTCTCCAATATATAAGCTGACCTCAATGCTCTGTCTAATTGGGCAACTAAGTGGCAAAATAAGTTTAATGTTGACAAATGTAAAGTTATGCATTTGAGGCCAAGAATATGCATGCATCATACATACTCGGGGGAGTACAACTGGGAGAGAGAGAGAATTCTGCCCCTGTACAAATCATTAGTAAGACCTCATCTGGAATATGCAGTTCAGTTTTGGGCACCAGTTCTCAAAAAGGATATCGGGGAACTGGAGAAAGTGCAGAGAAGGACAACCAAACTGATAAGAGCCATGGAGGAGCTCAGCTATGGGAAAAGATTAGAGGAGCTGAATCTATTCCCTCTTAAGGAGATTAAGAACCCTTTCACACTGGAGGCATTTTTCAGGCGTTTTAGCGCTAAAACAAGAGCCTGTAAAATGGCTCCCAAGCCTCCCTTGTGTAAAAGCCTGAGTGCTTTCACACTGGGTCGCTGTGCTGGCAGGACGTTAAAAAAAAAAAAAAAGTCCTGCAAGCAGCGTCCTCGGGGCACTGTTGGTGAAGCGCCTGCAAAGCGCTTCGGCACTTTTTGGCCACATTTAACCCTTCGGCCACTAGTGGGGGTTAAAAGCGCCCCGCTAGTGTCCGAATAGCGCCACTAAAACTAACGGCACTGTACCACTAACGCGGCCCAATGTGAAAGGGCTCTGGGGGGGGGGGGGGGGGGGGGGGGGGGAATATGATCAATATGTACAAATACATAAGTGGTCCATATAGTGAATTTGGTGTTGAGTTAATCACTTTAAAGGTCATCACAGAGGACAAGAGGGCACTCTTTACATCTAGAGGAAAAAAAATATAATCTACAAATACGGAAATGTTTCTTCACAGTAAGAGCTGTAAGAGTGAAAATGTGGAATAGACTCCCTCCAGAAGTGGTTCTGGCAAGCTCAGTAGATTGCTTTAAAAAAGGCCTGGATTCTTTCCTAAATGTACAGAATATAACTGGGTAATAACATTTATATGTAAAGTTGATCCAGGGAAAATCCAATTGCCTCTCTGGGGATCAGAAAGGATTTTTTTCCCCTGCGATAGCAAATTGGATCATGCTTTGCTGGGGTTTTTCGCCTTCCTCTGGATCAACTGTGGGTATAGGTTTGTGTATATTGGATTGTATTTTATTAAATTTTTTCGGTTGAACTAGATGGGCTTGCGTCTTTATTCAACCCAACTATGCAACCCCTCACATTTTTGTAATTATTTTATTATATCTTTTCATGTGACAACACTGAAGAAATGACACTTTGCTACAATGTAAAGTAGTGAGTGTACAGCTTGTATAACAGTGTAAATTAGCTGTCCCCTCAAAACAACACACAGCCATTAATATCTAAACCGCTGGCAACAAAAGTGAGTACACCCCCAAGTAAAAATGTCTAAATTGGGCCCAATTAGCCATTTTCCCTCCCCGGTGTCATGTGACTCAGTGTTACAAGGTCTCAGGTGTGAATGGGGAGCAGTTGTGTTAAATTTGGTGTCATCACTCTCACTTTCTCATACTGGTCACTGGAAGTTCAACATAGCACCTCATGTCAAAGAACTCTGAGGATCTGAAAAAATGAATTGTTGCTCTACATAAAGATGGCCTAGGCTATAAGATGATTGCCAAGACCCTGAAACTGAGTTGCAGCATGTTGGCCAAGACCATATAGTAGTGTAACAGGACAGGTTCCACTCAGAACAGACCTCGCCACGGTCGACCAAATAAGCTGAGTGTACGTGCTCAGCTTCATATCCAGTTTTTGGGAAATAGACGTATGAGTGCTGCCAACATTGCTGCAGAACCAGGTGAGGATACAAAGACAAGTGTCTCTTGTCTACAGTCAAGCCCAGTCTCCTAAGGGAGGGGCTCATGCTCTGCTTCAGTATGTCACAGTACATGTTGGCATTCATGGTTCCCTCAAAGAACTGTAGCTCCCCAGTGTCAGCAGCACTCATGCAGCCCCAGACCATGACACTCCCACCATGATGCTTGACTGTAGGCAAGACACACTTGTCTTTGTACTCCTTGTCTGGTTGTTTTCAGAAAACTGTTTGCAGGCTTTCTTGTGCATCTTTAGAAGAGGCTTCCTTCTGGGATGACAGCCATGCAGATTAATTTGATGCAGTGTATGGTCTGAGCACTGACAGGCTAACCCCCCCCACCGCTTAAACCTCTGCAGCAATGCTGGCAGCACTCTTACGTTTATTTCCCAAAGACAACCTCTGCATATGTGCACGTGCACTCAACTTCTTTGGTCGACCATGGCGAGGCCTGTTCTGAGTGGAACCTGTCTTGTTAAACCACTGTATGTTCTCGGCCACAATGCTGCAGCTCACTTTCAGGGTCTTGGCAATCTTCTTATAGCCTAGGCCATCTTTATGTAGAGCAACAATTCTTTTTTTCAGATCCTAAGAGTTTTTTGCCATGAGGTGCCATGTTAAACTTCCAGTGACCAGTATAAGAGAGAGAGCGATTACATCAAATTTAACACACCTGCTCCCCATTCACAACTGAGACCTTGTAACATTAATGAGTCACATGACACCAGGGAGGGAAAATGGCCAATTGGGCCCAATTTGGACATTTTCACCTAGGGGTGTACTCACTTTTCTTGCCAGCGGTTTATGGCTGTGTGTTGATTTTGATCAGTGTTTACACTGTTCTAGAAGCTGTACACTCACTACTTTACATTGTAGAAAAGTGTAATTTCTTCAGTGTTGTCACATGAAAAGGAATAAAATATTTATAAAAATGTGAGGGGTGTACTCACTTTGTATGTATTTGTGTGTGTATATATCTATACATCATAATTCCATTCTGGTCTGAATGCTTTCACCACCACTAAAGCACAAGCTGGCATTGTGGACAAACCTAGGCCATAGTCGGTCTGGAAGCACTGCAACGCGCTGAAAAACGCTCTGTGTGAACCGAAATTTGCATTGTTATAATTATCCACAGCAATTGTATGCACAACAGTGTTACTGGAAATCTGTGAAGGACTATTGACAGAACCAAATAATAGAAGAGCTGTAAGATAAGGATTCTATGTAACATCCAAAAACATATTTAAAATTACAAAAATAAAATGAAAAAGTAGCTATTGTTAAGCCTGGAAGCCAACTAAGAAAAACAAATTTTGTCTACTTTATTTAGCATTTCTAATAGTTGTATATATGATTGAATAATGGTAACAAAAATGCAGCAACCACAAAATGCACCAAAAATTGATGTACACACTTTTCTTACCACACAGTCTGGTTCATTAGACTCTCTGCAGATGAAAATAAAAAGGACACATTACTTGTCAGCCTGTGGCATACTGCCATATTTATATTGTGATGACATGTCTTTGTCTTACACAGGATGCGTGTCCTTCTCCTTCTTGCTCAAACCACGGATACGGAATGGTTTGGACCATGTGCGCTTTACACCTGTGAGAGAGAGAGAGCCACCTTCAGGTGTACATCTGAATAGATGGTAAAGAGGCTACACTGACTAGTGTGAAAGACTGTAAACCTGCATCAACCATGCATATTTCATAAGTGCAGCTCAACCAGCAAAGCTCCACTGTGTTTGACAGTCTGTCCATTATGCTTTGTGTATCAGGAGAGGTTTAGTTCTCTTGATTAAGGTTGTGGTGGCTGTCAAGTTGACAGTGGAGTTTCGCATTTCTGCAAAAGTCATTCAAACTTCCAGTGTAATTAGCAGTGTTAGGCTGCTATTTCTCTCTTCCAGCCTGCAAGAGGACATTCAGGGCAATACAGAACCAGGAGCCCCTTCCCAAACTCTTTCCTCAATAATAGTGCTTGGGATGAGAGCCTCTCTCCTTCCCCTGCAAGACCGATTGTTGAGACATGCTTTTTTCCAGCTGTTCCACTACAGAAAGTTTGTTTTACTTGTTGCATACATACCAGCATAGAGTGTATACAAACTCTTCTAATGTATACAAACTGTTCTAATGAAATGTCTTCATCAGTGCAGCACCTGTCTTGAGTTTTTTGTTTGGCCATTTGTGTGTTTTTAGAGTAAAATAGATTGTATCTTGTTTCAGTGAAAAGAAAAGAAAAACCATGGTATGCTGATGCCATTGCTTTTAAAGTGGTTGTATCCTCCTCTTGCACATTTTTACCTACAGGTAAACCTATAATAAGGCTTACCTGTAGGTAAAATTAATATCGCCTAAACCTGTACGGTTTAGGAGATATTCACTTTGACGTCAGCGGTGAATGCGCTCTGAACGTCTGGCAGATGCTGCCAGAAAATCAGAGCTCCTTGCCGGAACGAAGGACTGCCATGCAAGAACGGGAGTAACGTCATCGTGGCTCCGGCCACTCACAGCGCTGGAGCCATGAACCTGGAAGAAACACTGAGGCAACAGGTCAGCTCCCTCAGCGGTGACCGGGAGGTGCTGCAGGCGCTTAGTTTTAAGGTACGCATTTCATAATGAGCTAGTATGCTGTGCAATAATAATATTATATATTAATATTTGTTGCCTACATATGTTAATCTTTTACAGACCTTCTAAAGATGTGGGAAAACGGAAGCCTTCAAACTCCACAGCCTCTGAAATTAAATCAAAGAAAAAGATATGGAGAGATTGTCAAATATGAATAAGAAGAGAAAAAGCACTCACATTGCCTCATCCGTGAATATGGGGAAATAATAAAGAAAAAAAGGTTCCAAAGAAAACCTATGGTCGGACTTTAAAGGCACAACAAACACAGTTTGTACAAATTTTTTTTAAATTTATTGAAAAATACAAAGTACAAAGACCAGAGACATGAAAGAAATGTAAATAAAAATCATATATACAGATAACAATCTAGACATGATGTGAGCCCTAATGCGTCATTTAAAGTCCGACCATAGGTTTTCTTTGGAACCTTTTTTTCCTTTATCATTTCCCCAATATTCACGGATGAGGCAAAGAAAAAAAGGTTCCAAAGAAAACCTATGGTCGGACTTTAAATGACGCATTAGGGCTCACATCATGTATAGATTGTTATCTGTATATATGACTTTTATTTATATTTCATGTCTCTGGTCTTTGTACTTTGTATTTTTCAATAAATTTAAAAAAAAATTGTACTCAGTGTTTGTTGTGCCTTTAAAGTCCGACCATAGGTTTTCTTTGGAACCTTTTTTTCTTTATCATTTCCCCAATTGTGATATCACTTTCATCCACTTTTGCACTTTCAGACAATGCTTAGTGCTGCATTTTACACTGCAATGGTAAGCATACAGTTTTCTCACCAGGACGCTCTGTGCCTGTTCCATTGCTTTCGGCAAACTTCCTGATCAGCTTGTCTATGGCTACATTTTCCATGTTGTGCTTAAACTCTTCTTGAACCTAAGGAAACAAAGAAATACATAGAAAATAGTAACCATACTAGTTTTAAATAACTACCACTTTAGAAAAGACCAAGCCAATCAAAAGATCCCTGTAGGTTCTCATGAACACCAACTGATCTCAACTGTTCATGCTGGTAGGCTGCCATTACCACCTTCATTCTGAAAATATCAGCTTCCTGTCTCTCGGAATCAAATGATGGTCTTTGGGATTAACAGGGCAGGAGTGCCAAGTGGAGGAATAGCCACAGGATATGAACTTTGCAGCAAGCCGCAACCAAGGGATAGAGGCGAGTATACCAGGGCTTGACAAATTTGCTTTGAATCTAGGAGCCAACTAAAAAAAGTTAGGAGCCAGTTTTTTTTTTTTTTTAAGAGTGGTGTGTGTTGTCAGTGCTCGGGGTGAGGCAAGTAATTTGTGCCCCCTAACCCTAACTTACTCATAGCAGAGCAGCCAGTAACTCCAACGTAACACTATCAGGGTTATAGGCTGGCCGGAAAGATTGACACTAAAAACCTGTTATAGGGGGAAACTCATTATGCCTAATGCATCTTGACTGCGGCATGTAAAAAAGCGCCCAAATCTGCTGCCCAATGCCCCCTTCACACTACCGCGTCTTCAAAGTCGCAATTTTGCGGCCGCGATTTCAGGGAATTCCTGTGAAACTTGCATCAAAGTTGGACTAAAGTAGTGCAGGGATTACTTTGAAGTCGTACTAATATGAATGGTTGTTATTGGAAATCATGGGGAATGACTTGTCATGCAACTTTGCAGTCCCAAATCATAGGACAAGCTGCTGTACAAGTGTGAAAGGGACCTAATGGAGTTAAGCGTAGGTGTTGGTGGGTGGCAAAAACAAGTCTCTACTGCACATTTTTACCACCCAACTGCACATCTAAATGAATCGTTAGTCACACTTTAAATATATACAAAAAAGGATGAAAGAAGTATCCCAGTGCTGCTAATCATCTGCTGTCTCTTTGCAGTCACCTCCGGCCTACATGCGTGTTCCCCCCCCCCACACGGTGACTCCATTCATTGCTCTCATGGGTTTCCGGTCACCATGAAATACTGGAGCCCAGCTGCACATAAAAGAGTGGTAATTGTTGATGGTACACAAGGCTTTATCAGAGGACAGACTCTTCTAAAGCATATCCACCTGCCTCATCTACCCCACTTCACCTCACAGTACACACTAGAGCTGCACGATTCTAGCTAAAATGAGAATCAAGATTTTTTTTTGCTTAGAATGAAGATCACGATTCTTGTGGCGCAACATCATCTTTCGCTTTATACAAAAATATTGTATATATAACTTTACTGTTTATTTATTTTTTCAATTCATTAGTGTATTTGCCCAAAAAAATTGCGTTTAAATGACCGCTGCGCAAATACAGTGTGACATAAAACATTGCAACGACCGCCATTTTTTATAGGGTTTCTACTAAAAAGAAAATGTATATTTTTACTTGTAAGCAACAAATGTCAGAAAAGGTTTAGTCTTTAACCAGTTGTCACCTGCCCACCATCAAATGACGTCGGGGGTGCGGCTATCATCGTTCTGGGACGCCGTCATATGCCACGCCGTGTTGCCAGGACACGGCGCGACCCCGTTCTCTGTAAAGATCCGCATCCGTGGCTCTTTAACCATGTGATCGGCTGTGTCCAATCACAGCCTGTCACATGTAAACACGGAGATGCCAATAATCTGCGCGCCTCGCCTCACACTGACAGAGTGTGTGGCGAGGGGAGCGATCTGCGGCATCTCCACGCATGGCGACATCTAGGTATGTAATTAGGGCACTGATCATCAGTGCCCTGATTACAATATAACGCCAACAGTGTCACCAATCATTGCCCATCAGTGCCACCAATCAGTGCTGGCTATCAATCATCCTTTTCCTTGCTGCCTATCAATGCCCATCACTGCTGTCCATCAATGCCCAGTATCGCCCATCAGTGCCACCTATCAGTGCCCATAAGTGCGGCATATTAGTGCCTCCTCATCAATGCCCACCAGTTCAGCCTATTAGTGCCACCTCATCAGCGCACATCAGTGAAGGAGAAAAATTTGTAAAGTAAAACTGTCCCCCCCCCCCCCCCCCCCCCCCCCCCCCCCCCCCCCCCCCCCCCCCCCCCCCAAGTAAAAAATAAAAAACCCAGCAGTGATTAAATACCACCAAAAGAAAGCTCTATTTGTGTGAAGAAAATTATACAAAATGTCATCTGAGTACAGTGTAGCATGACCGTGCAATTGTCATTCAAAGTGCGACAGCGCTAAAAGCTGAAAAAATGGCGTGGTGAAAGTGCCCTGTAGGCAAGTGGTTAAATAGGAACTGCAGTCTGCTCACATAATTTGTAATGAAAACATATTAGCCATTCTGAAGCTTCCCTCCAACCACTTTGCATAAATATATATATATATATATATATATATATATATATATATATATATATATATATCACACACGCACACATTCTGTACTTGCCAAAGTATGCTGCATAAATCTCCCTCCACTAAGTCTGGCTGCATCCATTTTAACTGTGGGCAGCTGCTGCCTGTTCACTTCCTGGATTTACACAGACACACAGCGGCACACCTCTGTTGTAATATGTTGGTAGATATACACACATACACACACACACATACATACATACATACATACATACATACATACATACAGTACAAGATTGACCAGGCCAGATTTCAGTTGAGAATGATTGACTTGTCCGAGCCAACTCAATTACACATATCAAAAGGGGACTTGTTGATCAAAAGGGTGTTAAGGTGGTACCTGTTAATCTAATTGCGCATATTAACCACATGCCGACCGGGCCATAGCCAAAATACGGCTACATCGCGGTCGGCTTATTCTGGGTGGACGTCCGTGGGACGTCCTCCCAGAATCTTGCTTCCGCGCGCACCTGGGTAGCGGCCGTTTACCACGTGCTCGCTCCTTAAAATGACGGAGTGATCACATGTAAAACCGACGTCAGTTCATGACGCCGGTTTCTCTCTCCTCTCTCTGTACCGATCGGTACAGTGTGAGAGGAGAGGGGGAGGGATCGGTGGCAGCAGCGCTGTGGGCGGGATCTGTAGTGCCCACAGCGCTGCGCTGCAGTCACCACCGATCCATCCATCCATGCTCAGCCATCCATCCATACCCTGCAATACTCTGAAGAGTATTGCTGGATATTGCAGGGTATGAAGGGATGGCTGAGCATGGATGGATGGATGGATACTCAGCTATATTCTGCGATGCCCAGCCATACTCTGTAAAGCCCAGCCATACTCGGCGATAACCAGCCGTACCCAGCCATACCTCGGCTGTACTCGGCCTCTGTAGGTGGCCAGGCTGTGGAAGTCTCACACAGGTGGTATCGCCGTAGTCAGGAGGAGTAGGAGAATCTATTTTGGGGTGTCATTTTTGGTATGTACATGCTATGCGTCAGAAATATTGTATAAATGGACAACTTTGTGTTAAAAAATAAATAAAAAATGCGTTTTAACCACTTCCCGCCTGCCGGCCATCATATAACTTCCTTGATTTTGTGCGGGGATATCTGAATGATGCCTGCAGCTACAGGCATCATTCAGATATCAGCTGTTTCAGCCGGCGATTCCCTACACCATAAGAATGGTCATAACGGCTGTTCTGCTGCTTGATCGTTCTTACGGGAGGCGAGAAGGGACGTCCCCGCCCCCTGGTGCTTCTAACGACTCACCGATACGATCAAAGCCAGGATCGTTTTATTGTTATTTTTTATTTCAGGCTTTCCAGCCTAGAGGCGAGATGTGGGGTCTTATTGGGGGGGGGGGGGGGGGGGAATTGTCAAACTAAAATAAAGTAAAATGAACAATAAAAAAAATGTTTTTTTTTTTTTTTTTTTTAAAGCGCCCCTGTCCCCGTGTGCTCGCATGCAGAAGCGAACGCATACGTAAGTACCGCCCACATATGAAAACGGTGTTCAGACCATACATGTGAGGTATCGCTGCAAACGTTAGAGTGAGAATAATAATTTGGGCCCTGGACCTCCTCTGTAACTCAAAACATGTAACCAGTAAAAAAATTTAAAGCGTCGCCTATGGGGATGTTTAAGTAGCAAAGTTTGGCGCCATTCCACGAGCATGTGCAATTTTGAAGGGTGACATGTTAGGTATCTATTTACTCGGCGCAACTTCATCTTTCACATTATGCAAAAATATCGGGCTAACTTTACTGTTTTGTTTTTTGTAAAGCACAAAACTTTTTTTTTTTTTTTTTTTTTAAACGTGTTTGAAAAATTGCTGCGCAAGTACCATGCGAGATAAAAAAAGTTGCAACAACTGTCATAGTATTCTCTAGGGTCTTTGCTAAAAAAAAAAAACATATATAATGTTTTGGGGTTCTGTGTAATTTTCTAGCGAATAAATGATGATTTTTACATGTAGGAGAGAAATGTCAGAATTGGCCTGGGTGCTCCAGAACGCCTGATGGTGCTCCCTGCATGTTGGGCCTCTGTAATGTGTTTTGGGGTGTAATTTGTGGTATGCATATGCTGTGTGTGAGAAATAACCTGCTAATATGACAATTTTGTGAAAAAAAAATAAAGAAAAAAAAATTTGATATTGCAAAGAATTGCAATGGGAAAAAATTACAAATTCTAAAAACTCACCATGCCTCTTTCAAAATACCCTAGAATGTCTTGTTTCCAAAAAGAGGTCATTTGGGGGTATTTGTACTTTTCTGGTATGTTCAAGAAATGAGATAGGCCGTCAGTACTTCAGGTGTGATACATTTTCAGATATTGGCACCATAGCTTGTGGACTCTAGAACTTTCACAAAGACCAAATAATATACCCCAATTTGTACTTATTTTTACCAATGATATGTAGCAGTATAAATTTTGGCCAAAATTTATCAAGAAAAATTACAAATTTGCTAAATTTTATAACAAACGAAGAAAAAATCTTTTTATTTGTTTACAGAATTTTCTTTTTTTTTATCTTTTATAGCACAAAAAATTTAAAACCCAGCGGTGATTAAATACCACCAAATGAAAGCTCTATTTGTGTGAAAAAAAGGATAAAAAGTTCATATGGGTACAGTGTTATATGACTGAGTAATTGTCATTCAAAATGTGAGCACCGAAAGCTGAAAATTGGTCTGGTTATTAAGGGGGTTTAACCACTTGACCACTGGGCACTTAAACACCCTTAATAACCAGACCAATTGTCAGCTTTCGGTGCTCTCACACTTTGAATGACAATTATTCATACAACACTGTACCCATATGAAATTTTTGTCCTTTTTTTTCACACAAATAGAGCTTTCTTTTGGTGGTATTTAATCACCTCTGGGTTTTTTATTTTTTGCGCTATAAAAGAAAAATGACTAAAAATTCTGTAAAAAAAATGAATTTTTCTTCGTTTTTGTTATAAAATTTAGCAAATTTGTAATTTTTCTTGATAAATTTTGGCCAAAATTTATACTGCTACATATCTTTGGTAAAAATAAGTACAAATTGGGGTATATTATTTGGTCTTTGTGAAAGTTATAGAGTCCACAATCTATGGTGCCAATATCTGAAAATTGATCACACCTGAAGTACTGACGGCCTATCTCATTTCTTGAGACCCTAACATGCCAGGAAAGTACAAATACCCCCCAAATGACCCCTTTTTGGAAAGAAGACATTCCAAGGTATTTAGTAAGAGGCATGGTGAGTTTTTTGCAGTTGTCATTTTTTTCCCACAATTCTTTGCAATATCAAGATTTTTTTTATTTTTTTTTTTTTTTCACAAAATTGTCATATTAGCAGGTTATTTCTCACACACAGCATATGCATACCACAAATTACACCCCAAAACACATTCTGCTATTACTCCTGAGTATGGCGATACCACATGTGTGAGACTTTTACACAGCGTGGCCACATACAGAGGCCCAACATGCAGGGAGCACCATCAGGTGTTCTGGAGCCCCCAGGCCATTTCTGACATTTCTCTCCTACATGTAAAAATCATCATTTATTTGCTAGAAAATTACACAGAACCCCAAAACATTATATATGTTTTTTTAGCAAAGACCCTAGAGAATACAATGGCGGTCATTGCAACTTTTTATCTAGCACGGTACTTGCGCAGCAATTTTTCGAACGTGTTTTTTTTGGAAAAAAAATGTTTTGTGCTTTACAAAAAACAAAACTGTAAATTTAGCCCAATGTTTTTGCATAATGTGAAAGATGAAGTTACGCCGAGTAAATAGATACCCAACATGTCACCCTTCAAAATTGCACACGCTCGTGAAATGGCGCCAAACTTCGCTACTTAAAAATCCCCATAGGCTTTAATTTTTTTTACTGGTTACATGTTTTGAGTTACAGAGGAGGTCTAGGGCCAAAATTATTGTTCTCGCTCTAACATTCGCAGCGATACCTCACATGTGTGGTTTGAACACCGTTTTCATATGTGGGCGGGACTTACGTATGCGTTCGCTTCTGCATGCGAGCACACGGGGACAGGGGCGCTTTAAAAAAATATATATATTTTATTGTTCATTTTACTTTATTTATTTTAGTTTGACCCTTTTTTTCCCCCCAAAAATTTTTTTGATCACTTTTATTCCTATTACAAGGAATGTAAACATCCCTTGTAATAGGAATATGGCATTACAGGTCCTCTTTACAGTGAGATATGGGGTCAATAAGACCCCACATCTCACCTCTAGGCTGGAAAGCCTGGAAAAAAAAAAAAAAAAAAAACGATCCTGGCTTTGATCGTAGCGAGTATCGCAGGGTATTGTTGGGTATTGCAGAGTATCGCAGGGTATCGCAGGGTATGGCAGAGTATCGCAGGGTATGGCAGAGTATCGCAGGGCATGGCAGAGTATCGCAGGGCATGGCAGAGTATCGCAGGGCATGGCAGAGCATCGCCGGGTATGGCAGAGCATCGCCGGGTATGGCAGAGCATCGCCGGGTATGGCAGAGCATCGCCGGGTATGGCAGAGCATCGCCGGGTATGGCAGAGTATCGCAGGGTATGGCAGAGCATCGCCGGGTATGGCAGAGCATCGCAGGGTATGGCAGAGCATCGCAGGGTATGGCAGAGCATCGCAGGGTATGGCAGAGCATCGCAGGGTATGGCAGAGCATCGCAGGGTATGGTAGAGCATCGCAGGGTATGGCAGAGCATCGCAGGGTATGGCAGAGCATCGCAGGGTATGGCAGAGCATCGCAGGGTATGGCAGAGCATCGCAGGGTATGGCAGAGCATCGCAGGGTATGGCAGAGCATCGCAGGGTATGGCAGAGCATCGCAGGGTATGGCAGAGCATCGCAGGGTATGGCAGAGCATCGCAGGGTATGGCAGAGCATCGCAGGGTATGGCAGAGCATCGCAGGGTATGGCAGAGCATCGCAGGGTATGGCAGAGCATCGCAGGGTATGGCAGAGCATCGCAGGGTATGGCAGGGCATCGCAGGGTATGGCAGGGCATCGCATGGCAGGGCATCGCAGGGTATGGCAGGGCATCGCAGGGTATGGCAGGGCATCGCAGGGTATGGCACAGTATCGCAGGGTATGGCACAGTATCGGGGGGGTATGGCACAGTATTGCACAGTATGGCGGGGTATGGCACAGTATCGGGGGGTATGGCACAGTATTGGGGGGTATGGCACAGTATTGGGGGGTATGGCACAGTATTGGGGGGTATGGCACAGTATCGGGGGGTATGGCACAGTATTGGGGGGTATGGCACAGTATTGGAGGGGATGGCAGAGCATCCATCCATCCATGCTCAGCCATCCCGTCCATACCCTGCCATACCCAGCAATACACTGCAGGCTATTGCTGTGTATTGCAGGGTATGGAGGGATGGCTGAGCATGGATGGATGGATGGATCGGTGGTGGCAGAGCAGGCTGTGGGCACTACAGATCCCGCCCACAGCACTGCTGCCACCGATCCCTCCCCCTCTCCTCTCATACTGTACCGATCGGTACAGAGAGAGGAGGAGAGAGGAACCGGCGTCATCAAATGACGCGGTTTGCTTACATGTGATCACTCCGTCATCTGGACCCGGCGATCATGGATGCTCTCGAGTGCGCGCACCAGGGGGCGCGCAAGAGCAGAATTCTGTGAGGCCGTTAATTAACGGCCTCCCAGAGTTAAGCAACCGCCCTGTAGCCGTTTTTCGGCTATGGGCCGGTTGTTAACTGGTTAAGTGCCCAGTGGTCAAGTGGTTAAAGGGGACTTGTTGATGTTAATATGCAAGAATGCAAGTTAGGGCCATTTATGACTACAGCTGTTCATGGCTAGGGATCATCTTCTGTCACTCTGAAAGACAGAAGTAGATCAAAGCATTTAATGGAAACGGCCAATCAAATTGCGCAGCCATTCAGTGTGTTTGGGATATAACATGGTGTTCAGTCTGTTCACTGAGTGTGTGGTTATGGGACTCTGAATATTTACTAGCATTGTCATAATTATACTCTGTTGGATTTTATCATCTGTTGCAAGACTTTGTTCTGTGTTGGAAGTCAATAAAGTGCATCTCTCTGGAAGAATTGGGTTGCTGCGGAAGAGTACTTACATCATTATAACTAATTAATTACCCACCACAATATATTGTATCACTACAACTTCCAGCTCTGATTGGCCCCCTTATGACTCATCCCCCCTCCCTTTTTGGTAAACTCTTTGAAGAGTTAGAGAGCTGTGCATAGCATTTTACCAGACAAGAAACAGTAAGTATAAGGTATTTACTGGCAGAAAAAAAAATGTCTTACTATCCAAAAGGTAAAACAACAAGGGCAGAAGATTTAATAGATGGAAAGATGAAAAAATGGTGGTTAAACTGACCTCATTTACAGACCGAAGTTCATTCCTTTCATCCTACGAACTAAGTGTTACAATGTTTATAGTTCTCTCTGATGTTGCGATTAACTTGGAAAGCTGCCTGTTTTTTTTTTTTGACAGCTGTCAGCAGAGAACGGCTCTTCACCGAATCAGAAATGTTTAACCACCTCAGTACAGTGCATTTTCACCCCCTTCCTGACCAAGCCATTTTTCAGCTTTCAGCGCTGTCACACTTTGATTGACAATTGCGCAGTCATACAACACTGTACCCAAATTAAATTGTTATTTTGTCCCCACAAATAGAGCTTTCTTTTGGTGGTATTTGATCACCTCTGTTTTTATTTTTTGCGCTATAAACAAAAGAAAAGGGGCAAGTTTAAAAAAAAAAAGAAAACAACAATATTTTTTACTTTTTGCTATACTAAATATCCCCAAAAAATATATAAGAAAACATTTTTTTTCCTCAGTTTAGGCAGATACGTATTCTTCTACATATTTTTGGTTAAAAAAATCGCAATAAGCGATTGATTGCTTTGCGCAAAAGTTATAGCGTTTACAAAATAGGGGATAGTTTTATAGCATTTTCATTAATAATTTTTTTTTTTTTACTAGTAATGGCGGCGATCAGCAATTTTTATTGTGACTGCGACATTATGTCGGACACATCGGACATTTTTGAGACCATTGTCATTTATACAGCAATCAGTGCTATTTAAATGCATTGATTCCTATGTAAATGACACTGGCAGTGAAGGGGTTAACCACTAGGGGGCGGGGAGGGGTTAACATGTTCCCTGGGAGTGATTCTTACTGTGGGGGGAGGGGACTCACAAGGGGAGGAGACCGATCGGTGTTTCTCTGTACAGAGAACACACCATCGGCTCCTCTCCTCTGACAGGACCGTTGATCTGTGTGTTTACACACACAGATCCACGGTCCCGCTGTGTTACCGGGCAATCGCCCGCGCTCCCTGGAGGGCTGGGAAAGGGAGGACGTCATATGACACCCTCCCATCCTAAGAGCTGCGCAGCCTGGCCGTCAATAGACAGCCGGCGGTCGGCTAGTGGTTAAAGGGGTTTTAAAGGCAGAAGTTTTTTTTTTATCTTAATGCATTAAGATTAAAAACCTTGTGTGTAGCAACCTCCCTAGCACCCCCTTAATTACTTACCTGAGCCCCTTCTATCTCCAGTGAAGTCCACGAATGTCTAAACCATCCGGGACACTCCTCCCGATTGGCTGAGACACAGCAGTAGTGCCATTGTTTCCCCCGTGGCTGTCAATCAGCATCAGCCAGCCAATCAGGGAAGAGGGGGTGGAGCCAGGTCAGGGCTTCATGTCTGAATCAATACACAAAGCTCTTACTTGACTCGGGTGCCCCCATAGAAAGCTGCTGGCTGAGATGGCACTCGATAGGAGGGAGGGGTCAGAAGCAGCGAAGAGGGACCAGAGAAGAGGAGGATCCGGGCTGCTCTGTGCAAAACCAACTGTACAGAGCAGGTAAATAGAACATGTTTATTATTTAAAAAAAAAAAAAAAGACAAGACTTTACAATCACTAAGTTAGTGAGGGGAGCAGAAGGATCGGCTGCCTGGCACTGCATGTCTGCAGCGTCGGGAGTTGCAGTGAGTAGGCTGGTGGTGGCATTGAAAAGTATGTGCTGAAGATGCAATTTTCACTTCATCCCACCAATATCTGTTGATCCTGCCATTCCTTAATTCCTTTCAGAGCAGAGTAGCCACTCCCATGTAGGACATGCCTGCTTGCCCTACAGTGGGTTGAAAAAAAATGTTGCAGGGGGCGTGGCTATGCAACAACACATGGCCACACCTAGACCCACCCACAGCTTTCTGGATTGACATCATTGCCTCAGTTACTGAAATCACCCACTGTGAGCTGCAGTGTCTGGGAGAGGGAGAGTGTGAGACACAAATAAAAAAGGATTCGGCTCTGTCAGGGAAGGTAATGGAAGTTTTAGTTTGTTCTTTAAGGCTGCATTCACACCTGAGCGTTTTGTAGCTTGAAGCCTGAAGCTACAAAACGCTAGAGGGGAAAAAAATACATTATTCTCTATGGAGATGGTTCACATCTCCACTCCAAAACGCCTGAAGCCCTACGCCTGAAGCTCAAACAAGTTCCGGACCCTTTTTTGTCGCGCGAATCGGGCAGATTTGGGCGTTTTTATTCTTTTTACATTGGTGACCTTTTGCTCTGCACAAAATTCGCGGCAAATCGCGGTAAAAAACGCCGCAAATCGTGGTAAAAAACGCTGCAAATCGCGGTAAAAAACGCCGGTAAAAAACGCAGCAATTCGCGCGATTTTCTGCCTGAAAAGCTACGCTCAGGTGTGAATGCAGCCTAAGGGTTGTGTACCCCATAGAAACTGAACTTGGTACTTGTTAAAAAGTTGTACATTAACCTTTTCGCAGCCAGAGCATTTTTTGCATTTTTTTGCACACGTAAAAAAAAAAAAAAAAAAAAAATGTTATGCCTAAAGATTACATAAAACCCCCAAACATAATATATTTTCTAAAAGCAGACACACTAGAGAATAAAATAGTGGTAGTTTAAATTTTTTATATGTCGCTTGATAGTACTGCAAGAGTCTAGAAAATGCAAAATTACAGTAAGAATCAAACTTAAGTCAACTTTAGGGCAAACAAACAATAAACTATCCACATTTTTGGTAAAATATAATAGATGAGGTTGCACAAAACAAATAGAGACCCAACACGGCAAACCTTAAAATTTGTGTGCGCCTGTGAAATGGCGACAAACTTCAGTACCCTATATTTTCTATAAGGCCCCTTTCACACTGGGGCAGTTTTCAGGCGGTACAGCGCTAAAAATAGCGCCTGTATACCGCCTGAAAAAACCGGCCCCATTCACTCCAGTGTGAAAGCCGGCGGGCTTTCACACTGGAGCGGTGCGCTAGCAGGACCGCAACAAAAGTCCTGCTAGCAGCATCTTTGGAGCGGTGAAGGAGCGGTGTATTTACCGCTCCTATACCGCTCCTTCCCATTGAAATCAATGGGAAACCGCAGGGATACCGCCCGCAAACTGCCGCTGCAGCGGCGCTTTGCGGAGGTTTTTAACCCTTTTGCGGCCGCTAGCGGGGGTTAAAACCACCCCGCTAGCGGCCGCATACCGCGGGTAAAACGATGGTAAAGCAGCGCTAAATATAGCGCTGCTTTACCGTCGCCGCCCCCGCACCGCCCCAGTGTGAAAGGGGCCTAAGTGACGCTTCAAAAGCCCCATATAGGTCATCAGTTTAGGGTTACAGTGAAGGCCTTGTGCTAGAATTATTGCTCACACTCTGGCATGTGCAGCGATATGCAACATGTGTATCGCAAGTGACGTTTTTACGCGTAGGCACCACCAACGCATGCATTTAAGTTCATGCATGTGTATATGTGGGTTTTTTTTTTGGGGGGGGGGGGGGATTTTATGTGCTTGGGTGTAACTATACATTTTGCTTAACTACTTGCTACCCAGGAAAATTCTGACACTTTGCTCCTACATGTAAAAATCATATTTCTGGTACAAAATTACTCAGAACTCCCAAACATTATATATGTTTTCTTTATAAGAGACCCTAGGGAATAAAATGGTGGTCATTGCAACTTTTTATCTCGCACGGTATTTGCACAGTAATTTGGAAAAAAAGCATCATGCATAAAAACAAAACAAAAAGAAAAAACAATAAAGTTAGCAAAATTTTTTGGAATAATGTCAAAGATGTTATGCCGAGTAAATAGATACCCAACAAGTCACGCTTTGAAATTGCGCACACTCATGGAATGGTGCCAAACTTCGGTACTTAAAAATCCCCATAGGCGATGTTTAGAGGTTACGTGTTTAGAGTTGCAAATAAGGTCTAGCACTAGAACGATTGCTCTCACTTTAACGTTCACGACGATACCTCACATGTGTGGTTTGAACGTCGTTTACATATGTGGGTGCGAACTATGTATGCGTTCTCTTCTGTGCACAAGCACGCAGGGACGCTTTAAAATGATTAAATTTTTCTTTTATTTTGACACTTTCCTTTTACTTTTTATTTTATTTTTTAATTACTTTTATTCCTATTACAAGGAATGTTAACGAGTCCTCTTTACAGCTAGATCTGGGGTCTCCAAGTCCCCACATCTCGCCTCTAGTCTTGGAAGCCTAAAAAAAAAAAAAAAAAAAAAAGACTGTGGCTTCCAAGCTGAGGCGGCGGCATTTTTTCACATGCAGAGGCCTAGCGTGACGTTACAACATCACTACTGGCCACTATCTTTAAAACGGGGGGCCACAGGCAAGCCAGATGAGAACTCCCTCAACGGCCAGAAGTCAGAGGTATACGAGGTATGCAGCTATGCAACTCTGTATGACACCACTGTCCTCTAGTGGAAGAATACAGGCAAGACACCTGGTCTACTGCCCAAACATTTAAAGTGAACATATACCCTATTCTGTTTTTTTTTGCGAAGAAAAAACTGAGGCACTTCCTGTATAGGAGGAGTTATATAGAGGGGGGACTTCCTATCATTTTGTGTGCCAGTGTCCAATTACCTATAGGTGGCGTATAACCCGGATAGTAATTACTATGGCTGCCCTGTGTCCTGTGATGTACGAAAAAGAAAACAGGACATCAGTGTATAGGGCTACTCTCTCCTCCAGCCAGCGTGGAGGCCTTTAATGTTTGGAGAAGACGTACGAAGCTCCTTGGCCACCGGTTCTATCGCAATGGCAATCAGGGCTGGTGAGAGTGGACAGCCCTGACGAGTACCTCTATGCAAAGAGGAGGAGGATGCACAAGCATGCTTTAAAATTATTCTTTTATTTTTTTTATTGTTTATTTTACATTTACGTTTCTATTTTGACACTTTTTTATTTATTTTATGTTTCAATTACTTTTAGTCCTATTACAAGGAATGTAAACATCTGTTGTAATAGGAATAGTGTGCGACAGGTCCTCTTTACAGCGAGATCTGGGGTCTCTAAGTCCCCACAATCTCCATCCAGAGCCTGGAGTTTGCTGGGGAAAGTAGACTATAAATTGACACCTTTGTCACAGAGACGTTTGTGAATCTCTGTAAAAAGGCCCACTGGTGTTGCTGGACCTCGGGAGAGAGTAATCTGGAAAAAACAGAAGCTTGGCATCCTCGAAGATCAGGTCACCTTTAGTGCGAGCTGCAGCCAGGAAGGAGCCTATCCCCAGCCCCCTTTTTTACTTTACTGTACCCCCTCTATCTCACGCTAGGGACGAGCACACCAGCAAAAGCCGGCGTCTCGGGTCCTGATTGAATGGATTGGTAGCAGCGCAGCCATTGGCTCCCGCTGCGGTCAATCAAATCCAATGACACGGGCGACGGGGCCGAATCCTGCTTTCTGTGCAAACAGACGCAGAAGCAGGACATGGGAGCGTGCCCGCACGGGTGTCCATGAAGGAGAGCGCTTCTCCAACAGGGCACTTGAGAAAAGGGGGAGCCAGGAGTGCCGCTGAGGGACCCCAGAAGAGGAGGAGCAGGGCCATTCTGTGCAAAACCAACTGCACAGCGGAGGTAAGTATAACATGTTTGTTTTTTGTTTTTTTAAAACCCTGAACCTTTACAACCCCTTTAATAAAGCTGAAAGGCAAGAAAATCAATCTTTGCCGTCAGGGACTCCGTGCAAGCTGTAATCGCCTCCAGGATGTCAGCGTGAATGGGGAGGACTCAGGCGAGTGCCGATGGCAGCACAGTGTGCTGACAGACATGGTAGAAGACCTTGTGGTCAAGATGGCCATGGAAGAGGAAGGGTGGAGAGTGCCAGACTAGGAGCGAGTGGAGCATGATTGCCCAAGACCATGGAGGATACCAAAAGGAGCTGGCTCACACGAAGAGAAGCGCACAGTTGCAGATCTGGGAGATCAAAGGAGATTGCGGTATGAGCTGTAGGAGGTAAGACAGGACCGAAGCTCCAGCACCATGTGCCTGTGATCTGTATCACATTCCAGCCATTGAGTTTGGCAATGCTAGAAAAATGCTTAAATAATGCATTACAATTTAAACCCACAAGATTTTAGTCGACTAGAACTAAAAGAATTTAAGTGACTAAAACTAAAAGAATTCAGATAACTAAATATGACAAACTAAAATGGCATTTTAATCAAAAGACTATGACTAAAAACCAAATCTAAATCGGACATCAAAATTAACACTGGTTTAGACAGATAATATTACCAACAACCCAAACTTACCTGTCCAATTTGTACATGAGTATCCTCCACAGAATGTGAATATGCTGTAACAAGTCTCTTCATTTGTTTAAGATGAGCTGCCTCTGTATCTTGAAATAACTGGAAAACAGTTAGGGATATACAGTGTTAAATGTTTTTAACTACCATGTCACTGCAATATATCCTTTTAAGTCATTAAAGAGAACCTCTGATATATATATTTTTTTTTACTTGTTATGCAGCATTATCCTGGATTCAGATATTCAGATACTGACCTGCCTGGCGGATCTAGCGGTGTCCTGCGCAGTCAGTCATAGGAAGCTGAATGCCTCTAAATTTAACTCTGCCCATCGGCGGCTGTGAGCCCCTACTTCTACAGCCGAGTAAGGAATAAAGTTAAAAAAAAAAAAACACGATTTATACTGTGGAGGAAGTCTGCAGTGCGCAGAGCCTTCGATAACTGGGGCAAGAGGTTTAGGTCCATTTGTCTACTCAGTGTCTAACGCCTTGGATATGACAGACATCTGATGTCAAATTCAATTTTCCAGTGAGGCTTCACTGTCCAATACTCAAATCTTACCTTCTTCCATCAGTCTGGCACAAATCTAATTGATGAAATCGATCTGGAGTCCATCCTTTGAGAGGTTGATAAGCCTATCAATGTATCATACTTTCTCTCAGACGAGGGGCTGTCTGTGTACACTTGGTACATAAACATACAGGTAAACAGACAACATACCCCTCGTCTGGGAGGGTCCAGAGGACATCCTATGCCAATGTCTTGAAGCTATGAATAACAATTTAAATTAAAATTTACCATAACTTATGACCTGACCACTGTGACCTTTTTGAACACTAGTGTCACTAAAATGCCAGATGGATGTCTTGCTAGAGGTTTCTATCGCAAGAGTACCGCTGGCAATACCATACTCCATGCACACCGGTTTCACCCTGTCAGCTCAATACCTTTCAGTCAGTATCTGAGACCGAGAAGGAATTGTTCTATGGACTCAACCTTCAAACTAGAAGCTGATAAATTAAAGAATAGGTTTTTGGAACGAGGCTATAGTAAAACTTGCCTTCGAAAAGCCTTTTACAAAGTGAGTAGACTCCCTCATGAGGAGCTACTTTTCAAACATAAAAGTCCCTAGTGATCTTCCATCTACACAAGTAATTTTGAGACATTCTAATCAACCATCAGAAATTAAAAGAATTTTGAATAGGCATTGGCCTATTCTAGGTGAAGACACTGTAATTAGGCAGTTCATTAATGAAAGACCAGCTGTTACTTTTAGGACTGTTTCATTGTGGGACAAACTAAGTAGCAAATTGCGGAACGGGAAAGGCAATCCATGCCAACTAGGTGGCACTTTTGTCTTTGGTGGATGCTGTTACTTACATGTTGGGGAAAAGTTATTTAATTCTTCCCAATGGTGAATCCTTTGATTTAAAAAATTTAGCAAATTGTTGTACGCAGGGAGTAGTATATATGATCACATGCGATTGCGGTTCTTTCTATGTTGGTAAAACCAAACAAAAACTATGGCAACGTTTATATAGTCATATCCATTGCATGCAAACCTGCATTTACCATTGGGAAGGCATTTTATGAAGATCCATGGGGGGTAAATTTCCAAAAATGTAAGTCACAGCACTGGATAGGATACATATACCCCAAAGAAGGGGGGATTGGAATAAGATACTTTTACAAACAGAATAGAGATGGATATACAAATTAAGGGCCACTTACCCTTCGGGGTTAAAAGATGCTATCACCTTTAAGCTCTTTTTGAAGGGTTTTGCGTCAGGTAAAACAGATTAATAATTCTTGGATTTGTGTTTGTCACCTTTATTTTCAAATATCTTTTGACCCAGTTTTAAGATTTTCTAATTGTGATTTTTTTTTTTTAATAATAACCAATAAATCTTGCAAGATTTAACCACCGAGCTGCTTTCTGAGATTTGTTGTTTACAAGTTCAAAGAGTTATTTTTTTTGCTAGAAAATTACTTAGAACCACCAAACATTATACATTTTTTCTAACACCCTAGAGAATAAAATGGCGGTTGTTGCAATACTTTTTCACACCGTATTTGTGCAGCGGTCTTACAAGCGTACTTTTTTGGAGAAAAAAAAATACACTTTTTTGAATTAAAAAAATAAAACAGTAAAGTTATCCCAATTTTTTTCATATTGTGAAAGATAATGGTACACCGAGTAAATTGATACCCAACATGTCACGCTTCAAAATTGCACCCGCTCGTGGAATGGCGACAAACTTTTACCCTTAAAAATCTCCATAGGCGACGTTTAAAAAAATTCTACAGGTTACATGTTTTGAGTTACAGAGGAGGGCTAGAATTATTGCTCTTGCTCTACCGATTGTGGCGATACCTCACGTGCGCTTTGCACACGATTTTCTAATGGGGGTGCTACTGTTCTTTAAAAAATAAAATTGTGTCACTTTTATTCCTATTACAAGGAATGTAAACATCCCTTGTAATAGAAAAAAAAAGCATGACAGGACCTCTTAAATATGAGATCTGGGATCAAAAATACCTCAGATCTCATATTTACACTAAAATGCAATAAAGAAAAAAAAAATGGCCCTTTAAGAGTGACGTTTTGGCGTTGCTTCCGCCCTGCAATGGTATGGAGATGGCTCATGTAAGCGGCGGAGGGCAAATCCTCCACAAAGACCACTATTGTCGGAAACCGGACCGCCCGCCGTAGAAGAGGATACTAGGGTTATGGCAGCTAGCTGCTACCATATCAAAGATATCCCTCTTCAAAGTTAGGACGTATATCGGTGTGCGGCAGTCCGGAAGTGGTTAATATTGTTAGTGTCCATGTGATCTCAGGTTTTTGGCTCATTTCGTGCAGCTGCTCTGTGGTGGCTCATCTGGGCTCTTGGGTCCCCCAGCGTGGGCGTGGGGGGGGGGGGGGTTTGAGTCTGTCCAATGGACGAGCTCTCCCCTTTCTTGCCTTTCTGCCAGCTTGATCTCCCTTTGTGGGCAGTTTTGGACATGTCCACGCAGTTGGTGTGCCCATTGTGTGGTCCCCATCTATTTTAGCCGCACTGCTTGGAGTGCATGATGTCAGCAGCAGCCATCCACACTTCTCGGGGGCGGTGGGGAGGTGATTGGGAACCAAGGGAGATCAATGCTAATGGCTTCACCTGGGGGCAATCCAGCAGACTTGCATCACTAATAATATATATATATGAAAGATATACAGTCAGGTCCATAACTATTGGGACATCGACACAATTCTAATCTTTTTGGCTCTATACACCACCACAATGGATTTGAAATGAAACGAACAAGATGTGCTTTAACTGCAGACTTTCAGCTTTAATTTGAGGGTATTTACATCCAAATCAGGTGAACGGTGTAGGAATTACAACAGTTTGTATATGTGCCTCACACTTTTTAAGGGACATTTGGCTGCTCAGCTGTTCCATGGCCAGGTGTGTGTTATTCCCTCATTATTCCATTTACAAGGAGTAGATAAAAGGTCCAGAGTTCGTTTCAAGTGTGCTATTTGCATTTGGAATCTGTTGCTGTCAACTCTCAATATGAGATCCAAAGAGCTGTCACTATCAGTGAAGCAAGCCATCATTAGGCTAAAAAAACAAACCCATCAGAGAGATAGCAAAAACATTAGGTGTGGCCAAAATCAACTGTTTGGAAGATCCTTAAAAAGAAAGAATGCACCGGTGAGCTCAGCAACACCAAAAGACCTGGAAGACCACGGAAAACTGTGGTGGATGACCGAATAATTCTTTCCCTGGTGAAGAAAACACCCTTCACAACAGTTGGCCAGATCAAGAACACTCTCCAGGAGGTAGGTGTATGTGTGTGAATACAGAGGGTTCACCACCAGTGATGTAAGTAACTCAGTTAAAATAAACAGAGTTACTTAACGCAGTTACTTTAGAGGGTAACGAGTAATCTAACTGATTACTCTTCCCCTCATGGTAACTCAGTTCCCATTACTTGGGTGGCGTTACCGCAATTACATCTACCGCACGGGAGGCCCGCCGTGGCCGCGCTGGAGGCCCGCCGCGGCCGCGCTGTCTGGCCGTTCGTTCCGCCACAGGGAGGGGGGCTGTCACCCGCTGAGCTGAGGCCCCCTCAATTACCACCGCTGCCACCCCCTCAAGTACCACTGCTGCCACCCCTATCACAGTTACTTTGCTGAGTAACTAATTAATTACTTTTCCAATGTAGTAACCGAGTTACTAACGCAATTACTTTTTAGGAGAAGTAATTTGGAACTTAACTAATTACTTTTTTAAAAGTAAGATGACCAACACTGTTCACCACAAGATGTAAAACCATTGGTGAGCATCAAAAACAGGAAGGCCAGATTAGTTTGCCAAACCACCTCTAAAAAGCCTTCACAGTTCTGGAACAACATCCTATGGACAGATGAGACAAAGATCAACTTGTACCAGAGTGTTGGGAAGAGAAGAGTATGGAGAAAGAAAGGAACTGCTCATGATCCAAAGCATATCACCTCATCAGTGTAGTATGGTGGTGGTAGTGTCATGGCGTGGGCATGTATGGCAATGGAACTGGTTCACTTGTATTTATTGATGCTGTGACTGCTGACAAAAGCAGCAGGATGAATTCTGAAGTGTTTCGGGCAATATTATCTGCTCATATTAAGCAAAATGCTTCAGAACTCATTGGACAGCACTTCACAGTGCAGATGGACAATGACTCGAAGCATACTGTAAAAGCAACCAAAGAGTTTTTTTAAGGGAAAGAAGTGGCATGTTATGCAATGGCCAAGTCAATCACCTGACCTGAATCCGATTGAGCATGCATTTCACTTGCTGAAGACAAAACTAAAGGGAAAATGCCCCAAAAACAAGCAGGAACTGAAGACAGTTGCAGTAGAGGCCTGGCAGAGCATCACTGGGGATGAAACCCAGCGTCTGGTGATGTCTATGCGTTCCAGACTTCAGGCTGTAATTGACTGCAAAGGATTTGCAACCAAGTATTAAAAAGTGAAAGTTTGATGGATGATTGTTAATCTGTCCCATTACTTTTGGTCCCTTAAAAAGTGGGAGGCACATATACAAACTGTTGTAATTCCTACACCATTCACCTGATTTGGATGTAAATACCCTCAAATTAAAGCTGAAAGTCTGCAGTTAAAGCACATCTTGTTAGTTTCATTTAAAATCCATCGTGGTGGTGTATAGAGCCAAAAAGATTACAATCGTGTCGATGTCCCAATATTTATGGACCTGACTGTATATAAAATCTCCCTCCCCATTCAGTCAGTGGAGTACATTGCTTTCAACCCATGCTGGATGAGAGTATGAAAAAGCCCCTTTTTCCATCAACAAATTAAAACTTTGAATGTCCCTCTACAGCTCTTTTTCTTGTTTTACTTTAGGGCTTTATAGGAGATTGCTCTCCTTTTGCTGCGGTTATCTACCATCCAGCTCTATACATATTATTTGTGGCCTCTTACTCTTCCTTTCGATAGATTTCATTTGTGTATTGTTAGACTTGATACACTTTATTGGATGTTTGTTTCAAATTTATACAATACTACATTCACCCCGATTCTTATAATTAATAAGCAAGGTCTATAAGAATCTATAAATTATACTACCTTTTTAAAAAAAATGTATGGATCAGCTAAAGAGTGTATGCTTTGATTCAATTCAGTGAATGCGAGCAAGCCTCTTCCGTTGCCTTCTGCTTGACAGCCCATTGATCTTCTGTGGGGCTTAAGGTCTAGGTTGGGCTGAGACCCATGTGGTCTGCACCACTGAGCCATTATCTGTCATTCTGGACATCCAGTCACGTTCATATCTTTGCAAGTGCATTATACTTGCTTTGAATGTTATATAGAAATAGTAAAATCATGTACAATCTGAAATTTTTTTATATAAATTTCATTATGCATTTTCTTTTTTGTTTCCTTGATGTATGTAGGATCCACTTCCTTATCCCCCTCCCCCCCACCTGATGAAGACTTTATACAAGTTGAAACGCGCTGGGTTGACTTGGTGGATATGAAATTTATTTTAATAATTTCATGTATTCCTGCAGTACATGTATATTGTAGGAATGGTAGACCAGCCAAAGGGAGACACCTTGTCTAGTGTATCAGGGATGGAGCAGTCTTCTTTCCATGATAGAATTGCTACTCTCTGCTTTCACCTTTGATGTGTTACCCATTTTGCAGCGGAGAACTAGGTCTGGGCAACTAAGCTTCAATTGGGTCATAAAAAAGGGTTAAAATTCATCCATACCAGCTATCTAAATATGAAAGTGCTGCCTAACATCAGCCACTGCAAGGCACCAATTACTACCTTCCTTGTAAAGAACTATTTAGTGCCCAATTGGAAATTTCTTTCACTTTGCCTTGAATTTAGGCCCCGAGCCTGGACCTCAAACCAGTGCTGAGCCCAAGAGCAGCAGCGCTGCTCTCTCATTACACTGGACATAGAGGCTTTCAATCAATTCCTGTGAGAAGGAAGCATGGGGTGACGCTGATCCGCACTGTGTTAAAAGATGCACACAGCCAGGCTCAGAATGCAAGCCTGCATGAGTGCCCCCATAGTCAGCTTGCTATGATGAAACTTGGAAGAGAGGAGGAGCCTGGAGCACCAGAGGAAGACCCCAGAAGGGGAGGTTCAGGGCCTCTCTGTGCAAAACTATTGCACATAGCTGGTAAGTATGATGTTCATTATTAGAATCACTTTAACTCAAGACCAAATACTGATCTAGCCATGCACTTTTTTTTTAACTGAACGTGGATATATAGTTCCAGATATATGTCAAAACTTGAAGTACAACTCTAAGGAGAGAAATATGTAGGCTGGTATTTTTCAGAAAAGTCTACTTGCCTGGCTGTCTCTGGCATTAACAAGTCTTAGTCACAGACCTGGCACAAGTGTCTAAGAAAAGGGTCAGAAATTCATAAATGCTCAGAAAGCAATAATGCTAAAAGCCAGAGCTTAGCAGCCAAAAAACAAGCATTTTCAAAAGAGGTCAGAAACTGCAGATGTATTTCAGATGTTATTTAATGCCAAGTACTCACTCCAGGTTTTGTTACTTTAATAGTCCATTTGGACCAAGCTGGCTTAAATTAACTATTTCCATTACTAAGAAATGCAGCTTGTGTCGGAACTTGTATAAACCTTATGTATCATCAGCTTTATACAGTATAGAGCGATACAGCGCAGAGGGGTTTTCTCAAATGTGACTGCAAAAGTGGAAAAATACTTGTGTTGAGCTCAAACTTATGTATTTTCTTCAAAGTATGCAACCACAATTGCAAAAAGCAACACAAACAAGAGGGGAAGCAGAGGGTTGGTAATAATAGAAATGATCAATCTGATGTAAAGCCAAGGAGGGGGATTTATCAAAACTGAAGCAGTCAGAATCTGCAGCAGCTGTGCATGGCAACCATTCAGCTTTTATGTTTAATTTTTGAAGCATAAAGTAGTATTAAGCCCATAGTGTTTTTTAGCCTAACACTTTGGAAACCATAAAATAAACTTTCCCCAGTAAACTATTTGATAGAATTCCAGTTTACAACTTTCACAGCTGCTGGCTCCTGCTCTTTCAGTACTGCTTCCCTAAACTTCTGGTCTTCACAGGAAAGAGTTAACAGTGGACAGTGCAGCCTCCACTCAGTCTGTTAGTTTAAAAAAGGAAGGGTGGAGAAGGATGGAGGAGCAGGGACATGCCTTGCCATCGTGGGCTGTGTGTTTCTGTTGATGCACAGTGTAGGGAGACAATTCTTGTTCATACTTTCAAGAATGACTCCATAGAAAGCTGCAAGAGAAAGGAGTCACCTTGAAGCCAATAACCTGGGTCAGCAGTCATGGCACTAGCTTAAACTGGTACATAGCTAAGGATTAAAAAATAAAGAAGTTGCATACTCTTTGATTAAATTAGTTGCTGAATGTGCTTAAAAAAATCCCCACAAAAAACTGAGGGTTTACACAAAATTATGGACAAAGATTTTTTTGGTCATACTTTTCTTGTGAGTCACAGGGGTGCACTTACTTTTGCTCTCTTGTGACCCAGAATCAGCTGACAGCGAGCGAAATACCGCTCCAGGCTCTGGAAGTATCCCAACCATATTGTTGGCATCCACCTAGATGCCTGAGCATGGCTAAGAGTTGCTCTTAGCTCCTGCCCCATTCCCCAGCCCAGTGCTCCAATGAGCAGATCAGAGAGTGGTGACTGACAGTCACTGCTCCTAGTTTCAAGCAAAATGAGAACTGATCAGTGGTCATGTGATCACTCAGTTCTTAATCTCAGAGCCGGCGGAGGACAGCTGCATCATCAGACTTATGTAACACCATGGAGGTGAGTATGTATGTTTTTTTTTCTCCTTTATTATCACTTTAAAGTGGTTGTAAACCCTTACAGACCACTTTCATCTACAGGTAAGCCTAGATGAAAGCTTACCTGTAGATGCTTGAAAGATCTCCTAAACCTACACGGTTTAGGAAATATTTACTATGTCTCCGATTGATGCCGTTGTCTGCACATGCGCCGATGTATTTGGTGCTTGCGCACTCTTGAAAGGACACGCTGTGGCGTTTCAAGCTGGGGTCATGCTGTGACTGGCATGCATGCATGGGAGTGACGTGTCTCTATGAGTGCCATTTAGCTTAAAAAAAATGTTAGCAGTCTCACCCCTCCTGCTGTATTGTTTATTAGTTTACAATAAAGGATTTTTTTTTTTTTTTTACTAGACTGTAATCACCAATTATCTTATTTCATTCATTTTCAGCGATGAGCTTTATGTGCACCTAGGCATATTGTGGGCATGCCTGGACTGACCTGGAGAAGTATGCGTTTTTGATTGTATTCCAGTATACTATAGGTACATGGGCCACCGCATTCTTATTCAGTAATCAGGATCCATTCACAGTTTAAAAAGTAACCTACATGGCATATAACAGGGCCTCACCCATAAGAGATTGTTTTGAGCTGACATGCCTTTTAAACAGTAGACCACCTAAAGAACCTCTTGCAAAAAATCATCAAAGTTGGTATATTCAGGTACTCTCACTTCACCCTTTATTTGCAACTGAAACATTGCTTTATGGAAGGTGGCGTGCACATTCTTCCCAAATCTAAGGTTTGCAGGGTGGCTCCAGCAGGTATCTGCAGGTGCCAAGAAGACAAGTTAAAGATTCCTTAGTATGCTTACTATTCAAAATTATCCTTAGAGTCCTTTCACAAGGGTGTTCCGTTTTTTTCATCAGTTCAGTCATGTTTTTTTTTAAAGAAAAAAGGATTCAGTTTACTTGCATCCATTACCAATGCAAAAACAGACCATTTGTCTGTTTACATCCATTTTTCGTCTGTTCAGTTTTTTAAAAACGGAAGAAAAATAGGGCTCATTTCCATTTAAAAAAAATGGATGTTAACGGAGGTGCTTGCCCACGGAAATATATTGTGTGTTTTTCATCTGTCAACAGATGGATAAAAAAAAAAAAAAAAAAAAGACAGACAAACGGAACGCCTGTGTGAAAAGGGCCTAACTTCGCACTTTATTAGAAAAATTTAAATTGCTGACCTGTGCAGACTGCAGCATCTTCTCCTCAAACTCTTTTCGTACAGCATTGTATTTTTCCACTGAGCCTCGCAGAGACTTTGCTGCTTTTCTAGTCTTCAGCTCTGCCTGATACATTAAAGGTAATTGGAAGAAACAAACACTTTTTATATCTGTCCACAATGAGCATTAGTGTTTCAATTCATTGCAACAGTTTGATGTATAACCATTTGTGGGCACCAGGCGTGCTACACATACCCCAAGAAACAGAGCATGTGCTGTATGCTCTATATTTCTGCTCACTCCCCCACCACATTTACTTACAATCCTGCTGTGTAAATAAAGCAGGTTTTTTAGCTGCTGCGGTCAAAAACACAGACCTGACAGTGTTTATAAACACTGTTCATGCACATACAGAGTATCATTGTTACTTTGTATTTACCGTTTCATTTTATCTGCAGAGCAAAGGGATGAACTTCAAATCAAAAAAAGATGCTTACACTTTCCCCATATTCTACTACATTTCATTCTGATATATTAAGAACAAAAATACTTTATTTCTACTGTTGGTTGGCAGAATGTATTTTTACATATACAACATAAAAGACAAACATCAGTTACTCAGAAATTAATGCATCAACAACTCCCTGTCCCCAGTTTAAACCACCCTGCTTTACTTTTTTTTTTTTAACAATCTGTACTCATTTAATGGTATACATCAACATTGCATTGTAACAAAACCAAAACTTAGAGATTAAGGCCCCTTTCACACTTATACGACTTGTCCCACGATTTGGGACTGCAAAGTAGCATGACAAGTAGTTCCCCATGATTTCCAATCACAGCCATTCATATTAGTACGACTTCAAGTCGTTCCTGCACTACTTTGGTCCGACTTTGATGCCACTAACACAGGCATTCCTTGAAATCGCGTCAAAAATCGTGCGACTTTGAAGTTGCACAAGTGTGAAAGGGACCTAAAAGCAGAGTTGTGGGTAGCTGTTTTTGACAGGTACCTGTCCCCAGCTCTGCTATATGGCCCCTTCCATACAAATTTTGTTTGAAAGGGACAAACTTGTCAGGTTGCTTTGATATCACATGCAGATGGAAACATACTAAATTACACATTTCATTTCTTGACTACCTATTAGACTTTTGAAGGCCCTGGAGCACCAGAACAATGGAAACACCCCAAAATGTACCCTCTTTTGGAAAGCAAACCCCTCAAACGCATAATCTAGGAGGCATAAAGAGTCTTTTGAACATGTAATTTTTTTCCACAAGTTTTTAGAAATTGTGGAAAGAAAAATGAAATTTATTTTTTTTTTTTTTTACACAAAGTTGGCAACTTATAAGATATTTCTAACACATAGCACATACAAAGCAAAAATGATACCCCAAAATACATTCTGCTACTCCTCCTGAGTATGACGATACCACGTGTGAGACTTTTACACAGTCTTGCCACATACAGAGGCCCAACATGCAGGGTGCACCATCCGGTGTTCTAGAGAAATAAAATTACACATCAAATTTTTTCGGACTACCTATTACACTTTTGTGAGGTATTGATGAGCACTGTAGTGGCAAGGATGGGGCATGAATGGGGCATGAATGGGGCACAGATGAGCACTGATGAGGCATGTATGAGGCGTGGATGAGCCCGGATGGGAACAGATGAGGCGTGGATGGGCACTGTGGGAACTTCAGATCCAGCCCACTCACAGTGCTGCACTGGCTCCCTCCTTCTCACACGATGTACCGATCGGTGTGAGAACACCTTAGTACACCCTCCCAGAATTAGCCGACCTCGCTGTAGCTGTCATTTGGCTATGGCCCAGTCGGCAAGTTGCTAAAGTTCCATTTTACATAAAGGCAAAATTTACTGCTAAATAAACAGGCCCATATCAGAAATGTTAAAATTGTGCTGGTCCATAGGGGCTGTACAGGTATGAAAGCTTAGGTGATTGCATAAAAATTGTAAAGATGCAAGTTTTTGAAACATATTAGGCTCAATTCACAACATATTCATGTTGAATACGTCCATATTTTTTTTAAAAATGACAGTTATTTTGCACTGTTAGGCCCCATTCACACTTGTGCGACTTGTCCTGGGACTGATTTCCAACGATAACCATTCATATATATGTGCAACTTCAAGTCGTGCTGACTTCAAAAAGTAGTCCTTGTACTACTTTTGGTCTGACTTTCATGCGAGTTGAGGTCCAAAGACCTCAAGCTTACACAGACATTCCCTGAAATCGCAGCAAAATCGCGCCCACAAAATCACTACGGTGTGAAAGGGGCTCAAGTCTGACAATAAACATCCTCATCTTGGTGAGGAAACTGAACTAGTCCTATTATGGATGTTCATTAGACATTAATCCTTCATTGGCCAATAAAGGGTATCTTTTGAAATTTGAACATTTGTTAGTACAAAGGCACAAGCATTTGCTAAACAGATACTGTGAAACAAACATTTTGATCATTAACCTCACCTTGTCCATCTCTTTCTGTGGGGAACCCTCCCTTCGCAAACGCTCCTGCTCAGCAAATCTGCTGCAGTAGTTGTCACGGGATTTTTGAAGGAGCTGTGAACTACACTGCAGAAGCTGAATGACCTCCAAAGTGCCAGACATCTCCTCTTTGGCCTGTAGTAATAAACAAATAAAGACAAATATAACACAAATGGTTACAACAAAAAGGAATAGTAACTCAGAGCCTGATTAGCTCCTCTCCCCATCCAAGTCCTGCCTTACAGGGGATTACAAAAGAGCGGAAGACAAATTTAGGTACAATGGGCAGCAATATAAACAGTTTTTCTAATGAAAAGATACTTGTAATAGCTGTTGCTTTTTTATGTCTGCCTGGAGTTTACCGATAGGTTTAGTCCTTTGCAAATAAATCATATAGCAGTGACATGACAGAGATCCATCCTGCTTTATCATGTCTGTTAGTTACATTCAGCCCAGTGGGTGGGTCTATCCTTCATGGCCATGGGTTTTAACGGCCATGCCAATAAGGTCAGTGACTAATCCTGGGAACAAACAGGACATTTTTTTTTTTTTTCCGTTCAACCCAGCGGGCTTGTCAGTGCAGCAATCTCCCTGTTGAGCTATTGCTTTCGGACAGGAGCCTGACCCCCACCCCACCAGAACATACCAATTAGCACTTACAGCCATTGGCTGATCAGACTCTGGTTTTCTAGCATGCTCATTCGACAGAAGCTGGTTCTGTCGAACGGGGATCAGTATATATGGACTAAAAGTTGTCCGGTAACTGCCGTACCGAACCAATTTTTGACCCATGTGTACCTAGCTGAAGAAACAGAGTGCCAATATAGCTGGTATGTTTGTAAGAGGCCAATGCTTGTCAACCAGGAGTATGTCTGTGTACCACATTCTTTTGGGCGAATTCAGTGCGACGAGAATCACTGGAGCCCTTTTCCACCTCTATCTTGTGCAGTAGTCGAGGAAGAATCTTTAATAGAGGAAATGTATAGCTCAGCTTGTATGCAGACCAAAAAATCATCAGGGCATCTACTGCATAGGCTGGAGGATCCAGTTTCCTGAGGTGTGGATCAATTTAATCTCTCTCTGGTCAATTAGGGAAGTAGTAAACACAGGCTCTACTAATAGGCACAGGCAAACAATTGCTAGCTTTGTCCCCTATGCAATTCCATATACTGTACACTGAATGGTACATAAGAATGATTCTCCTGTTGGAATGGTGAATACCCTCCCATTACAGATGCATCTGTTGGGGATCCTCTCAAAAAAAAGCACTGCCCCCTTATTACTCTCCGTCCTGCCATTTGCAGGACAAACTCAATTTCACAATAAAGTGGCTG
This sequence comes from Lithobates sylvaticus, assembly GCA_028564925.1. Lineage (NCBI taxonomy): Eukaryota > Metazoa > Chordata > Amphibia > Anura > Ranidae > Lithobates > Lithobates sylvaticus. The sequence continues at coordinate 401,575,026 of CM053026.1, forward strand.
CTCAGGTGCTGAGCTTAGCTAGAGAAAGAGACCATGCCCTGTGCACACGTGCAGTTTTAATAGCCTGGAGGGACTGCTACTGAGTTAAGCAGAAGATGGGATGGGGAGTGCTGTGCATAAGTGCAGTATGAAGGGCCCAGAGTGGCCACAAAATGTGATATACAGCCTGTCTTGCAAACATTTCCAAACAGGAGGAACTATGGTATGTACTATGAGATTTTTGGAAAATCTTCCAAAAGGTGAAACTATACTTTAAGCACCAAAATCTAGAGCTTTTACTCATTTCCACTTAGGATAAAAACCTTAACTGTTTACCATTTTTATCTATACAGTCCTTATAATGTCTCTGATCAGGACACAAAAGCAAATAAAGTAAGTAGGAAAAAAAAAAAAAAAGCTTTATTGTGATTTCCAATCATAGACATATCTATAATATAGAATACCTGGGGGCGTGGCCTGACCTCGAGAGAGAATGGCAGCTTGACTTGAGAGCTCCTGCTGACGGAGAGACTTTTCTGCCTACATCGGAGGATTACAGCCTAGATTTTCTCTATAAACTATGGGGACCTCTTCCCGTGGCTCCTCTGCTTCTCGCTCCCGATCACCAAGGGAAATCACAGGACGTCTGACCCAAAACATCCCTGAGATGTTCCGGACCCAAGCAGGCAATATGGCGCCGACACGAGGCTCCTCACAGGCCTCAAGCCCACCACAAGGCCCTAACCCACGGACCTCTTCTGAAGCTGGAGGGATAATTCTTACCCCTCAACAACCACCCAGCCTGCATGACCTACGCTCAGTTGCAGCAGACATAAAGGATACCCTCACGGCAGCCCTCACAGCGGCGATCGCTGACCTCCGGGTATACCTACAAGCAATCACAGGGCGAGTCCAGGAGGTTGAACGGGTCACGTCGACCCACTCCACTGTACTCCGCAGATCGTGCCAAGTGCTAGACTCCCACACTCTACAACTAAGGGATCTTAACCGTCATGTGGAAGACTTGGACAATCGCGGAAGACGCCACAATCTCCGCATTAGAGGATTGTCTGAAGCGATTGATGCCGAGAATCTGCAACGTGAGGTAACTAGCCTCTTCAACAATCTCCTAAACAGACCGCCGGTTACTCAGATTGGTATGGAGCGCATTCATCGAGCCTTGCGCCCACGGGGGAAGGATGCAGACCCCCCCCCGGGATGTCATTTGCTGCGTGATTGATTACCAACTAAAGGAAGAGATCCTCCGCCGGGCGCGCGCCACCGACCATCTAACACATAATGATGCGGCTATTCACCTCTTCCAGGACTTATCAAACATTACTCTACAGCGCCGCAGGGAACTGCGCCCAATACTTGAAGTGCTCAGAGCAAAAGCCATACCTTATAGATGGAAGTTCCCCTTCGGCCTCTCTGCCTCTTCATCTGGCCGTACGGCGCTGCTCAGAGTGCCTGAAGACTTCCGACACTTCTGCGCAGCCCTCGAGATACCGTTCACTGAAGCACCGGAATGGTATGCCGAATTTCGACCTCCCACCGCCAGGAGACCAGTCCCGGAAGACGACCTCATGGAAACACAAGACTCCCGGACGAGACGAAGACGCTCACCATCTACTCATCGCTCATCACCGCTAGCACCGAACCGGAATCGAGAGATCAGCCCGTCCACTGCTCCACACTCCAGGAGAGCCCGCCGTGACTACTAACCACCTTCATCGGCACCTCCAGCTTTCTCCCAGGATCAGATAAGTACTCCTTGCCTACCCCCTTGTCCCGCCATCCGCTCCCCCGTACCCCTTCTCGCCGACAGTCCGGCATCACCCCAGCAACATGGTCACGCTACGTTGTCCCTGATACATGCCTACCCGGCGGACCTTGCTCCCATCCTGGCTCTTCCACGATCCAAACCCTCGATCTCAGTTCAGATCATCCATACACCCTATGTACTGGTGTCCTCCTTCTGGCTGTATTACTGTGTTTTATGTTTTTTCGCCCCACCTTACTGCCCACCCGCTGGCCCTCATTTTAATCTTATTTTTATTTTTATGACAGCAGAGCGGCCGCTCTAATCACTATCTCTGCTTCTTCCCTGCCCGCCATTTTACACTCTCCCGCGCTACTTCTGGCAGACTCTAAGAAGCCCTCTCCTCAAAGATGAAGGACTGCATGAGCGACTGAACTGTACTAGGGCATCCGCTCAAGGACTACTGGCCTCAGGTACCACCCTCATTATTCCCCCAGTGTCTTTGATCGTACGGGCTGGAACAGACCCCAAGGAACCTGTTTTTTTTTTTTTTTCTTTTTTTAATTTTATCTGTTTTTTTTTTTTTTTTTTTTTTTTCTCCCTCAGGGAAATCCTCTTATTGTTATGAGGTTTGGTTTAATTGCATTTACTAAGGCTGTACATTAACTGTGTCACATGTGCACTAGTTCAAATGCTCGGAGGCAAGAGTCTAAACACAGGGTGAACTTCATCTCGTCTCATTAGGCCTCTCCTTCAAACACGGAGGGGGAATAGCAGGACTATCGGATGTTTGACGATCAGTCACGCCGATTGTGTCACCACTGACGTATACAATTTAGCACTACCCATACTTATTGATGTGGATCGCTTCCCCCTCCAGCACAGACGACATATACTACACCCACCATACCCAAGATGTATGGCTGCCTCTATATCACAGTTATAATTTTGGTCGGCGTGTAGCCGCTTATATACTTCAGGTATTTCATATAGAAGGCAGGCTGCACCCTACACATACGGCCACTGCAAGTGTCCTTCTTCCACTAACACCCGTGGGGCAGTCCTAAATTGCTCAACCTTTCCCCTTCAGTATAACGATCGCCTTTAGTCACCCATATGGGACTCCAGGATATTAGCTCGCACTGTGTTTAGTTCCACGCTTTTGACATTGGCCATGTATATGAGTGCACATAAGATACTCTGCTACTCTATAGCTTCCCATAAGGGTCTGATGTACACATTGCATTTTTTGCCCTCTGGCGCTAAAAGTATGATAATATGCACTATGTTGTAAGTCTCAGAAGCATACTACTCTACCCTTCCTGTCCCTTGACACCGAAGGGTCATTCTCACTGATACCAGACACATGGTTTCTATTTCAAGCTTGCATTGACATATATCGTTAAGGTAGTGAACACGTACCAGAGGGATCCCCTTTTTTTTTTCACTCCTAGTGGGGTCTGTCTCACCCAGAAAACGACAAGCGTGTCATTTATGCTTTCATGCCTCAGCACATACAGGACTCCATAGATACACAACCTAGTGTAATGACACTGCTCCTCTAAGTACAGGGACTCGCTTCTTCCTGCGTGAAGAAGACACCCTTCCTCCAGTACACAACTGACGCAACAAGCCCTTACACATTGCAGTGCCGATCCTGACCTCCCTGGGGCCCTAAGCAAAATTCTGCTCCCAAAACAATCCTCCCTCCTTTAAACAAAACAGTCAAAGAATAAGTACAACAATATAGAACAGAATGAGGTTCTTACATCAGGGTCCTCAGAGAGCCCCCCTTACATCAGGGTCCTCAGAGAGCCCCTCCTTACATCAGGGTCCTCAGAGAGCCCCCCTTACACAAGGGTCCCCAGACAGCCCCACTTAAATCAGTGTCCTCAGAGAGTCTCCCCTACATCAGGGTCCCTAGAGAGCCTCCCCCTTACATTAGGGTCCCCAGAGAGCCCCCCCCTTACATCAGGGTCCCCAGAGAGCCCCCCCCCCCCTACATTAGGTTTCCCAGAGAGCCTCCCCTTACATCAGAGTCCCCAGAGAGCCTCCCCTTACATCAGGGTCCCCAGAAAGCCCCTCCTTACATCAGGGTCCCCAGAGAGCCCCCCTTACATCAGTGTCCTCAGAGAGCCCCTCCTTACATCAGGGTCCCCAGTGAGCCTCCCTACTTACATCAGGGTCCCCAGAGGGTATCCCCCTACATCAGGGACCCCAGAGAGCCTCCCCTTACACCAGGGTCCTCAGAGAGCCTCCACTTACACCAGGGTCCCCAGAGAGCCTCCCCTTACACCAGGCTCCCCAGAGAGCCCCTCCTTACATCAGGGTCCTCAGAGAGCCCCTTCTTACACCAGGGTCCCCAGAGAGCCCCCCTTACATCAGGGTCCCCAGAGAGCCCCCCTTACATCAGGGTCCCCAGAGAGCCTCCCCTTACATCAGGGTCCCCAGAAAGCCCCTCCTTACATCAGGGTCCCCAGAGAGCCCCCCTTACATCAGTGTCCTCAGAGAGCCCCTCCTTACATCAGGGTCCCCAGTGAGCCTCCCTACTTACATCAGGGTCCCCAGAGGGTATCCCCCTACATCAGGGACCCCAGAGAGCCTCCCCTTACACCAGGGTCCTCAGAGAGCCTCCACTTACACAGGGTCCCCAGAGAGCCTCCCCTTACACCAGGCTCCCCAGAGAGCCCCTCCTTACACCAGGGTCCCCAGAGAGCCCCCCCTTACACCAGGGTCCCCAGAGAGCCCCCCCTTACACCAGGGTCCCCAGAGAGCCCCCCCTTACACCAGGGTCCCCAGAGAGCCCCCCTCTGACATTAGTGTCCCCAGGGGGCCCCCTCTTACATCAGTGTCCCCAGAGGGCCGTGTCCTTACATCAGTGTCCCCAGAGGGCCCGTCCTTACATTAGTGTCCCCAGAGAGCCCCCCTCTTACATTAGTATCCCCAGAGGCACCCTTCCTTACATTAGTATCCCCAGAAAGCCCCCCCTCTTACATTTGGGCCCCCAAACAGCTGACTCCCCCCCTTGCAGAGGTTCCCCTGTACCTGGCTGGTGGAGGTGGGAGGCGGCGATCAGCAGCTATATGGTGTCCACAGGCAGGGGGATCTCCCTGGGGCTAGTAGTTCTATCTCTGAATGTATACAGCAGAGAGGGGAGGGGACTCTGACCCGGACATCAGTAACAGTGTTCAAGCAGAGTGAAAGTGAAACTGATACCTGCCTGGGTCAGAGGCCCCTCCCTTCTCCTCTCCACTGTATACACTGCGACTGCGCAGCCATGACCTGACACTGGTCCTTACTGTGGACCTACAGGTTAAGCACATGTAATCCTTTGCGTACTACGCATCTCTCTCCCCTCCTAGGGAGTACCCGAGGCCGGAACTGTCTCCATAATATACAGAGCCCAACCCCGCGTTCTAAGCTGCACAGGCAGACATTAATGGACTACCCACAACATAGGGCCTCCATCACTTGTCTACATATGGCTTTTATATTTGCAGAGCGATACATTTCCTTCCCCTTGCCTCGACTCCCTATGTCGTTTACTGATTTATTCATTTTTTTTTTTTTTTGAGATAAATGCTCAACTTCTTCTGCAGCCCTCCTAGAACCCCTTTTTAGACATTCACCCTAAGCACTAGGACTTTCTCAATGGTGTTTATTATACTTCCCTCTCACTCCCATCGGACTGACTCCACACCAGCTACTCTCCCTATCAGCTATCCAATCCAGGTGTCATCCAGAATCACCCATCCGTAGCGACCTCCCATGGCTCTCTCGTGCCATGGCAACCCCCTCCATGACACTAGGACTGTACTATCGACATGAATACTCCCCCTCTCAATTACTATTTCCTCCCCTGCCTGTTTTTCATGACCTGTCTCTCCGTCTGGCATGCTATTCTGATATATTTCCAACTACTACACTCTCGATCGACCTCAGCCAACCCCCACTCGGTGACCCATTGACTAATATTTGCATAGTGCCATCTCCATCCACGGTCGCTGGACCAGTTCGGTTTTCTTTGGACGCAGCTTGTCTGTCTCCTCAGGTTCGCAAGCTGGTACTTGCAAACTTCCGAATCTCATTCTCAACTTCCATTTACCACCCCTCACACACAAAGGTATTTGCTACCAAACGCCCATTCACCCTTACTCATTGCCTAATATCCCGCACCTTATCGGTAGTTACCCCAGCACTATCGTCCATTCCCAACCCCAGTGGATCTCATAGTGTACATTATAGACCAGTTCCGTATTAGCCCAGTTAACCCTCTGACTCAGGCTATCTATCCACACTCGGTTTATACATTAACCGTCTCCACCAGCCCGCTTTAAAGGGGCACCCCCGACCATGGCATCAAGACCCGACAAGTGTTCCGCCTCCCTGGAGACAAAGGTGATCTCTCTCAACACGAGCGGACTTAATATTCCCGAGAAGCGTTCCCAGGTCCTTATTTCCCTCCACAGATACAGAGCGAGTATTGCCTTCCTTCAGGAAACCCATTTCAAAACATCTTCAATCCCCAAATTCACTAATGCACGTTTCCCCACTGCCTTCCACGCCACCAACGATGACGCTAAGACCAAAGGTGTATCAATCTTGATTGCTAAGCACTGTCCATTCCAGGTTAGGGACACATGCATTGATAAGGAAGCTCGCTTCCTATTCCTAAAAGGCTCCCTCTATGGTAAACCAATTACGCTTGCCAATATTTACGCCCCGAACACGGGACAAGTCTCCTCCTTCACCGCCACCTTAAACCAACTCGCCTCTTTCCAAGAAGGAATGTTGATACTGGGGGGAGATTTCAATGTCCCATTAAATCCACCACATGACACGTCGACAGGTACTTCCACTATGCCATACCGGGCTCTTCGGTCGATTAAAATGCGCCTACAAGAACTAGCCTTACACGACACGTGGCGTACACTTAATCCGAACATAAAGGATTTCACGTTCTACTCTGCCCCCCACAACCGATACTCCAGACTGGACTATCTCTTTATCTCACAGAATGACCTTCCTACTTTGACTTCGACCTCGATTCATCCCATGTATATCTCAGACCACAACCCCATCTCAATGACGTTGGTATTGGCACACACCCCCCCTAGAACGAATATTTGGAGGCTAGATCCTTCCCTCTTGACAGACGAGACTGTCACCACCAACATCACAAATCGTCTAGAACTTTACTTTAGAGAAAACTCTTCCCCAGAAACGTCACCGATGACATTATGGGAAGCTCACAAATGCACGATAAGGGGAGAACTTATGGCGATCTCAGCTAAACGGAAAAAAGATAGAAAAGCACATATCACTAAATTATCTAACACCATAAGGGCACTGGAACGTGCTCACAAGAATTCTCTCGCCTTAAGTAACCTCCCTGAATTGCTCCAGGCTCGCACTGAATTACTAGACACTATCAACAAACAAATTAGGAGAAACTACATCCTTTCACAAAAAACTTTTTGCGAAGACGGCAATATATCAGGTAAACTTGTGGCAAGAGTGCTCAGAGCAAAGAAATCTTCTACTACTATACATTCGGTGACGGATCCCCTCGGTCAAAAAGCAACGGCTAACGATCAAATAGCGAAGCAATTTGTCAAATACTATACCCAACTCTACAACTTACCCCCCACTGACCCCCAGGCCACGGACGCTTCCCGACGGTTATTCATCAAGGAATTTCTCAACAAATACAGTCCTCCTCCCTTGACCGACGAGGAATCGGCAGACTTAAATAATCCTATTCTTCCCGCTGAATTGGACACAGTGCTCAAACAACTGAAACCCGGTAAAAGCCCTGGCCCAGACGGACTAACGACTGCGTACTATAAGACGTTTATCCACTCATTGAAATCCCACTTCTTAAACGCTTTTAATTCCATTTCCCCTGACAACCCCCCGCCTAGAGACGTCCTAACGGCCCACATAACAGTAATCCCAAAACCTAATAAGGACACCACTTTGGTGAGTAATTATCGACCAATATCCCTTCTTAACGTCGACCTAAAAATTTATGCAAAAATTTTAGCCAACCGTCTCTTGCCGCTCCTACCCAACCTCATCTCTCTTGACCAAGTAGGCTTTATACCAGGTAGGGAGGCAAGAGACAACACAATCAGGGCAGTCAACATTCAACACTGGTTGTCCTCCTCTGACCAACAGGGTTTTTTCCTCTCGCTGGATGCGGAGAAGGCGTTCGACAGAATGGCCTGGGACTATATGGAAGAAGTTCTCAAATTGATCGGGATACGAGACCGCATGCTCCATTTTATCTTGGCACTCTACTCGTCCCCAACTGCACAGGTTCGAGTCAACGGCCACCTGTCGGATGCCTTCTCCATATCCAATGGGACTCGTCAAGGCTGTCCCCTATCCCCACTAATATTTGTACTCACATTGGAACCACTACTTCGACGCCTTCGTGACAATCCTGACATCAAAGGTCTGACAATCCTGAATGATACATACAAACTCTCTGCTTTTGCAGATGATATCTTGTTATTCCTTACAGACCCTCACATTACTCTCCCCAACTTACTCGCGGATCTCCACTCGTTCCACGCGCTCTCAAATCTCCAAATCAACTTTTCAAAATCGGAAGCGTTGAACATTTCTCTGAATCGAGACACCTTAGCGTTATGTCAAGCGAATTACCCTTTCAAATGGAATCGGGATGCAATTACATACCTTGGCATTTCTCTCCCCTCCCGCCTGTCGGATCTGTACACCACAAACTATATCCCCCTTCTCCGCCGCATCCAAAACGACCTTAAAACATGGTCGACGGGCATTTTCTCGTGGTTCGGCCGGGCTGCCATATTAAAAATGAACATTCTCCCCAGAATACTTTACGTCTTACAAACAATCCCAATAAACTTGCCCCAAGCTTTCTTCAATTCATACCGTAAAGCGTGCTCCGATTTTCTATGGGGAAAGGATCGCCCTAGACTTAGTCTGGCAAGACTTTCTCTACCAAAACTGAAAGGTGGGATAGGCCTCCCCGATATTTTGAAATACCATTGGGCCTGCCAATTGACAAGAATTATAGAAAATAAGTTCTCCACGATCCCTATTCATCAATTGCCCTGGATCGCCCCTAACGATATTCCACGAACCTGTAAACGCCACCCACTCATAGCCTGCACTCTACAAACGTTCCTGAAAGCTTGTAGATTTCATCACATCTCTAAAACACAAGGCCCACTGACACCCATTCGGCACAACCCAAGATTCCCAGCAGGTCTTTCTGATTCATTTCTGACAGAATTTTGGCCTTATACTCTTGTACAAGCACGTCATTTCTTCGCCAATGCCTCATTTATCGACAGATCCGACATACCCAAGCGTGAGACGGGCCAATCTTGTCCGCTATGGACTTACCTCCAAATTCGACACTTTCTCAACGACCCCGCCAAACGCCCAGACTTTAGTAGACAGCTGACCCCATTTGAGACACTCTGTACGAAAACAGATCCACAACGACACATGATTTCTGAAACATATTCCTTACTTTTCTCAGACTCCGACGCTAAATCTAACATTGCCACCCAGAGATGGGAAAGGGACCTAGCTCTGGATCTCTCGACCGATGATTGGGAGCGCATCTACACCCATATTCACAAGGGATCCACAAATGTATCTGCACAAGAAACAGGCTTTAAAATTTTTTCGAGGTGGTATAAAACCCCCTCGAAACTCCACAAAATGTCCCCAGCCATTTCCCCATCTTGTTGGAGATGCTCCACGGGAGAGGGTTCTATGTTACATATTTGGTGGTCGTGCCCCGCACTTCAACATTTCTGGCGGGAAGTACATCGCCTCACTTCACAGATTACTACGTATCACTTAGACTTCTCTCCTGCACAGATGCTTCTTCACCACTCTCCCCTCCCTTTCAAGCAGTATCATAAGTCCCTTACACTTCACTTCCTAAATGCAGCGAAAATGTGCATACCCACTCTTTGGAAGGCTCCCGACCCCCCGACGCTCACAGACTGGTTTAAACGCGTCTCCAAAATAGCTGAATTAGAAAATCTAATCCATCAAGCTAAAGACTCTCCCGCTAAATATAGTATGGTCTGGTCTTGCTGGCAACACTTTACCACAACTGATGAATATAAAAGACGGATATCTCCTACCCCCTCCTCACTCTCGGGCCATCAAAACTCACACTATGGATCCACTCCCGTTTCGCCCTATCTCCCCTAGTCTCTTTTTCTACAAATGATATCAAACCCCACACCCCTACTCGTTGGGACATCAAGGTTGCTCTAAGTCAAGTTGTAGCCACGTGCTTTCCCCAACCCAGGTTAATAACTATCTTCCGATAAGGCCATATGGTTTGACCTACCCGTGTCTCCCAGAAGTAAGACACCTGTGGATGCCTGTGGTCCGAGACCGCATCCACGGATTTCCTACACCATGCCCCGCTCACTGGGACACCGGAATAACAAGCTGGCACGCGTTGGTGCCCGGTAGTCCTTGAAACTACCATATTGTATTGTTTGATATGTTATTTTGTTAATCCACATGATTTCGGGCCTAGCCCCTACTAGAACAGTCAAGTAGTTTTATACCTAAGCCATTGTCTGCACTTACGGCAAACTGAACGTTGTTATATTCCTCAAGAACGTCAACTGTTTATCAATGAATGCACTGTTTCAGATAGCTGATGTCTACATGTATTAATGTACCTCATGCTATGCATTATCACGATATGTACCTTGTTGTATTTTCTGTTCTTTCTATTTACAATAAACTTCTTTTTGGAAAAAAAAAAAAAAAGAATACCTGAAGGAACACTAAATGTACATCACAATTAAATTGCAAATAAAAGATATTTATAGCAGAGCTCCAAGCAAACTGCTAAATACATTGAACGATTTTACCTGACAAATAAGTTGCAGTTCTATCCTTCCAGTACAGAAATCAAACATAGCCCTGCTAGACCAGCACAGCTAAGCAATACAGCTGATGGCAGTCACTTCCTGAATATTGATGGGGAATATCAGGTGTACTGGACAGTTAGGGGAGTTGGAAAATTTACAACCAGTAAGGCTGGCATCTGTTCTCACCACCTTCCGGGGCATGGGAAGGAATATCTCTCCTCACTCCAATGCACGGCTGGAGCTCCACCATGCCAGGGAGAGAATTGTCAGGCTACATAGACACATAGGATGGTCCAGAGAGTGGATTTGATTGTTCCACAAGTCAAGGATGTTGACCTGAAGAGCCCTGGCGTGAAACTGGACAATGAAGACTGCCTCAAAAAGGAGGCCAACATTGAGCCAGAAACTATCACACAGAAGCAAACTGAAGGGTGCCTTTTGGATCTGAGGGTCCACATGTGGGTTCTTAAGGTGGCAATCTTTTCAGAAGGAAGATTCTGGCTTGGGCTATGCCTAAGATTAGGTCCAGATACCCAAGGAGGAAGGTAAGGGCATACTTCAACTGATTAACCAGTCGAAGGTTTGAGGGAACTGAATAGTCGTTACGTAGAAATCTTTCAAGAATCCAGTGACATGGGTGCCATGGGGCTGGAAAAAAGCAAGAAGCGCAACAAACACTTTTGTGAACACTCAGAGTGTCGGAATGAAAGAGCTTGAATGAAAGTGCTACAAAAAAAAAAAAGTGCTGGTCTCTAACAGCAAAGCATAGAAAACGCTGGTGTGGAGGGAAGATGGAGACATGTAGAAAGGGCTCATTCATGGCTTCTGATGGTATAAATTCCCTGTCCGAGAGAAGCAATTACAGATCTTGCTAAAGACGGAGGGAGCAGGGGTTGTGTGGCTGAGTCGTGCTGTGCATGTCTATGGATGCACACACGCCTGCACAAGTGCCCTCTCAGAAATCTAGAGCAGGAGGTAAGCATCATGTTTGTTATTTTAACCACTTCCAATTCAGGCATTCCTCTCCTACATTTAACAAAGATCATGTTTTTGCTATAAAATGACTTGGAGCCCCCAAACATGAAACTTTTTTAGCAGAGACCCTCCAGCTGTTGCGAAACTACAAGTCCCACGAGGCATTGCAAAGCTGACCATTACAAGCATGACTCCCACAGGCAGAGGCATGATGGGACTTGTAGTTTTGCAACAGTTGGAGGGCCGCCAGTTTGAGACCCCTGCCCTAGAGAATAAAATGGTGGGCATTGCATATTTTTATGTCACATGATATTTGCACAGCAGTTTTCCAAACCCAAAGTTTTGTGAAAAAATTAAAATTTTTATGCACAAAAACACAATATAATACCCAAATGTTTGGTAGAATATGATGATGTTACGCCAAGTAAATATATATCAAACATGTCACGCTTTAACCACTTCACCCCTGGAAGGATTTGCCCCCTTAATGACCAGGCCATTTTTTTTGCGATACAGCACTACGTCGCTTTAACTGACAATAGAGCGGTCGTACGACGATGTACCCAAAAAAATTTGATGTCCTTTTTTAACTCACAAATAGAGCTTTCTTTTGAAGGTATTAGATCACCTCTGAGGTTTTTATTTTTTGCGCAATAAACAAATTGCCAGGACAAGGGATCCCAAGAGGGACCTAGGTCCTTAATCCTGACTAGGCAGAAAAAAAACTGAAGGCCTGTAGCAGAGAGGGGGGTGTATATCACCTAGGACTGCCCATGGGCGTAGCCAAGTCTTTTGTCTGCCTAGGGTCCTACTCCTGTAAGGGGGGATATAACCCTATGGTTCTGAATAAAGAAGGCTGTGTCGGTCAATGAATGAAAGAGAAATAGCTAATTGGGCCCAATTTGGACTTTTTTACTTAGGGGTTCACTCACTTTTGTTGCCAGCGGTTTAGACATTAATGGCTGTGTGTTGAGTTATTTTGAGGGGACAGCAAATTTACACTGTTATACAAGATGTAAACTCACTACTTTACATTGCAGCAAAGTGTAATTTCTTCATTGTTGTCACATGAAAAAATATATAAAATATTTACAATATATATTTTACACATTTACTGTTAAGTTTTTGGTTATACAGAAAGAAAAACACAGAAATATCAGTGTGGACTTATGTTATATATAGTATTTGCGGATAAATTTGCTTCACAAACTGGTGGACTTTTATTATACAGTCGTGCTCATAAGTTTACATACCCTGGCAGAATTTATTATTTCTTGGCCATTTTTCAGAGAATATGTAACATGTAATAAAGACTACATGACACATGTACATGTTCAGACTACATGACAATCTGTATTGCCTGAACGGCTATCTTCCAGCACTGTGTGAGCCAAAAGCCTCCGCTTTTTTTCTGAAAATTTGAGCTGCTCACCCGTGGGAATTTATCCCCAAACAAGAACATTTGGCTTTAAGTTCTTAATCAAACATAATAATGTTTTTGCAGTGCTTAGATTTCCATTAGGGCACGTGCAGTGTATGCTACATTCAAGTAATGCCCCTGGTGAGAAATGTCACAGTGTACCGTGTGCTTATCTCAGCTTTTAACTGATCTTTCAAGCCTTCAAACGGCTAGAGTTATAGCTGGTCATGTGTGCAGCACCATGGTACAGAGGTGGAACTGTCCTGGGAAGATAAGAGCGTTTAGTTTCACTAAACATGTATTATAGCTACACAAATAATTTTCTATTATAATTTATTACATCATTTTTTATCATTTCCATCTGAAGCTGTTGCAATATTCTAAAATAGTGAAAACATTTATCCATCACGTCTTTGCAACTACAAACACCCATGCATTCTGTAGATTACTTTATAGAATTCCCCCAGCAGTCTGTTCATGCTCATGCGATTCATTCACGGTTTTCCTCAGCTCTGCATGGAGCTTGAACTCAAATTAACCACATCCCCTGAAAGGCAACATTTTCATTTTAGTGCAGATACTTGGGATCTACAAAAAAGTTCTAGAATATTTGGGGCACTTGGCTGGATACCCAGCAACCAGCGATTCTATGCTCTCAATGGTTTTCTGATCCAGTTTGCAAAATGTTCTGATGCATTTTTTTATTTGTGTTATGGGTACCATCACATATTGCTCTGTCCTATGCCATTATATTGTTCGTGGAATTGCAATCACAGGTTATGTTTCTACTGCTTCCATGATGTACTGGTGAAACTGAGATCATGAATGTCTAGGCTTTTACGGGTTAATGTTCGGTTCAGATTTACCAAACGGGTAGAGAAAAGCTAGTCTTTTCACAGTTTTTTGTTTGCTTTTGTTTATAAGTTTTCTTTTTTTTTATGATGCATGATATCTGTCTAACTGTACATGCATTTGGTTCTAATCGGCTGATTGACAATTTCTAGAGATCACATTATGTACGTTGATTTTGTGTATAATACCATTTGTCTAGATTTACGCTTAATGTGACACACTGAATTTATGCTCATTTATGGTTTTTCCTCAATAAACTCAGTTTAACCGCTTAAGGACTGCCTCCTGCACATTTACGTCGGCAGAATGGCACGGCTGGGCACATCAACGTTTGTTTATAGCGCAAAAAATAAAAACCGCAGAGGTGATCAAATACCACCAAAAGAAAGCTCTATTTGTGGTAAAAAAAGTACGTCAATTTTGTTTGTGAGCCATGTCACACGACCGCGCAATTGTCAGTTAAAGCGACGCAGTGCCGAATCGCAAAAAGGGGCCTGGTCCTTAAACTGCAAATTGGTCCAGGGCTTAAGTGGTTAAAAAAAAAAAAAAAAAAAAAAACCCTGACCCCACTATTATGATCAATGTGCAAGATCAAATGAACATATTTTGTGGACATATGTATAAAGTTGATGGGTGACTTTATTCAGGGTAGTATGTGGAGGGGAGTAATGCATGAAATACTGAGGGCCTAAGAGGCTCACTAGGGAAAAGGTATAATTTTTTTCAGATTTTTTTTAACAAATGGTTTTTAACAAAATGATTTTTAAATAGATTTTCAACAAATGGAAAACCTGTGCATGTGTGATCAATCTGAACAGTACTGGTGAAGTTCGTGTCTAATCAATATTTCTACTGTAATGTACTAATGATCTGGAGATGTGGTGCATTGAACCATGTGGCCGACTGCAGTTAATACCATAGTTAAGGGGCAGAGTTTTGCTTCCTTATGTCACAGCCTCCAGCAAGGATCACAGTACTGATATCTCCAAATCTCACTCGATAGCCCTAGACACAAGTAGTCAGAGGCAGCAATGCCTTAAAAGCTCAGACTTCAGATATACAGCTAAAAGGCTGTAGGCACACTCACATGCCAAGAAGTGCATTGCTGTTATTCAGGAGGAATTCAAGATAAAAAATAAAATGTACAATGTTTTTCACTTTTTGAGTTCAGTTCCACTTTAATAAAACCTTTATAAAATCCACCTAGAATTTGACAAAATTTTAGAATGCCAAAGCCTACCTTTTTATGCACCTTAACCTGCTCTTCCCCATATCGATTGATCTCCTTTATCAAATCATGCAGCTTCTTGCTTAGTTCTAGATGACATAGAGCCAGCTTGTCTGAAGATACCCGAAACATCTCCCACATTGGGGCGAAGGTCCTATCAAAAAAAAAAAAAATTGGGGGGGGGGGGGGGGGTGTTATCTACTAATTTTTACATAAACATGTACTGTGGTGTGTTACATGTCTAAAAATGCCTCACTTACCCCAGGTGGCTTCCACTACTGACCATCTTGGACAATTTCTGCATAGACTTTGAGTAAGCTTCCTCCACTGTGGCCCTAGAAATTGAAAAACAACCTCTTTACTTTCTACTACAATGAGGATTTGTCTATTGCAGCAAATCTGGCAAAGCGATAACAGCCTAATAATGAAAAAATAAACTATTCACAAACATTTCAATTTTTAAAGCTTGGTTGCAGAAGGAAAAATATCAGAAGTCAAATTGTGCCAATGAATGTGCAAGACAATTTTTGTTGAGTTGATCAGCCATTTTTCCAGAAGGAAGAGGACGTTAACTACAAATAGCATTCACAAATATGGGATGTATAGATCTTATTTATGTACAAACACATATAGCAAACTACACATGAAACATATTGTCTAGATTTTAAGACAGGTGTGCCCAACCAGTGGCCCAGGGGGCCACATGTGGCCCGTGAACCCTCTGATGTGGCCCGTGACCTCCTGCTCTGGGATAGAATAGAAAAAACACTGTTATTAAAGGTCAGTTTATTACTAAAATCACAGTGTATATATAGTGGGCATATCTTTTCTGCAGTGGTTACTGGGCTGCTTTCAAACAGATCCGCAGGTGCAGAGCAGTTTACCTGCATTGAGACATAGACTTCTATTATTATCTGCGAGTTTGGTGAGCTTTCTAAAAGTGCACCAAACCTGCAGAATATAATTGCAAACTGCAGGAAATCCAAAAGGTAGTTTTGCACACGTGGTGCGGTTAAACCGCAGCGCATCAGTGTGAAAGCAGCCTTGGACCTCTTTCACACGGTCAGTCCGACCAATTGGACCCTCCATTCACCTCCAAGTAGTGGCAGACATAAACCGACTTGTGCTAAAAAGTATTGTGGGCTGCGTCCGTGTCCGCTCTGCAAATGCAGAGTGGAAACAGACATGCCATCCACCCGCTCCGCTCATTGTGGCCCGTGACCGGTTACCAAGTTGCTTAACCACTTCCCGACCGCCCCATGTACATATACGTCAACAGAATGGCACGTACAGGCAAAAGGACGTACCTGTACGTGCCATTCTTCAGGCGGTTGGGGGGTCCGATCGGACCCCCCTCCGCCGGCGGGGACGGTCGGGATCGTGTCAGGAGCGATGCGGGAAGAGGGGACGGCCAGTGGTTTCTGGCCACCCCCTCCCGATCGCTCCTGGCGAATCACATTCTCCCTTGCCTGTGTAATTGTAAACACAGGCAAGGGGAAGTGACGTCACGCTCCTCGTGTCGGTCTTTCTGACCGGGACGCCGAGCGGTGAAGACACAGCAAGTAAGTGCACAACAGTACACTGACACCAGGACACTTAGGCACACAATCCACCCCCCTGTCACCCCCAGATCACCCCCCAGATCACCCCCTGCCCCCCCTGTCACAGTGTCACTGATTGCAGTGATCATTTATTTACTGATCACTGCATTTAGTGTCAGTGTGACTGTAATAACTGTCAGGGCAGTTAGTTTTAGGCCCCTTTAGGTCTAAGGTAGCCCCTACCCCCCCCCCCCAATAAAGGTTTAACCCTTGATTGCCCCTAGGTAACCCTTTCACCCCCTTTTGCCAGTGTCACTAAGCAATTGTTTTTCTGATCGCTCTATTAGTGTCACTGGTGCCGCTAGGTAGCCAGTTTTTTTTTTAGGTAACCGCCAGGTTTATATAGGATTATAAATAGGTTTATAGGTCAGGTACCCCCATATTACAACCTAAATAAAGGTTTTAACCCCTTGATTGTCCCTAGAGTTAACTCTTTCACCAGTGATCACAGTATAAGTGTCACTGGTGACGCTGGTTAGCCAGTTAGTTATTTAGTTATTTAGGTTCCCCGTCAGGTTTTTATATAGCGTCAGGTACCCCCATATATTGCCTAATAAAGGTTTTAACCCCCTGATTGCCCCTAGTTAACCCTTTCACCAGTGATCACTGTATTACTGTTACGGGTGACGCTGGTTAGATAGTTTGTTTTTTATACTGTCAGGGCACCCGCCATTTATTACCCAATAACGGTTTAACCCCCTGATCGCCCGGCGGGTGATATCAATTAGGTTTTAGGGACAAATAAGGTCTGCGTCGCCCCAGGTTAGTGCCAGCACCGCAAACACCCACGCGCAAACCATACACCTCCCTTAGTGGTATAGTATCTGAACAGATCAATATCTGATCTGATCAGATCTATACTAGCGTCCCAGCAGTTTAGGGTTCCAAAAAACGCATTGTTAGCGGGATCAGCCCAGATACCTGCTAGCACCTGCGTTTTCCCCCTCCGCCCAGCCCAGCCCAGCCCACCCAAGTGCAGTATCGATCGATCACTGTCACTTCCAAAACACTAAGCACACATAACTGCAGTGTTCGCAGAGTCAGGCCTGATCCCTGCGATCGCTAACAGTTTTTTTGGTAGCGTTTTGATTCAGTCGCCAGCAGCCTAGGAGCTTTTTTTCCTGTGAATCTCACTAGTGTACTACTAAATTTAGAGCCCAAAATGGCAAATCGCAAGTACACTAGTGAACAGGCCTACTTGTTTCTGAGTATGTCAGATAGTGAAGAGGAGGTCACTCATCTGTCAGAATCAGGCTCAGAATACGACCCAGTAGACGACAGCGGCTCCATGACAGATAGCGCTGGCGACGGAGGTGAGGTCCCTGCTAAGGTCAGGCGTACCCGATCCCGATCTTCTGATGTTGTTGAGGTGCAGGAACCGCAGGTCTCTCGTATGGAGCAGAGAAGTACTAGCGCCGCTATTCCTTCTGGTGAACTGGCAAGCACCAGCGGCCTAGTACACCCTGGACGTAGTCAAACCAGCACTGCAGTAACACTTGGTGACGTGGCGAGTCCCATAAGTGCAGTTCAAGCTGGCGAGGTGGCAAGCACAAGTAGTGTCCCGCTGCCACCAAGAAGAAGACAAAGGCAGGCCCGTCGATCACATAGTGTCCTTCCTGCAGAATTCGCCAATCCTGATTGGGTGCCCACCACTTCTGCAGGACCCGTACTTCCCCCATTCACTGGCCAACCCGGTATTCAGGTGGAAACAGCTGATTTTAAGCCATCCGATTTTTTATCGCTGTTTTTCACGGAAGATCTCTATAGATCTATTGTGGACCAAAGTAATATATACGCTGGTCAATACATCGCCGCTAATCCCCAAGTGCCTTCCCTTGCCAGAGATTGGAAACCAATTACGGTTTCCGAATTTAAGTCCTTTCTGGGCCTTTCCATCAACATGGGCATGCATAAATTCCCGACGCTGAGGTCTTATTGGTCCACCCTCGCGCTCCACCATATGCCCGTGTTCTCTCGCTCCATGTCCAGGGCACGATACGAACAGATCTTGCGGTTCATGCACTTCAGTGACAATGAACTCTGTCGTCCTCGTGGAGACCCTGAATTTGATCGGCTCTACAAAATTCGGCCCCTCATAAACCACTTCAACCAAGGTTTTGCAGCCTTGTTTAATCCCAATCAAGTTGTCTGCGTTGACGAGTCCCTGATTAAGTTTTCTGGCCGCTTGTCTTTCAAACAGTTCCTTCCCAGCAAGCGTGCCAGATACGGGGTCAAGCTCTACAAGCTCTGTGACAGGGCAACAGGCTATACGTGGAGCTTTTCGGTTTATGAGGGAAAAGATAGTCACGTAGAGCCGGAGAACTGTCCAGATTACATAGGGAGCGCTGGCAAGATAGTGTGGAACTTGGTGTCACCCTTATTCGGAAAGGGGTACCACTTGTACGTGGACAATTATTACACGAGCGTGCCACTGTTTAGTCACTTGTTTGATCATCAGATTGGAGCATGTGGCACCGTGCGACCTAATCGCCGGGGCTTTCCCCAGCGGCTTGTAGATTCCCCTCTTAGGCTGGGGGAGAGAGCCTGCTTGAAGTGTAATAACTTGCTCGCTATGAAGTGGAGGGATAATAGGAATGTTTTCGTTCTTACCTCCCTTCATGCAGACACGACAGTCCAAATTCGTACGGCGGCTGGTGTTGTGACGAAACCCCTCTGTGTCCACGAATACAACCTTAATATGGGGGGTGGACCTCAACGACCAGTTGTTGGCGCCGTACCTAGTTGTCCGTAAGGCTAGACGCTGGTACAAAAAAGTGTCTATTTATTTGTTCCAATTGGCTTTTCTGAATGCTCATGTGCTATACGGAGCTTCAGGCGGGAGGTTACCCTTCCTTGAATTCCTGGAAGAGGTTCTCACAGACCTTCTGTTTCCAGACGGTTCTGCACCTCACCATTCCGAACCAAATGCAGTTAGCCGGCTGTATGAGAGGCATTACCCTTATGTCCTCCCGAGTACCCCTACCCAACGAGCCCCCCAAAAAAGATGTCGTGTCTGTACCAAGCGCGGATGTAGGCGTGACACCCGTTATTATTGTCCACGCTGTCCTGACAATCCTGGTCTCTGCATTGGTGAATGTTTTGAACGCTACCACTCACTAGTGAGGTTTTAGCGTAGGGTACAGCATTTCACAGGCTAGGATACACTTTCACAGGGTCTCAAGAATGCCATCGCATTTTGAGACCCGACCGTTACAGTTAAAATTATAGTTATAGTTTAAAAAAAAAAGTGTAAAAAATAAAAAAAAGTACAAAAAAAAAAAAACCCCCAAAAAAATATAAAATAAAAAAACCAAAAATAGTTGTCGTTTTATTGTTCTCTCTCTCTCTCTCTCTCTCTCTCTCTATTGTTGCTCTTTTTTACTCTATTCTATTCTGCAATGTTTTATTATGTTTTATCATGCTTGCTTTTCAGGTATGTAATTTTGTTTACTGTGTTTTATTGTTAACCATTTTTTTGTTTTCAGGTGCGCCATTCAGTTGCAGCGCGGATTTATTTATCTTGACAGCAACAGCGTTTGCTCCCACGATACATAAAGCCACGACTCCAACGCTGTAGGAGGTGATTTCACCACCACAGTTAAAAAAAAAGAGCATATATGCCGAAGCATGGGGGCAGCAGAGGGCGGAGGAGCGATTTTGCTCCTAATGCCACGTACATACGGTCGAAAAAAGTCCGACCATGTGTACGTGGCATAACTTTTTTGCGGGAGGATGCCCCCATGCTTCGGCATATATATATTTTAGGCACCGGTTGCGTTAACAAAATGTTTTATTTTTACTATGTTTTTTTTTTGGTATTTGCTTTGCAGGTATGGTATGGTAGGTCTTACTGTTATACTGTTATGTTACTTTGTTTTAATGTTAACCATTATTTGCTTAGCAGGTACGCCATTCAGTTGCAGCGTGGATTTATTTTCTTGACAGCAACAGCGTTTGTCCCACGATACATAAAGCCGCGACTCCAACGCTGTAGGAGGTGATTTCATGGGCCACCACAGTATGGTCGAAAAAAGTCCGACCATGTACGTGGCATAACTTTTTTGCGGGGGGTTTGCGTTAACAAAATGTTATTTTTTACTATGTTTTTTTTTTTGGCTTTATGGTATGGAGCGATTTTGCTCCTAATGCCACGTTAGCATTCAGTTGCAGCGTGGATTTAAGTATCTTGACAGCAACAGCGTTTGCTCCCACGATACATAAAGCCGCGACTCCAACGCTGTAGGAGGTGATTTCACCACCACAGTTAAAAAAAGAGCATATATATATTTTAGGCACCGTTTGCGTTAACAAAATATTTTTATTTTTTACTATGTTTTTTTTTTTGGTATTTGCTTTGCAGGTATGGTATGGTAAGGTCTTACTGTTATACTGTAATGTTACTTTGTTTTAATGTTAACCATTATTTGCTTAGCAGG
This sequence comes from Lithobates sylvaticus, assembly GCA_028564925.1. Taxonomy (NCBI): domain Eukaryota; kingdom Metazoa; phylum Chordata; class Amphibia; order Anura; family Ranidae; genus Lithobates; species Lithobates sylvaticus. The sequence goes on from CM053026.1 coordinate 401,596,185, forward strand.
TACGCCATTCAGTTGCAGCGTGGATTTATTTATCTTGACAGCAACAGCGTTTGCTCCCACGATACATAAAGCCGCGACTCCAACGCTGTAGGAGGTGATTTCACCACCACAGTTACAAAAAAAGAGCATATATGCCGAAGCATGGGGGCAGCAGAGGGCGGAGGAGCGATTTTGCTCCTAATGCCACGTACATATGGTCGAAAAAAGTCCGACCATGTGTACGTGGCATAACTTTTTTGCGGGAGGATGCCCCCATGCTTCGGCATATATAAATGGTGCATGTATGCCCATCATTAGAAGTGGGTGGATGAAGGGAGGTATTCTAATGGTGGGCATACCCACCGCACCATTGGGAAAGCATTTTATCACACCGATCTTGGTGTGGTCAGATGCTTTGAGGGCAGAGGAAAGATCTAGGGTCTAATAGACCCTTTTTTTCAAAAAAAGAGTACCTGTCACTGCCTATTGCTATCATAGGGGATATTTACATTCCCTGCGATAACAATAAAAATGATAACTAAGAAAAAAAAAATGGAAGGAACAGTTTAAAAATAAAATAAAAAAGCTAAATAAAAAGAAAAACTAAAAAAAAAATAAAAAAAGCACCCCTGCCCCCCCTTCTCTTGCGCAAAGGCGAACACAAGCGTTGGTCTGGCGTCATATGTAAACAGCAATTGCACCATGCATGTGAGGTATCACCGCGAAGGTCAGATCGAGGGCAGTAATTTTAGCAGTAGACCTCCTCCGTGAATCTAATGTGGTAACCTGTAAAGGCTTTTAAAAATGTATGTAGTTTGTCGCCACTGCGTGTTTGTGCGCAATTTTAAAGCATGTCATGTTTGGTATCCATGTACTCGGCCTAAGATCATATTTTTTATTTCATCAAAAATTTGAGCAATATAGTGTGTTTTAGTGCATTAAAATAAAAAAAAGTGTATTTTTTCCACAAAAAATGCGTTTGAAAAATCGCTGCGCAAATACTGTGTGGAAAAAAAAAATGCAACACCCACCATTTTAATCTGTAGGGCCTTTGCTTTAACAATATATATATAGTGTTTGGGGGTTCAACGTAATTTTCTTGCAAAAAAAAAAAATGTTTTCATGTAAACAAAAAGTGTCAGAAAGGGCTTTATCTTCAAGTGGTTAGAAGAGTGGGTGACGTGTGACATAGGCTTCTAAATGTTGTGCATAAAATGCCAGGACAGTTCAAACCCCCCCCAAATGACCCCATTTTGGAAAGTAGACACCCCAAGCTATTTGCTGAGAGCAATGTTGAGCCCATTAAATATTTTTTTTTTTGGTCCCAAGAGATTGAATAATGAAAAAAAAAAAAAATAATATTTTTTTTTTACAAAAAGTTGTCACTAAATGATATATTGCTCAAACATGCCATGGGCATATGTGGAAATACACCCCAAAATACATTCTGTTGCTTCTCCTGAGTACGGGGATACCACATGTGTGGGACTTTTTGGGAGCCTAGCCGTGTACGGGACCCCAAAATCCAAGCACCGCCTTCAGGCTTTCTAAGGGTGTAATTTTTTTATTTCACTCCTCACTGCCAATCACAGTTTCGGAGGCCATGGAATGCCCAGATGGCACAAACCACCCCCAAATGACCCCATTTTGGAAAGTAGACACCCCAAGCTATTTGCTGAGAGGTATGGTGAGTATTTTGCAGATCTCGCTTTTTGTCACAAAGTTTTGAAAATTGAAAAAAGAAAAAAAAAATGTTTTTTTCTTTACTTTCTTCATTTTCAAAAACACATGAGAGCTGTAAAATACTCACCATGCCTCAACAAATAGCTTGGGGTGTCTACTTTCCAAAATGGGGTCATTTGGGGGGGGGGTTTTGTGCTATTTTGGCATTTTATGGCCTTCGAAACTGTGATAGGTAGTGAGGAGTGAAATCAAAAAATTTGCACCCTTAGAAATGCTGAAGGCGGTGCTTGGGTTTCGGGGCCCCGTACGCGGCTAGGCTCCCAAAAAGTCCCACACATGTGGTATCCCCATACTCAGGAGAAGCAGCAAAATGTATTTTGGGGTGCAATTCCACATATAACCATGGCATGTGTGAGCAATATATCATTTAGTGACAACTTTTTGAATACATTTTTTTTTTTTTTTTTTTTGTCTTTATTCAATCACTTGGGACTAAAAAAAAAAAATATTCAATGGGCTCAACATGCCTCTCAGCAAATAGCTTGGGGTGTCTACTTTCCAAAATGGGGTCATTTGGGGGGGTTTTGTGCCATCTTGGCATTTTATGGCCTTCAAAACTGTGATAGGTAGTGATAGGTAGTGAGGAGTGAAATCAAAAATTTATGCCCTTAGAAATCCTGAAGGCGGTGCTTGGTTTTCGGGGTCCCGTATGCGGATAGGCTCCCAAAAAGTCCCACACATGTGGTATCCCCATACTCAGGAGAAGCAGCAGAATGTATTTTGGGGTGTAATTCCACATATGCCCATGGCATGTGTGGGCAATATATCATTTAGTGACAACTTTGGGCAAAAAAAAAAAAAGTTTGTAATATTCCCGCAACTTGTGGCAAAATATAAAATATTCCATGTACTCAACATGCCTCTCAGCAAATAGCTTGGGTGTCTACTTTCCAAAATGGGGTCATTTGGGGGGGTTTTGTACTTCCCTGCCATTTTAGCACCTCAAGAAATGAGATAGGCAGTCATAAATTAAAAGCGGTGTAAATGCCAGAAAATGTACTCTAGTTTGTAGACGCTATATAACTTTTGCGCAAACCAATAAATATACGCTTATTGGCATTTTTTTTACTAAAGACATGTGGCTGAATACATTTTGGCCCAAATGTTTGACTAAAATTGAGTTTATTGGATTTTTCTTATAACAAAAAGTAGAAAATATCTTTTTTTTTCAAAATTTGCGGTCTTTTTCCGTTTATAGCGCAAAAAATTAAAATCACAGAGGCAATCAAATACCATCAAAAGAAAGCTCTATTTGTGGGAAGAAAAGGACGCAAATTTTGTTTGGTTACAACATTGCATGACCGCGCAATTACCAGTTAAAGCAGTGCAGTGCAAAATTGAAAAAAGACCTCTGGTCCTTTGGCTGCCAAATGGTCCGGGGCTGAAGTGGTTAAGTGGCCCTAGCTCTTCAAAAGGTTGGGCACCCCTGTTCTAAGACATTACATACTAAAGCAATAAACTACAGTGCCTTTAAAAAGTATTCATACCCCTTGAAATTTTCCACATTTTGTCATGTTGCAACCAAAAACATAAATGTATTTTTTGGGATTTTATGTGATAGACCAACACAGTGGCACATAATTGTAAAGTGGAAGGAAAAAGATAAATGGTTTTCAAAATATTTTACAAATAAATATGTGAAAAGTGTGGGGTACATTTGTATTCAGCCCCCCGAGTCAATACTTTGTAGAACCACCTTTCACTGCAATTACAACTGCAAGACTTTTTGGGTATGTCTCTACCAGCTTTGCATATCTAGGAGAGTGACATTTTTGCCCTTTCTTCTTTGCAAAATAGCTCAAGCTCTGTCAGATCGGATGGTGAGCGACCGTGAACAGCAATTTTCAAGTCTTGCCACAGATTCTCAATTGGATTTAGGTCTGAACTTTGACTGGGTCATTCTAACACATGAATATGCTTTGATCTAAACTATTCCATTGTATCTATGGCTGTATGTTTAGGGTCTTTGTGTTGGTCTATCACAAAAAAAAAAACCTAATAAAAAATACATTTACGTTTTTGGTTGTAACATGACAAAATGTCGAAAATTTCAAAAGGGTTATGAATACTTTTTCAAGGCACTCTATATTGTATTTGCAATGAAAGCACTAGATTATGTTAATAACCGTTGAAGCCGAACCCTAGGCAGATTTTAATTAATGCAGCTCTGTAATCATTTCTAGAACATTAAAAGTATTCTTTAACCACTTACCGACCGCTCACTGTATATATACACACGTTATTTTTTTGAAGAGGGATATCTCGGTAACGGCAGCAGCTGCTGCCACAACCAAGGTATCCCTCTTCACAGTGAGCGGTCCCCTTTAAGATAATGGTGGTCATCGCGGCGGATTCGCCGCAAGATCATCGTTATCGGCGGCGGGAGAGGCGGAGGCGATCGGGTCCTTTCCCTGCCTGTGTATAGAGATGAGTGAGGCTAAGATGGCCCCCACTCATCTCTATACCATAGGTCATCTCTATACCATAGGAGGGCGGAAGCGACGTCAAAACGTCACTTCCGCCCATACGTCTTAAAGGGGAATTTCCAAATGTCATTTTTTTTTTAACCTCTTCGCGCCCGCGCTATAGCCGAAAGATGGCTGCAGCGCGGACGCTCTCTGCAGGGAGGACATCCCTGGACGTCCTGTTTACTTCCTGAATGCGCGCTCCTGAGAGCGCGCATCGGGGAAGTTCTGTGCTGGCCGTGTCCGTCCAGATCGCTGTAAACGGCCAATTACAGCGGCCGTTTACAGCGAGATCGGCGTGTCCAATGAGAGATGATCTCATATGGAAACATATGAGATCATCTGTCAGCGCCTCTCCCTCTCCTCACACAGACAGCGTGTGGGGAGAGAGAGAACAACGGCTGCAGCGCCGTAAGTAAAAAAAAAAAAAAAAAAAAAAAAAAACAAAAACTAAATGTGCGATCTGTGTCCCCATCCACCTGCCACCCCATCCACCCGCCACCATCCACCCCATCCACCCGCCACCATCCGTCACCATCCACCCGTCACCATCCACCCGTCACCATCCACCCGTCACCATCCACCCGTCACCATCCACCCGTCACCATCCACCCGTCACCATCCACCCGTCACCATCCACCCGTCACCATCCACATCGTCCCCATCCACCCGTCACCATCCACCCGTCACCATCCACCCGTCACCATCCACCCGTCACCATCCACCCGTCACCATCCACCCGTCACCATCCACCCGTCACCATCCACCCGTCACCATCCACCCCATCCACCTGTCCCCAGTGCCACCTGTCCTCAGTGCCACATCAGTGCCATCTGTCATCAGTGCCATATCAGTGTCACGTGTCATCAGTGCCACATATTAGTGCCATCTGTCATCAGTGTCATCGTGTCATCATTGTCACGTGTCGGTGCATCTGTCATCAGTGCCAGCTGTCATCAGTGCCATCTCTCATCAGTGCCACGTATTAGTGCCACATGATAGTGCCACGTATTAGTGCCATCTGTCATCAGTGCCATCTGTCAGTGTCACATGTCATCAGTGCCCCGTATTAGTGCCGTCTGTCATCAGTGTCACGTGTCATCAGTGCCCCATACTAGTGCCATCTGTCACCAGTGCCACATCAGTGTCACATGTCATCAGTGCCACGTATCAGTGCCACCTGTCGTCAGTGTCACGTGTCATTGTCCTGGTGCTCCAGGGCCTTCAGAAGTGTAATAGGTAGTCAACAAGTTAGATGTGTAATTTATGCTCCTAGAACACGTGATGGCTCTCCCTGCATGTTGGGCCTCTCTATGTGGCCAGGCTATGGAAAAGTCCCACACATGTGGTATCGTAATACTCAGGAGGAGTAGCAGAATTTATTTTGGGGTGTCATTTGTGGTATACACATTCCATGTGAGAGAAATAACCTATTAGAATGACAATTTTGTGAAAAAAAAATAAAAAAAAAATAATTAATTTTGCAAAGAATTGTGGGAAAAAAATGACAGCATCAAAAAGCTCACCATGCCTCTTACTAAATACCTTGGAATGTCTACTTTCAAAAAAGTGGTCATTTGGGGGGTATTTGTACTTTACTGGCATGTTCGGGTCACAAGAAATGAGATCGGTCACCAGTACATCAGGTGTGATCAATTTTGTATGATTTGCACCACAGTTTGTAGAGTCTGTAACTTTCACAAAGACCAAATAATATCCACTAATTTGGGTTATTTTTACCAAAGATATGTGGCAGTATAAATTGTGGCCAAAATTTATGAAGAAAAATTAATAATTTGCAAAATTTTATCACAGAAACAAAGAAAATGCGTTTTTTTTTCAAAATTCTCGGTCTTTTTTCATTTATAGCGCAAAAAATAAAAAACCCAGAGGTGATCAAATACCACCAAAAGAAAGCTCTATTTGTGGGGAAAAAAAGGACAAAAAATTCATTTGGGTTCAGTATTGCATGGCTGAGTAATTGTCATTCAAAGTGTGAGAGCACCGAAAGCTGAAAATTGGTCTGGGCAGGAAGGGTGTTTAAGTGCCCAGTAAGCAAGTGGTTAAAGGACATTTTTTTTTTTTTTTTTTTTGCATTGAAGTCCAAATATGAGATCTGAGGACTTTTTGACCCCAGATCTCATATTTAAGAGGACCTGTCATGATTTTTCTATTACAAGGGATGTTTACATTCCTTGTAATAGGAATAAAAGTGATCCATTTTTTTTTTTTTTTTTAAAACAGTGTAAAAAATATAAAAGTAAAATAAATAAGAAAAAACAAAAAATTTTTTTTTTAAAAACGAGCTCGCGCGCAAAATGTGATGTATCGCCGCGATCGGTAGAGCGAGAGCAATAATTCTAGCCGTAGACCTCCTCTGTAACTCAAAAAATGCAACCTGTAGAATTTTTTAAATGTCGCTTATGGAGATTTTTGAGGGTAAAAGTTTGACGCCATTTCACGAGCGCCCGCAATTTTTAAGCAGGACATGTTGGGTATCAATTTACTCAGCGTAACATTATCTTTCATAATCCAAAAAAAAATTGGGCTAATTTTACTGTTGTCTTATTTTTTTATTCAAGAAAGTGACTTTTTTCCAAAAAAAGTGCGCTTGTAAGACCAATGCGCAAATACGGTGTGAAAAAAAGTATTGCAATGACTGCCATGTTATTCTCTAGGGTGTTAGAAAAAAAAACAATATATAATGTTTGGGGGTTCTAAGTTTTTTTTCTAGCAAAAAAAACTGTTTTAAACATGTAAACACCTAAAATCCAAAACGAGGCTGGTCTGGAAGTGGTTAAATGTGGTTTAAGTACCTCATCTGGACCCAGTATCAGCCTTCTGAGGTACCTTTGCACCAAGGTTAGAGTGTGAGAGGAAAAAGCAGTAAAAAGGAACTAATTACATAGTGATAAAAAAGGAGAATACAGCAGAGTTACAAGGGATAAGCTTATCACTTTGCTGTTTCTCCTTTCACTTTCCATTCACAGGCTGAGGTAGGTCCAGGATGACCTGGGCTCAGGGGAAGTGGGTTAAATGATGGGGTCATAAGACTGCGGACATCTAGTGACAGAAAAAAGTATTATGGGATAAATCTATAGGATTGAAGGTAATTATTTTACCAAAGACTGGGTTGGGTATTTTTATAGTTTCACTGCCAGGTCCTGCCTCCCAATTTACACCCTAGGAGACTGAACCCTTTTTGCGATTTTCCGTTTTTGGCTATTTTCACAGCTTTGAAAGTTATTATACTCCAACCTTATACTTTCAGAATGCACAGGACCTGTAGAATGTTGTTAAATTTGCAAGACTCATGATCGTTGCACAATTGCACATCAAAGCTATATTTCATATCAATGAAAACTTCCTGCTAATCATTATTAGCGCGCACAAACACACAACATAAAACTTACCAAATGCTTATTAAATATAAAACTGTAACTGTATTAAGGTAATACATATTTGCAAAATTAAAAAATGTGCCTTTTTGCATAAAGCAACTCCACACTGTAAATAAGCAACCAAACCAGAAAGCCCTGAGGCTGTGTTGTGGTAAACAATAGGCAGTGCATGACATGCAGTGTCATTATTCTGAATGGGACCTCACTAGTGTTGAGCGGACACTTGGATGTTCGGGTTTGACGGGTTCGGCCGAACTTCGCAAAAAAGTTTGAGTTCGGGACCGAACTTGACCCCGAACACGAACCCCATTGAAGTCAATGGGGACCCGAACTTTTGAGGACTAAAATGGCTCTAAAAAAGTAATGGAAAGGGCTAGAGGACTGCAAATGGCAGCAAAATGTTGTTAACAATAAAAGTGTAATATTCCTTAAAATTTTGTACCTGGGGGGTGTGTATAGTATGCCTGTAAAAGGGGTGCATTTTCCTGTGCTTAGAACTGTCCCTGCACAAAGTGTAATTTCCGAAAGAAAAAAAGTAATTTAAAATCACTTGTGGCTATAATGAATTGTCATTGAAAAGTCATTGATAAAAAAAAAAAAAAAAAAAAAAAAAAAATAAAAAAAAAAAACATGGGGTTCCCCCTACATTCAATTACCAGGCCCTTCAGGTCTGGTATGGATATTAAGGGGAACCCCGCGTCAAATTTTTAAAAGAAAATTAAGTGGGGTTCCCCCAAATATCCATACCAGACCCTTTATCTGAGCATGCAACCTGGCAGGCTGCAGGAAAAAGGGGGGGGGGGGGGGAGAGAGAGTGCCAGAGCAAGAAGCAGAGGATCTGAGGAAGAAGAAGATGGAAAGAAGAAGACTTAAAAATGACGAGACCGTTTTTGACAATTCTTTTATTTAACACTTTTGTCACTTTATTTGGTGAAATGGTAGGTACCCCCTTACCATTTCACACAGGGGGCAGGATCTGGGGGTCCCTTTGTTAAAGGGGGCTTCCAGAATCCGATAAGCCCCCCACCCGCAGACCCCCACAACCACTGGCCAGGGGATGGGGCCCTTGTCCTCATCAACACGGGGACATGGTGCTTTGGGGGGGGAGCCCAAAGCACCCTCCCAATGTTGAGGGCATGTGACTTGGTACAGTTCAGGGGGGGCTCTCTCGTCCCCCTCTTTTCCTGCAGCCTGCCAGGTTGCGTGCTCGGATAAAGGGTCTGGTATGGATATTTGGGGGGAACTCCACTCCCTTTTTTTTTTTAAATTTGGCATGGAGTTCCCCCTTAATATCCATACCAGACCTGAACGGCCTGGTAATTGAATTTAGGGGGAACCCCACGCTTTTTTTTTTTTTTTTTATCAATGACTTTCAATGACTGTTCTCTGTATTACGGGGAGTCAACAATTCATTATAGCCACGAGTGCTTTTAAATTACTTTTTCTTTCGGAAATTACACTTTGTGCAGGGACAGTTCTAAGCACGGGAAACATGCACCCCTTTACAGGCATACTATACACACACCCCCCCCCCCCCCCCCCGGTACGAAATTTGAAGGAATATTACACTTTTGTTTCACTTTAAGCATTATTAAAATCACTGCTCTCGAAAAAAACGGCCGTTTTTAAAACTTTTTCTTGCATTGATACATGTCCCCTGTGGCAGGACCCAGGTCCCCAAACACTTTATGACAATAACTTTTTAAAAAGTGCCATTACATTGCCCAACACCGAACTAACCCGAACATACAGTAAATTGTTTGGGTACGGGAGCCAAAAACCAAAAAGTTTGTGAGGTCAGGCACTGATGTGGACGAGAAGGCCTGGCTCTGGGTCTATGCTCAAATTCATCCCAAAGGTGTTCTTTCGGGTTAAGGTCAGGACCAGTCAAGTTCCTCCACCCCAAACCCTACGACTAAGAAATGCCATTAAAGTTCATGTGCGTGTAAAGGCACGTATCCCAATACTTTTGACAATATAGTGTATACATACATACACACACACACACACACACACACACACACTACAGTGCAAAAGTTTTAGGCAGGTGTGAAGAAATGCTGTAAAAAAAAAAAAAAAAAATTAAAAAGAATGCTTTCAAAAATAAAAATTTTAAAAATTGTTTATTTTTATAAATTTACAAAATGAGCGAACAGAAAAATCTAAATCAAAAATCAATATTTGGTGTGACTACCCTTTGGCTTCAAACCGGTATCAATTCTTAAACTTGCACAAAGTCAGGGATTTTGCAAGATTACCCAATTTTACCAAGCAGGTGCGAATGATCATTATATTCATACTTGGTTGAAACACAGTCATTAAAGCGGAAGTAAACCCTCCTATAATTTTCAGCCAAGGAAGCTGCCATCTTGGTCTCTGTCTAATCTTCAACTGCCATGATGCTGCACATGTGATCAGTTATGACTCCAGCCATTGGATGGTTCGACAGATTGATTGAGAGCACAGCCAATGGGACAGCTAGAATTCTACGGCATGCCGGGAATGTAACTTTTTTTTTGAAGCCGTTAAATCAATGGGTTTACTTCCGCTTTAAGGCTGCATTCACACCTGAGCGTTTTCAGGCAGAAAATCGCGCGAATTGCAACGTTTTTTCGGCATTTTTTGCAGCGTTTTTTACCGCGGTTCGCAGCGTTTTTTACCGCGTTTTGCCGCAAATTTTGTGCAGAGCAAAAGGTCACCAATGTAAAAAGAATAAAAACGCCCAAATATGCCCGATTCGCACAACAAAAAAGGGTCCGGAACTTGTTTGAGCTTCAGGCGTAGGGCTTCAGGCGTTTTGTGAACCATCTCCATAGAGAATAATGTATTTTTTCCCCTCTAGCGTTTTGTAGCTTCAGGCTTTAAGCTACAAAACGCTCAGGTGTGAATGCAGCCTTACTGAAACAAACAGCTGTGTAGGAAGCTTAAAACTGTGTGGGGAACAGCCAAACTCTACCAAGGTGTGGTTGTAGAAGACCGTTTCATATCACGACATACACCATGGCAAGAATGAGCCTAGCAACAAGATAGTAATACTGCATCAGCAAGGTCCCTCCTAGGCAACAAGATTTCAAGCTGTTTTCAAGATGTTCAAGCTCATTTGAAGAATCACAAAGAAATGGGCAGAGTTGAGAAACGTAGATGCAGTAGTCAGCCAAGGAAACTTAACGCAGAAGATCATGCCAACTTCCTTTTCAACATCACAAGATGTCCAACAGTGCCATCAGCACAGAACTGGTGGAAACCAGTAAACAATGAGTTTAAATCAGATGGCGAGAAGGTAACATATTGGTGTACTACAATACACCTCCACTGCAAAAAAAAAAAATTTAAACACTTATTATTGAATTTATATTCCCCATCACCAGCATTTTATGTTTGATTTTTATTGCATTTTGTATTCAATCCTGTTATACACACACTTTTTGCGTTTTGATGTTTACACAGCTTGTTGTGTATATTTAGTAATATCTTTATTACTATTTATTTTTATTTATTTCCCTTTTTTTTGACGTTTGATTTTCCATCAGCAACACATTTGAACTGGCATTTCTGTGACTTTTGCACCATTTGTTTTTTTCAGGGCGATCTGAACGGTCGCTCCATACAGCTCTATGGAGCGTTGGATGTCAGTGGTGACATGTCCGCTGGCATCCGATCCGCTCCAGGTGGATGGATGTCCCATTTTCCATCCGTCTGGCGGATCGGATGAAAACGGACAGGTGGTCCCGTAATCATCTGATCCCCCCATATAGGAGAACAAACTCTCTGACAGGTCCATCCCTGCACAGAGTGCAGAGACGGACTTGATCCCCGCTGACCTGACGGATGACAACGGAGCGATCCCGCTGAGAAAGCGGAGTAGTAAAAACCGACAGCCCTGTGTGAAAGGGGCCTTACCATCACAGACTGCCAGCGGACTTTTGGATTTGGATTGTTTTGCTTCCCTGATCACTTTGTATCAGAGGTGTTATTCCAGCCTTAGTTTTCCTCCCACCCAGCAAGCTATCAGTCTGCCTTACTGCCCCCGCTCCATGCTTTGGTGCTTGTGGGGGTCCATCTAAATGAGAGCGAGTAGCCTGTGGGGGTTAGCTGAAGAAGGCGGGGAGTCCTGAAACCCCACTTTTACAGGAGAGCTGTACTTGGGATTGAGCAAGCTAAGCAGGAGCAGCAGAGACTTCTGGCATCCAGCCCAGCTCTTCACCTGTCAGCCGGCCACACAGTGATCCGGACACTGTGGCTGCTCCTCCATCCTTTTCTTGTGCATTGAGTGGGCTCTTTCTTATGGACTAGATGCGCTCTTTCAGATTTTATTTTTTGAGTATATAATTTGTTGTTTTTAATAAAGCCCTTTGATCCTTTTACTACACCAGAGGTCTGCGCTGTTTTCTCCCTTCCCTTGCTTTCGTCTTCACAGGTGGGGTGCCCTCTCCCTGATTACAGCAGCACTCCTAGTGTGTGTCTAGATGTTGGGCTACCCGCTCTTTAGGCTCCGTTCAGACTGCTGCGGTGTGGGAACGCTGCAAATCTACTGCGGGTTCCCGCATCGCATGTCTCCCGCCGGCAGTTCACATTGCCCTATGCGAGCTGCTGGGAGTGTCAGTGAAATGTTAATGACACCCCCATATCAGCTCGCATATCGCAGTGCGATCTGCAAACTCGGACAGGAATCGGATCGCATAGTGAGAACACCATGCGATCCGATTCTGCAACGGACCGAAAAAAAGGGTCCTGTGCGAGTTTGGGCCGAATGCGATGAGAATTCAGCCATACTATCTGTATGGCTGAATTTGCATCGCACAGAGATCGCATATGATTTGAACTGCGGTGCGAATCATATGCGATCTCCCGCACCGCAGCAGTCTGAACCGGGCCTTAGATTGTCTTCCTCTCATATACTTGCTAGCAGCAACCATGGATTCGTTTTTATTCTTTGATAATAGAGATATAGATTTGGAGGAATTGTTTTCAGAAACGGCTAAGATAATGGTATAGTGCATCTATATATGAAATTAGGTCACAATATGGATAAAAAGAGCAACATATGGTGGGATATATCTACAATGGAGAAATATTTAAAGATAACATGGTCCCTAGAAAGCTCAGATGGGATATTCCTATCAATGATAGGCTAACGGGAGAGGAAGATATTGATGAATGTTATGCGTTTTTTAATGGGAAAGGTAGGGAAGTTATGGAATTTTTAATAAAAAGAAAACAGAGGAAAATGAGGACAATAGAAAAGACAGATAAAGGAGTTTAAAGATAAAATAGAGCCCTATAAGGACACCGCTGAATATACAAAACAGATGGGTGAATTACATAAAAGTAAACAAAAGAAAGATACAGAAAACAACAACAAAAAGGAAAAAAAATACCTGCGGGATCTGGGCGATTACCAGAACAAAAAAGGGTTTAGATGACAGGCTAATGTGGGGCAAACGAAAAACCCAGCCCGAACAACATTTCCAAGGAGAAAAGGAAACCATACAGAAAATAAACGTATGGGGGAATCACACGCCGCATGAAACCCGCCAATATAACAAGCCACTGGTAAACTACGGCATTCAAGTGGTCAGAATGGACAATCATATAAAAAGCCCTATTATAACTATAATTATTATGAGAATAGAGGATCCCATTCAAATGGAGGGAGACCTCCTTATCAAGGCCCCCCCCCCCCCACAATAGGAGTCAACAGGGTTATCAAAATCCAAAAGGGAACCATCAAGGGTATGCACCCTACTATAGAGGGCCCCCGGGAATGGGTCAATATACACAAGAACAAATGAGGACACCACAAAAAGCTGGACCACCGCATTTTAGGGGCCCACCACAGGGGGACTATTACCATCAAGGGGGACCTCTACCCTATGGGTGTTATTCCTATAATGAAGGACGTTATTATGCACCGAAACCACAGAGACTCAGATTTGAGAAAGACCCTTCAGATCATTAGGAGATACCCAGCCATACCAACCATTATAAGAAGCATCGAACCAAGAAAATATACAGCAAAACTCTTTTTTAGAGAAAGGATAGGGGAACTTAGACAAAGAGGAAAGAAATCTAGAAAAAGGAGGCATACGAGCAGGAAGAAGGCTACAAAAAAAAAAAAAAAAAGGAAGAAGGGAAGATTATGGAAAGGGATTTATAATTTGAGTGGGGCTACCCTCACCAGGGAAGAGTCCCTGGTATTAGACAAGGGGATTAAGTATGCGCCTAAGAAAGGATTAATTAAATTTCACACCTAAATAGGGATTCCAACGATTATTAGGAAGCTTAATGTGAAAAAAATACTATGCACAAAATCCAGGAGAAAAGGCAGCAATGGAAGGCAATTTTACGAATCTAAGGAATACACCCGTTTTCAACCCGACAATAGCCAACAACAAATTTATAGATTTATTTAAGAGATTTGTTACCACAGATTTAGAACAGTTACAGATTAAAAAAAAAAATCTATGAACAAAGATCTAAAAAGGGCCTAAAAACACTGGAGGAGAGGAATGATACTGTGATCTGCCCACCTGATAAGGAGGGGGGGGGGGGGGATTGTGGTACTCTCTATAGATCAATACAAAATGGAAATTAGTAAAATTCTTGGAGCTAGCTGTACATATATTGGCAGCTAATCCTATCAAACAGTTTAAACTTTAACTGGCTTCTTTGGTTCAGTATGGGGTAGAAAAGGAGATACTTAACAAATATGTAGAGAAATATTTGGTCCCCAAGGCATGTAGATTGCTTATTATAGATTATAATCCAAAAATACACAAGAATAGAACAAGTCCACCGGGAAGACCCATAGTAAGCGGGATAGAGTCACTTACTGCAAGACTAGGGGACTACATCGACATACATCTGCAACCTTTGGTTAAAAATACCACGTTTTTTTTTGAAAGACACCAAGCATACTTTACAGTTGATTTACAGTTAAACGGATGTAGCAGTGATACAAATGTAGTGATGTCCATGGTCGATGTGCCCTCACTATATACAAATATAGATCCTCAGGGGGCTATGAAAGCAGTCAAATGGGCCTTAAAAAAGAATATTCATATGGAAAGAAGATTACGTAAATTTTTAAATGTTTAGATTTTTGTTTAAAACACAATTATTTTTGGTACGATAACACCTACCTCCAAATAAAAGGCGTCGCCATGGGCGCAAATTTTGCGCCAAGCGTCGCCAATTTGTACATGGCTAAATGGGAGGAGGAGGTTGTTTTGTACAATAGGATTAGAGAATTTTAAACCCAGAGGTTTAGAAACGAAAAACATATTTTAAGGCCACTGACCGGAATTCATACATCCCTACATCTAGTTGCCACTTTAGGACATGGATTAATAAAATACCCAAAGGGCAATTTATGCGTATTTATAAGAACTGTACAAATAATGACTATTTTGAGATGCAAACAGATAAATGAATGGAACTGTTCACTGAGAAGGGTTACAAATTAGATTTTCTCAAGACAGAGAATAAAGTTAGATAGCATAGAAAGGGAACAACTTTTAGTAGATAAGGAAGTGACAGTAGTAACGACCATATGGGCACTTGCATTGTGTTGAACTTCAATTTACAATACAGAGGGGTAGAAAAGATCATTACTAAATATTGGGGGGTACTGAAGCAGGATATACACTTAAAGGATAGTCTGTCAGATAAACCAAGGATTGTCTATTGAACCGAACCTGAGAGAGAAACTGGTACACAACATTGTTGAGCCACCCACACCTATACCCAAGATGTTTTGGGATGTTAAAGGCTTCTATGGGTGTGGTTAGTGTTATAGTTGTATTAGTGTTCCAAATAACATTAGAAAGGTTAAAAACCCAGTACCTACACACGATTAGAGACTTCATCTCATGCGATACGATGAGGCAGTATACGTTATAAAATGCCTATGCAATTTACTGTATGTAAGAAGAACCAAAAGGGCGCTAAAAGTTCAGATGGAATCGCTCGCTCGTCCCCACCCCCTTTCCTGACCGGCCGGGCTGCATGCTCGGATAAGGGTCTGGTGTGGATTTTGGGGGGACCCCGCGCTGTTTTGTCGGCGTAGGGGGTTCCCCTTAAAATCAATACCAGACCTAAGGGCCTGGTATGGTCTTAGAGGGGGAACCCCATGACGTTTTTTTTTTATTTAAAATTTGGCGTGGAGTTCCCCCTTTAGAGCTGATTATTCTGCGATTGGCCACGGCCTGAGTGGCCTGGCCTGGGGGCGACTTAAAGTCGTGTTGCAAGTCTCTCCAAGTCGTGTTGAAGTCGTCACAAATCGCGCTGTGATTCATACTCAAGTCGTGTCCAAGTTGCCCCCCAAAGTCGCGCTGGAAGTCGTGTTGCCCCTGTGTGAATGGACTCGTAGCAGATCGATTATGCAATAAAATAGGTTGGTCTTTGATGGTACATAATTTAGGAATGGGCTAGAGTGGATGTGCGTGTTTGTGCATACATGCACGCGCGTTGCTACACATGCATTTATCTGTCATTTATTTTACATGAGTAATAATGGATGTTTTTTAGAAAATGTGGTTAATAAATACAGTGTGAGCTAATGACACTTCGCATAATGAGGTAGGATATAGCGGTCGATTAGTATATTGTTAACAGCTATTTACAGGCATACGAGTTGGTTAGGAGGTTTTTGTTTTTAATGATACTGTTTTAATTTTTTTTATATATTTTAGGTTAGTGACGCTGTGAAGATGTGTCGTCCTTACATATCGTCTTGAATGTAACTTATAGAATTATCCCTATACGCTAATTTTAGGCTGATGAGCGCCTTACAATCATAAACTGATGTTGTTATGCCGCTGTGTGTTATTGTGCTTGGCCACAATACAAGGCGTGTAGTATGGGTAGTGTGTAGTGCTCTGATCTATCAGAAAATGGCCGCGAGCATACAATAAACTATAGAATGTCCACGGTCTTCAACAAAATAGCCACAATGACACTATAAAATGATTGACATCTCAACCGTCGAATAGAATTCCCCCTGAGGAAGATATGACATTTCCCGGTATCGACGTGTTGGGGAGGGGACAGGACGGTTTGTGAGACAGTGGAGTGATCTCAGAGCGGACACACTAATACAGCATCTTTATATTTGATTGGCTTGTTACAGAGTGGTGCGCTCATAGCACCTATTAAATGTGAGTACCCTAATATAGGGAATATTGTAATTTTAAATAAAACTTTTAAAAACGGTAATATACTATCCAGTTTCCTCTGTTTTTCATATGAATATTGTTGCAAGCAACCTTCCAAGGATCTGAATGCGGACCATAAACCCAGAGGTGGTTTAACCACTTTAAGACCGGACCATTTTGCTGGCCAAAGACCAGACCACTTTTTGCAATTCGGCACTGTGTCGCTTTAACTGACAATTGCGCGGTCGTGCGACGTGGCTCCCAAACAAAATTGACGTCCTTTTTTTCCCCACAATTAGCACTTTCTTTTGGTGGTATTTGATCACCTCTGCGGTTTTTATTTTTTGCGCTATAAACAAAAAAAAGGAGCGCCAATTTTGAAAAAAAAAAAATTATTATTTTTTATTTTTTGCTATATTAAATATCCCCCAAAAATGTATAAAAAAAAAAAAAAACAACATTTTTTTCCTCAGTTTAGGCCGATACGTATTCTTCTACATATTTATGGTTAAAAAAATAAAAAAAAGATTATTGATTGGTTTGTGCAAAAGTTATAGCGTTTACAAAATAGGGCATAGTTTTATGGCATTTTTATTAATATTTTTTTTTTTACTAATACATTTTTGGGACCATTGTCATCTATACAGCAATCAGTGCTATAGAAATGCAAATTTAAAAATCGCGGCCGGCCGGCTGCAGTAATACAACACCCGTACTATTGGGCGTAGAACGCGGTGACGTCAGCACGTCGCTCCTCACCGCGTTCTACGCCCAATAGCACGGGCGTTGTATTACTGCAGCCGACCGGCCGCGATTTTTAAATTTGTTTGTTTTTTAAGTTTGGATGTGCATACGCCTTTGGCGATTTTTACTAAAATAAATCAGTTGGATCCCACCCATGATGTCCCCCTTTCTTTTCCGTTTTGGCCAACTTTGGAGACCCAGCATCTACATTCGGTGAGTTACCTATCTGTGGAAGCCTGGAGTGTTGGAGGTATCCCTGTTAAAGATACAGACACCGGGATTTGTGGTTCCTAGGCAAGACAGAGGAAAAGGCCCTGGCTGGGTTGTAGCCACATGCGATTTCTCTAGCTTCATTTGGTAAGCCTTCAATTTACCTGGTGGTGGGATCACTGTGAAATAAGTCACATTATCACGGATGTTAACCTGGAAAAAAGTCACTCATCACACTGATGTCACTTTGACCAGATTTTAAGAGATATTCGGATATCTTTGTGGACTGTTTCTATCACCAGCATATACAGTCTTTAATGTTTGTGGACTGTTTAGCATATACAGTCTGTAGTATTCGTATGGATGTTTTTTTCTTTCAGTACTATTCCTTATTGATGGTAACTAGAGGAAAATTTATTTTTATTCTCCTATTTCACATTAAGGTTTTGACACATGTTTGTGATACAATTGATATTTATGGGTAACCATTGATATTTTTTTTCGTTATCTGTGAATAATCACTGTTATACACTACTCACATTATTTGGTTAACACTTTTCATAGCGCAACCTTTCCCCCTTTTTAAATTGTTTATCGCAATTTTAAAATCGCATTAGATTTCATTATTATGTTCACTAGATTTTTTATATAGGAATGGAATATCTTGCCACCAATATTTAATTTCAGTCACTAATATTAGGATTTAGTACGATTATCGTTTGATTACATTTGCGCAGCATTATTTTGGTATAAATGCACCAAAAAAAGCAGCTTCCCATTGAAATTAATGGAAATCGCGGTAAAACCGCACCACAATTGTGAATTTTTGGTACGTTTTTGAGTCACATCCTTTTTTCACGGGTGCAGGCAACCCAAAAATGCACCAGAAATGCACAGCAAGCGCATGTGAAAGACAGCAAAATCGTGGTAAAAAGATATACAATAGGGGCGTTGAAAATAATTGGCACATTGATGCATTGCGATGCAACCTTGAACGATTCTGCATCGATGTAGAGAACAGCTGAATCGCGATTGCGTGACTTATGTCATCCCAGCACGCCCTGCCTCTCCCGACGCCATCCCGGCAGGACACATTAATAGACCATGCTCTGCAGGCTGATCCTGTGTGGCAGGAGAGTGCTGGCAGTCAGGTGACATTCGTGGGCTCTGGTGTGGATGGTCTAATAGTGCGCATGCTGGCTGCATGTTGTGACATTTAGCAGGTTGGAGTATATTCCCGTCGTCGGGCTGTGTACTGCTACTACTGCAAACTCCTGACTGGTCTTCTATAAAGACCCCGACTAAAGAGTCGGGGTCCTAAGGTAAAAGGCCAAATCACTGTACGCTCAGATTGCCTGGAGGCCAGACTGTGAGCAGTAGGAGTGAATAAATGCCCAGGCATCAGGGGTTAGTGGGAGTAGGAAGAGCTCCTGTATCAGTGGTAGTAACAAATGCCCTAAGTGAGATGGATGGTGCACCAGCACTGGCGTCATTGGGAACAATAAAAGACCTTCAGTGCTAGTGTCAGTGGGAGTAATAAAAGAGTCCCAGCACTGGTGTATTTGGGAGGATAAAAATAGGACCACCAGCACTAGTGTAATTGGGAGAAATAAAATAAGACCCCCAGCACTGGTGTCAGTGGGAATAATAAAAGAACCCCCCAGCACTAGGGGTGCATTTTTCTGTAGATGTTGTTTACAGGTTACAGCACACCTGTAATTAATTGCATTGTGTAAGGGATTTACTGTGCTTTGAAAAAGTATTTACACCCCTTGACATTTTCCACATTTTATCATGTTACAACCCAAAACAAATGTATTTTATTGGGGTTTTTGTAATAGATCAACACAAAGTGGCACATAATTGTGAAGTGGAAGAAAAATTATAAATGGTTTTCATTTTTTTTTTACAAATATCTGAAAAGTGTGGCGTCCATTTGTATCCCCCCCCCCCCCCCCCCCGAGTCAATACTTTGTAGAACCACCTTTCACTTCAATTACAGTTGCAAGTCTTTTTGGGTATGTTTCTACCAGCTTTGCACATCTAGAGTGACATTTTTTCCCCATTCTTCTTTGGATGGACATTCATTTTCAAGTCTTCCCACAGATTCTCAATTGGATTTAGGTCTGGACTTTGACTGGGCCTTTCTAAACACATGAATATGCTTGGCTCTAAACCATTCCATTGTAGCTCTGGCTGTATGTTTAGGGTTGTTGTGCTGCTGGAAGGTGAACCTCCGTCCCAGTCTCAAGTCATTTGAAGGCTCTAACAAGTTTTCTTCTAAGATTGCCCTGTATTTGGCTCCGTCCATCTTCCCATCAACTCTGACCAGCTTCCCTGTCCCTGCTGAAGAAAAGCATCCCCACAACATGATGCTGCCACCACCATGTTTCACGGTGGGGATGGTGTGTTCAGGGTGATGTGCAGTGTTAGTTTTCTGACACACATAGCGTTTTTCTTTTAGGCCAAAAAGTTAAATTTTGGTCTCATCTGACAAGAGCACCTTCTTCCACATGTTTGCTGTGTCCCCCACATGGCTTCTCACAAACTGCAAACAGGACTTCTTATGGCTTTCTTCTTGCCACTCTTCCATAAAGGCCAGATTTGAAAAAGTGCATGACTATTAGTTGTAATGTGGACAGATTCTCCCACCTGAGTTGTGGAGGTCTGCAGCTCCTCCAGAGTTACCATGGGCCTCTTGGCTGCTTCTCTGATTAATGCTCTCCTTGCCCGGCCTGTGAGTTTAGGTGGATGGCCATGTCTTGGTAGGTTTGCAGTTGTGCCATACTCTTTCCATTTTTGGATGAAGAATTGAACAGTGTTCCGTGAGATGTTCAAAGCTTGGGATATTTTTTTTTTTTTTATAACCCTGCTTTAAACTTCTCCACAACTTTATCCCTAACCTGTCCGGTGTGTTCTTTGGCCTTCATGATGCTGTTTTTTCACTAATGTTCTCTAACAAACCTCTAAGGGCTTCACAGAAATGCTTTATTTATACTGAGATTAAATTACACACAGGTGGTCTCTATTTACAATTAGGCGACTTCTGAAGGCAATTGGTTCCACTAGATTTTAGTTAGGGGTATCAGAGTAAAGGGGGCTGAATACAAAATGCAAACCACACTTTTTAGATTTGTAAAAAAATTGGAAAACCACTTTATAAATTTTCCTTCCACTTCACAATTATGTGTCACTTTGTGTTGGTCTATCACATAAAATCCCAATAAAATACATTTACGTTTTTCATTGCAACATGACAATATATGGAAAAATTTAAAAGGGTATGAATACCTTTTCAAGGCACTGTAAATAAACTCAAAGTTTGAGTTTGTAAACACTTTTGCTTGCTTAATGTGAAACTAAACTGTACCTAAGTACCACAAACTGATAATCCTATTTAAATCATTTTTGAATTTCAAAGCAAACTCATCCAGGTCTCCATGGTTTATTTTGTTGAGAAATCACTTTGAAAAAAACACCCGCTAGCATTTATTGCTGCAGCCATCTTGAGAAAGGGCAGATGATTCACGTAGCATTTACTTCCTGGAATCCATCTGCCTATAGCTCAGGCATGCAGGCAGGAGGGTGTGCTTAGCGGAGAAAGCCTCCCCTCCATATGGAAGACTAATGGGTTGTATAGTATCATTTTGGCCTAGGCCAGAAACCAAGAAAGGAGAAAAAAAAAAAATTAAAAAAAACAAGTAAATATAACAACATCTGTGTATTTACTAATCCTAGTAAGGACTAAAAATTGTTAATGTTGATTGTGAAAGTTTAGTTCCTCTTTCACATACACAAACAGCACATTTCACAAACAGCACAATGGCCACATTTATACAAGTCTTTAAAAACAGCTTTTTCAGACATGTTTTCTTTTTCGAAGTACGCATATTCAGATCTAACCAGATGGTCACAATGATTTTTTGCTCATCAGGCTTTCAATAAAAGGTCATAGACCTATTACATCTGCAATTCATGGATTTGCTGGCAATACATGCCAATTTTTCTCAAAAAAACAAACAAAAAAAAAAAAATTCTTCCAATAAATACCATATTACCTATAGAGCCCCGATATAAGCATTTAGCAAAAAATAAAAAAAGTCAAATTATAAGCCGTACCTATTGACTGCTAATTTGCAACATTTCATTAGTGGCTAGAAGAGAAGCTGGTTTCTGATTTTGTGCTTACTTCTAGAAATTCCACCATAAATTTGGTTTTCTCCTTCTCAAAGGTGTTCTCATCAGAGACATTTCTGCAAATGTGGAGGGACTGACCAGTGGTGGTATTCTAGGGGTGCGCATCTTTACTGGTCTCACGATTCGATTATTTGGTCAACGATTCGATTCCGCGATGCATCACAATTACTGACGCGCTCCCACTTCTGCTTGGGCTGCCTAGGCGGCCTTTCCTCCCTGCAATCTTCTGGGACACATCGCAGGTCCCAGAAGATTGCCCAGCTATGCAGGACAGCGCAGTGAGACATGCGCACCCGGCTGTGAAGCTGCAAGCTGCCACAGCTGGATGCCCACAGTAGTATTGCCAGCGCCCTGGACAGGCAGGGGAGAGAATGGAGAGTTTGGGTGGCCACGTCGCTGGATTGTGGGACAGGCGAGTGTCTTTTTATTAAAAGTCAGAAGATACATTTTTTTTTTGTAGCTGTCGACTTTTAATAAAAGTGGAAATTCTGCTTTAAGCACCCCCTGACATGCCACATTTGGCATGTCATTTTTTTTTTTGGGGGGGGGGGGGGGGGGCGTGTGTCCTCTTTAGTGGGACTTCCTGTCTCGGCCGCCTAGGTGACTCCTCATCTTGCCCTAGGCAGCCCCTCCCTGTCAATGATCTTCTGGGACACAACACAGGTCCCAGAACTTTGGCTGGCCAATGGCAGAGCGCAGTGTGCGCCCTGCCGTGAAACCGTAAGCTGTCATGGGCAGGTGTCACTGCCCACAGTAGATATGACGGCGCTGAGGAGAGGAGCGGGGCTCCGTGTGGCTGCATTGCTGGACCATGGGACAGGTGAGCGTCTGTTTATTAAAAGTTATCAGCTACCCTTTTTGTATAAAAAAATCTCCTTGCTGACATTTCTCTGGGTTCCCCCGTTTGCACCTTAACACAGTGGAATGTGCAATGGGGAGGGGGGGGGTTGGGGAAATGTCAGCACAGAGCACATGTAGAAGCCAGTGCAAGTACACATTTGTACTCTACATACTGCTGTTAAAATACCTGTGTGGTAATAAATGCAGAGTTATATCCATTAAGTGCCCACCGCTGTATGTGAATTTTAAAATATATGCAGCTTCATACCTCATTTCTTAGTGAGTGTAACTGTATATGCCGCTCATGAGACTGCTCGGTCCGGCACGCCTCTCTCTTCTCAGTCTCACGTCTCCTGACATCAGTGGGAGTTCTCAGCCCAGCCCACCGACTGTAGCTATCAGATCAGAAGAGAGGCGGGCAGGGCTGACGTCAGGAGAGATGCAAGAGGAGAGAGGCGGGCCGGACCTGGCAGTCACATGAGCGGCATATACAGTTATACAATATATACACACTAAGAAATGAAAAAAAAAAAAAAACACACAGCGGTGGACACTTAATGGATTATAACTGCCATTATTACAAAAAGCTATTTTGACAAAAACGCTCGAAGCGCTCTTCCGGGAGGGGCTGGGCAAGTCGGGATGACGTCACCCGACGTCGATTTTTTTTGGGTCGCATGCATCGATGTCGCATCGGGAACACCCAAATCCCGATGAATCCATGCAGCGATTAAATTCCACACCCCTAGTGTATTCCCAGCCATGGGCTTCCTAAAAATGTTTTTGTGGCCAAATGACCATTGTTTTTAAGTCCAGCAATTCCAAGCACATGATTACGTTCTTATCCACTGTATAGGTGAGATGAATATGCAGAGAACTGATGTTCAAGGTCACAAGGAACTCAGACAATTAAGTTCTTGTACCCCTCCAGACCACCATCACATCTATATATCTCAACTAGAAGGCCACATGATCAGTGTATTCCACAAAAGGCATACACTTTATTTTCCACCCAGAACCCCAAATGCAGACAACCATGAGCATAAGCCACTTCTATAGTGGTACCCTTCACCTAACGACTAAATCTACCACAGAATGCAAAGAAAAGTCGTTTTGATAGAGAATGAAATCAAAGAGCTGCAGAACAAAACCAATTGTGTCCAGTCTGTCAGGGAAGTGTACACTTTAAAAGTGTTCCGATGCAAAAATTCCCTTTTTATCGAAGAGAATGGAAGGTTCCTCCACTCTCAAGTTCTGTATGTGTTAATACAGTACATCTCCAGTGTTGAGAACAAATGAGGGAAGGGAGCTGAGGTTTTAATTGGACATCTAGGCATCTGAGGTTTAAAACTGGGCATCTAGGTACTTCCACAGACACACAGTGGGCCCACTGACAACAGAAAATAGCTTTGACCCGTTGAGCTTAAATACTTTATTCAATGTTTTATGCAATTCCCACTAAAGTGATTGTAAATGCTTTGTTTAATAATGAACATGTTCTACTTCCCTGCTCTGTGCAATGGTTTTGCACAGAGCAGCCCTGATCCTCCTCTTCTGGGGTCCCACGGCGGCACTTCTGGCTCCTACCCCTCCTAAATACCCCAAAGCAAGCCGCTAGATACAAAAACTTTGCATCAACTGGTGTATGAATGTTGGGTTAAAGGGTGTCACTAAAGGCATTTTCTTTTTTTTTTTTTTTTTGGAGTGGAGAGGAATTAAAACACCTGTCAGTTGTCATTGCTGTCTGTGCTCCCATTAGGGAGATTAACTCTTGGTTTGTCCTGTTTACTGTTATCATCGAATGTGAAAGTAAAGGAAATCCCAAATTTTGTTTGGTCATCATAACAAATATAGGGCAAATCGTCCAATGGGGACACTAGCTCTGGTGACACATTGGGATTCCCCCCCCCCCCCACTTTGGAGGAATTTTCTCTTACCCTCTGTTATGGCTATAGGACAGGAAGTGAAATCTCTGCAATGGGTTACAGATTGCAAAAAATAAACTGACAGGGGTTAAAACCCTCCCTTACTTTATTCACAATGAAAAAAAAGTTTGCTTTTAGTGACCCCTTTAACCGCTGTGCCATTTCCTGTCATATCCCTACCTCCTCCCTAATTCCATTCTTAATTTTCATGTCATTTTTAAAACCTATACAGTTCTCACAATCAGCAGCACATCTTCAACTGGTATTAGCGATGATGATGATCTAGCACAAGCTTATTTACTAAACCAACCTTATTTCCTGCATCCCTTCTACACACATACTGATGATTTACAATAACTTGCACAATGCTCAATGAGGCTGCAACATTAGAGTGTTACTAAACCCAGGACCCTGCATTCACTTTATCTGGTCTCACACAGTACACAGAAACATGTAAATGCAATAGTTTTAGTAAATATAAACTGCTAAATACATTTTCTTATCAGCAGTTAGAGCAGTCCTGTGACTTCTATCAGTGTCCGGTTAAAGCTTATAGGAGGAGTTTTCAATTCTCCCATGATTGTCCTATGAGGATGTAGGACCCCTGATCCTCTGTCTGGCCGATTGGCCCTGTGCCGATCACATGCACTCTCCCAAGAAAAAGAACTCTAGCAATACACACCAAACTGAACATGTGCAGCCTCTGTACTATCCAGAGAATGTTAGAGGACAGTGGAATAAGGGGAGGATCAAAGCAGACAGGATCAAACAGCCTCCTATTTACACAATGCAGTGGATTAACCCCTTAGGTTCCATAGTGAATATAGCAAGCATGTTTTACTGCATATACACACCGATTTTAGTAACACTTTAATCTATATTCTCTCTTTCTTAGGTAACAGACAACACTGTGTGCGGTTGCTAATGGTCAGATTGGGCTGTCAGTGAAACAGCTGGTCCCCATTATGGATCAGTAACCAAGCAGAATGTTGTTAGTGTGATAGGAGGATGGACATAATTTCTTCTTTGGCCCCTTTTACATGGGACGGATCCGTAATGATCCGCCCCGTGAACATCCGCTGCTCAGCGGGGATCACTCCGCTGATCCCCGCTGAGCCGGCGGATGACAGGGCGGTCCCTGCACGCTGTCAGATCTCCGCTCTCCTCTATGGAGGATCGGATGATCACAGACCGTCTGTCCGTGTTCATCCGATCCGCTATGCAGACGGATAGAAAAAATCAAGTTAGACTTACCGGTAACTTGTTTTCCAAGAGTCTTTCAGGACAGCACCTGAGAGAGTGACTCCTCCCTTTGTCCACAGGAAACACCTCTTCCACCAAACTTTAAAAGGAGGCTCCTTCCCACATATGGTCAGTTGTAGTAGAGAACCTCCGGCCCCAAACTGGAACACATAATCAAGATATGGTTAGTCACAGTATATATATATGTAAAAACACATTAGGGCGGGATGCTGCTGTCCTGAAAGACTCTTGGAAAACAAGTTACCGGTAAGTCTAACTTGATTTTTCCCTAATCGTCTTTCAGGACAGCACCTGAGAGGATAATAGAGACTTACCCCTTAGGGAGGGACCACAGCCTGCAGAACCTTTCTGCCAAAAGCCTGGTCTCCTGCTGACAGGAGGTCCAGCCTGTAATGACGGACAAATGTAGACATACTTGACCACGTAGCCGCCTTACAGATCTGATCTGGAGTGGCACCAGCTCTTTCTGCCCATGTAGTGGCCTGAGCCCTAGTTGAATGAGCCTTAACCCCCTTAGGGGGGGATTGACCCGACTCATTGTAAGCAGTAGAAATAGCTGTTTTGATCCATCTAGCTAAGGAAGCCTTGGATGCCTGCTTGCCTTTTTTATTTCCAGAAAAGAGAACAAATAAAGAGTCTGAAACTCTAAAGCCCCCTGTAACTTCTAAATAATGCAACAAGGTACGTCTTACGTCCAGGTTGTGAAACTGCTCTTCCTTATTGCCCTTCGGGTTAGAACAGAAAGTTGGGAGAGTAATCTCCTGGGATCTGTTATGGGAGCTCGCTACCTTCGGCAAAAACCCCGGATCCACTTTAAGGACAATTCTGTCTGAAAAAACCGATAGGAAGGGCTCCTTCACTGATAGAGCGTGCAGTTCGCTAATCCTTCTGGCTGAAGTGATTGCTACAAGAAAAATTGTTTTAAGGGTTAAATTCTTAAGTGAAATGCTCTGCAGGGGCTCAAAAGGCTCTTTAGTAAGGGCCTGCAAGACTACGGAGAGGTCCCAAGAGGGAAAAGATCTTACTGGGACCGGTCTAGCCCTGGAGAGCGCTTTGAAAAATCTTGTGATTAAGGGTACTGAGGATAGTGATCTTTCTAAATAGACCCCTAGAGCTGACACCTGCACCTTAAGAGTGCTGACGGCGAGCCCTCTATCTGCCCCTTTTTGCAGAAATTCCAGAACTGAGACTAGGTTTTTTACCTCTCTATGTTCTGCATGACAAAAGGACACGTAGACCTTCCAAACCTTGCCATAAATGGCCCTGGTTACTTTCTTTCTACTGGAGAGCAAAGTGGAAATTAGTCTTTCCGAAAAGCCTTTGCTTCTTAGCAATTGCTCCTCAGATACCAAGCAGTGAGTTTTAGCCTGCTTACATCTGGATGATGCACTGGCCCCTGAGTTAACAAATCTGGTCTCAGCGGGAGGTGCCAACCTGGTTTGACTGCCAACTGTAGGATCAGAGAAAACCAAGCCCTTTTTGGCCAAAACGGGGTTATCAGGATTACTGAAACACCCTCTTTTTGTATTTTCCTCAGCACCAGTGGAATTAGCTGAAAGGGGGGAAAAGCGTACCCCAGTTGAAAATTCCACTGCTGTGCTAAGGCGTCTGTCCCTTGAGAACCGTCGTTTCTCTCGAGGGAAAAAAATTGAGGAAGCTGGGTATTCCTTCTTGAGGCGAACAGGTCTACCTGCGGAAGGCCCCAGATACTGGAGATTAGAGTGAACACCTCTGTGTTTAGGCTCCACTCTGCTTCCTGCACTGTCTGTCGGCTTAGATAATCTGCCACCTGGTTCAATGTGCCTTTTAGGTGGGCAGCGGATAGAGACAGAAGACTGGTTTCTGCCCAATCCATAATCTCTGCCGATAGAAGATACAAGGACTTGCTCCTTGTGCCTCCCTGATTGTTTAAGTAGGCTACTGTAGTGGCGTTGTCTGACAGTATCCTGACATGGCACCCTAGGAGGTATGGGGAGAAGGCAGCTAAAGCTGCAGCGACTGCTTTTAATTCTCTCCAATTCGACGATCTTCTGGATTCGTCCTGAGACCATGTCCCCTGTGCCAAGTCCTGACCCATGTGTGCCCCCCATCCCCACATACTGGCGTCCGTTGTGACCACCTTTTCTGTTGGGAAGGACCAAAGAAGGCCTTTCTGTAGAACTTCCTGGCCTCTCCACCACCACAGCGAGCGTCTGACCCTGGGAGGAACTCTTACCCTGGTGTCGAGGCTCTCTGACCTGTGATCCCACTTTCCTAAGAGGAACCTCTGGAGGGGCCTGAAATGCCTCCTTGCCCACTGGATGGCAGGCATAGAAGAAGTCAAAGTCCCCAAGACTGACATGATTCTTCTCACTGAAACCAACTGGTTCGTTTGAAGAACTGAAACCGCCCTCTGAATCCTGACCTTTTTCTCCTCTGGGAGAAAAATCCTTTGTTCCACTGAGTCTATCTGGAACCCCAGAAAGAGTATCTTCTGGGTTGGATTGAGGTTTGATTTTGGGACGTTTACTAGCCACCCCAGAGCCTCCAAGTGACCGCGAGCCCCGGCCAGATCCTCCTGCAACCTCTCCCTGGAGGGGGCAAAGAAGAGGAGGTCGTCTAGGTACGGGATTACCGCAACCCCCTGAAGACGAAGAGGGGCGAGAGCCTCCGCCATTACCTTCGTAAAGATACGAGGGGCTGACGAAAGGCCGAAGGGAAGGGCCCTGAACTGCAGGTGTACAATCTCTTTGCCCATATTCACTGCGAATCTCAAGAACTTTTGAGACTGCGGAGCTATGGGAATGTGCAGGTAAGCATCTTTTAAGTCTATAGATGCCATGAAGCACCCTTTTGTCAGCATGTTCCTGACTGAGAAAATTGAATCCATGCAAAATTTTTTGTAATGGACCAATCTGTTCAGGGGTTTTAGGTTGAGGATTAACCTGTAGCTCCCTGATGGCTTTTTTATCAAAAAAATGTGAGAGTAGAACCCCCTGCCCCGTTCTTCCGGGGGTACTGAAACAATGACCCTCTGGTATCTCAGATCCTTTAACAGGTTCTTCATGGCTAGGGCCTTTGTGACGTCCCTTGACAGGTTTGTCACATAGAATTTTTCTGGCGGGGGTTCCAAAAACTCTATTTTGTAACCCTGGGACAGCATGTCCAGAATATATCGATTTTCTGTCATGCTGGCCCAAGGAAGGAGAAAACTCTGAAGTCTTCCCCCTACTGGGAGGCCCAAGTCATTGGGTCTTTCCGGAGGTCGCAGGAGGATGGAAAAGGACATTTCCCTTTCCTTTACCTTTCTGCGACGTCCAGTTCCTCCTTTTCTCCTGGGGTCTGAGCCCGGGGGGGACGAAAAAACTTTTTTGCTGGTTGCTTTTTCTTTTTGATTGGAAAAGACTTCTTTTTGTCCGCTGTCCTATCTAACACAGCGTCCAAGTCAGGGCCAAAAAGTAAGTCACCCTGAAACGGGATTCCACAGAGTTTGTTCTTGGAAGCCGCGTCTCCTGGCCAGGTTTTTAACCATAAAGCCCTTCGGGCTGAGTTAGCCAGGGCTGCAGATCTGGCTGTCATTTTAATAGACTCAGCTGAAGCATCAGATATATATGCTACTGCAGTTGAGAGGGTAGAGAAAGATTCCAAAATTTCTTGTTTTGGGGAGTCTGCTGCAATATGGGCCTTAAGTTGGTTTAACCAGAACTCCATATTTCTGGAAACGACCGTAGTCGCCATAGCAGGTTTTAGGTTTCCCATAATGGATTGCCAAGCTCTTTTTAGCTGCAAGTCCAACCTCTTGTCCATGGGGTCTTTTAATACTCCCATGTCTTCGAATGCTAGGTCAGTCGATCTTGAGACCTGGGAGAAAGCGGCATCAAGTTTTGGATTTTTATTCCAGACTTCTGCCGGGTTTTCATCGAAAGGAAAACGCCTTTTTAAATTTTTAGGGAAAAAAAGGCTTCCTTTCTGGCTCTGCCCACTCCTTTAATAGCCTCAGATATGACTGGGTGCACTGGGAAACTGCGACTCTTAGGTTCGCTGAGTCCTGCGTACATTTTGTCATGCAGGGACAACTCTTTTCCTCTAACCCTAAGGTAGTACAAATTGCCTTCAACAGGCCATCCACCTGTTCCAAAGACAATTTAAACTTAGAAGGGAATTCCTCACCTTCCTCATCCCCCTCAGATTCTTCTCTAGACTGGGTGGGGGAAAGTCCCTCTTGGGTGAGAGATAACTCATTCTCTACCGACGGGATCACAGGTGAGCCTAGGGAGGATTGTGAGGCAGATGGTTGACTCAGGGATGGGTTCACTAGTGAAGAGCGGAAAGACTGTATAGTCGCATCAAGCTCCTTTTTGACTGATGCGATCAGATCGCTGCAAGCGGAGGAAGCTTCTTCTTTCACTAGTGCATCTATGCAGACCTGACATAAGGTCTTCTTCCATCCCTCTGGTAGTTTAGCTTTACATGAGGGGCATTTCCTTTTCACTGGATCAGAGCTCTTGGCCTGCCATGAGAAAAAGAAGAAAAAACCCAAACCCGTGAGACAACCCATCCCTATTGAAAGGCTCACCACAGGTGCACAATGAAGGATAAAGCAACTGCTTCATGTGCCCAGACAGGCCCCTGCCACCGGGGGGGGGGGGGGGGGGGGGTTGGGGAGAGAGACCTTAAGGTAAGGGAGGACAGCAAATACTGTCCCTTACCTGGGCCTTGCTGGTGCTTGTGCCTGTCCCACTCGCTGCTGCCGACTCCATTGATGAGGCGCTTGCGATAACTCGTGGCTAAAACGCCGGTTCCGGACTCCAATAGCGCCAGTGCGCCGGACCAGAACCAGCTAATAAGCACCAGCCCCGTCCCTCCCTTCTCCTCCTGCGACTTCCGGCGGAAATGACGCCGCGCGCCTGCTCCGTAGGCCCCGCCCCTTCCGGACGCCTCACTTCCGGCGGATGGAGCACAGCATGCCACCCCCAAGATGGCGGCGGCGTTTTCAAACAGCAGCAAGTGGACCGGCATACATTTCAAAAAACAAGCCGGCCATTGCTGCTGTACACCGCCACCCAGGGGCAGAACCCACAGCAGTCTAGCTCCAGTGAGCACCATGAAGGAGGAGAAGGAGCCCAGCCATCAGCACCGTAGCATCGCTGTGGAATGGGAGGGACAGCTCCCCTGAGGTATGAAAAATGGTGGAGTAGGATCCTAGGCCCTCGGGATAGCACCTAAGAGCCCTGTCTCCCACGAAGTGTTCCCTCCGGAGGAAACACAAAAACTGACCATATGTGGGAAGGAGCCTCCTTTTAAAGTTTGGTGGAAGAGGTGTTTCCTGTGGACAAAGGGAGGAGTCACTCTCTCAGGTGCTGTCCTGAAAGACGATTAGGGAAAATAGGGTTTTCCTCCGTCTGCAGAATTCGACCATATCGGAGGCGGACGATATCGGGTGTCAGCGGATGCTCATCCACTGACACCCGCTATCCCATAGGCATGCATGTATGTCCGTTTTTCATCCGAAAACGGATGGATGAAATACAGACATACGGTCCGCATGTGTAAATGGGGCCTTTAAAAACGAACCTTTAATTTACTAGCGCCTTTTTATTTTTAACTCCCCCCCCCCCCCCCCCAATTGTGACTCTTCTCTACTACACAATCATGTGATCACTAGAACATAAATTATTACATAAAAAAAATAAATAAATAGACAGCCCGCAAAACGTCAGAGAATCCAAAAGATTGCAGTGTGCCTCTGTTTAATGCTGTAAAATGTCGGATAGAAATACAGTAGGGAAAAAAATTCTAATATTTATGGGCATCTAGGCTTCAATGATCTGTGACCACTTGAGGGAGAGTAAAGCATAAACCCAAAAATAAAGCTTACAAGACTACTGATAAAAACCATACCTTAACTAATTTCAAGTGTTAGATCTGGAAGAAAACCTTAAAGTGGTTCTGCACACACTTTTTTTTTTCTTGTAATGTTAAAATAATTTTTATTATTTCAATGCTCTCACATTTTTGGTGTCCGTCCGTTGTCTGTGTCCGTAATTCTTAAAATTCTGAACATTTAAAATATATACCAGCAGCAATGTCATTTTGCTTGTGGGCATTTAAAACCCACAAGCATTTACTTCCTTGTTCCCTTTCTTTATGGGAACCAGCATGCCTAACGTTCGCCGAAATCTCGCAAGATTTCGGCAGGAGACCCATAAATCTTGCGAGATTTCGGCGGATGTCCGCACGGACTCCTGGGATCAATGACACCAGATCCCAGGAGACAGTGCGGCATGACGAGGATCGCCGCACAGACCCCGCCCACCCCCGAAGAGACAGAGCAGCAATTACAAGGGAAGTGAAAAAAAAAAAAAACACGCCATTTAGTACCCTTTGCCTGATTTGGAAGGCAAAGAGATTTACTAAATGAAGTGTGTGCAGAGCCGCTTTAAGTAAAGACTATGGTGCTCTACAACCACAAGGTGGCATAGATGCACACATTGCCATTTAAATGCACTGAGGAAAAAGGTGCAGCAGCACTAGCTTCCTACCAGACTAGTTTTAACACTTCCTGTTATCGCAGTCTTTGGCTTGTCTGCCCGAGTACGGATATCTCTACTAATATTTTCTGCTGCTCTGCCCAAGTACTGATAGTTTACATGCCATAATCTTTTATCTGTGGCTTTCTGTGAAAACCTTACCCAGTAAAAAAAGAAATAACCCTCACCCAGTTATAATTATGTTTGCTGTAAAAAATTTACATTTGTTATCTAAATGGGGATTTTTGTTTTATTTGCAATACTATCCATAGCTCTTTAGCAAAAGTGGGAACATTTTATCACCTGCTCCAAGCCTGCATAGGTCAAGATTGTTAAGCTTAATCACTGCTAAAACATAATTTCCCATGGCTTCAGCTTCCAAACTGCAATACAGGGCTTAGTAAATGCGTTAATCACAGCTAAATATGAACATATGCTTTTTTCTCTGCTACTGTTTTATCCTGGAAATTTTAATACCCTGCAATGGAAAGAAGCAGCTGTCTCCTCAAAACACACAAAGGCCTAACTCAGACGGGGCTGAACCACCATACCACACTACATATGTATTGGCAAAATGTTCCAACAAAAAAATACAGCTATTCAAATCTTTGCTTCAATCTAAAATGAAGTTGAAAATTGTCTTTGCACTCTCAACCAACTTGTGAACACTGATCGGCTTATTTTCCAGGGAAAAAAACTCAGTGTAACATGAGGCTATGATAGCAATAAAATGGCAATGGCTTACATGACTGTTTTGTGGCCTATTCACACATAAGCACTCTTTTGCGGTATATTAACGCACATTGTGTTAAGGCAGGGCTATCATTATGAATAGCCTATCAACACAAAAGGAAAAAAACATGATCACTTAAATTTTGTTTATTTTTTTGCAACACAGACCACTACAATGTATAAAAGAGTTGGGGTGCATTATGTTGTGCTCTATTGTACAATCTACTGGGGTGCTATAAAAAAAAAGGGCACTCCTAACACACTGCACATAGAGCAGGTGTATTGCCACTACGTATGTGAATGGCTCCTGATCTGATGAAAAGTGAAATCTGGTTACGAGAGATGCTGGGTTACTTTATACTGCTATACATCTAGGAGGAAAACAGTAATTTTTTAAAAGTGATACCCAAAAAAAAAAAAAAATTATTATAATACAGCTTTCCAAACCTTAGGTGTGATGGCTTGCATTAGTTTTGTATGTTTCATCTGGTCATCCTCCCAGTGAGCCTGTTATTTTTAAACTTGCGTTAACAGACCAAGCTGTCCAGCGAAAGTGATAGAGGGTTGTGACAAATGATTTACCATTGACAGAGGTGCTTACAATGGTCAGCTTTTATTCATTTGCAATAAGTAAAACCTTTATCTCAAAAAAGGAAAAGAAAAAAAGTGCTTACAACAAAAAGTATTAGCTGGCACTCAACTTTAATTTTTTAGTCAAGCCCATCTGCTAGAACCTCTAACACTACCTTCTCCCCAGATTGACATTGCTGCTGTCCAAGGGTTGGCTCCGTTGCTCCTTTTTCCAGAGAGGAGACACCTTAAGACAGGTTACTGGCTGAATCACCAAGTAAGAATACATGAAGAAAAAAAAAAAAAAAAGCCAAAAAAAAGAAAATGAATGTAGCCGCCACATTAAAGGATTGGTAAACTGCAGTATATTCAGTTTTTGTCTTTGGGTTTAATACGGCTTTAAAACCCAAACCGCAATCTGACATCATGATATTAAGAAGCAGGGAAAAAAAAAAAAAAAAAAAATCTAACAAGAGGCTATTCAGTTCAAAGCCGTATTCTATACATCAAAAACATCTGCTATATCCAAGTATTGTGCCAAACAGGAACACAATTTATTTCAGCTGGTAGCTTCATTTTTTAATTTGCAAAATAGTGTAAAGACCATAAATGCTTAATTGCCCATAGCAACCAAACAATCAGCTTCAATCAATTCAGTTTAGTCTGTTTAAAGAAAGTGGACTTGGGACTGGCTGATGTAAATTACCACACAACTGCTTTTTGCACCATGCTATGAGTAACTAGTCTGCAGCCAAGCTAAGGTCGGGGATGCAAGCTTTTAAAATTCCAAAATCATTTTACCTGATACACTAAGCAAGAAAATTATGGGTTAATTATCAGAATATAAAACAGACAGACAATCAAGTCATGGCAAATAAACCTGTGTTTGGCTTCTATATACATACAGGACAGTGGCGTACAGCAATGGGAATCTTACCTTTCTCGCACAAATTCTGCCAGTTCTTTGATGGACAGCTGGCCATGTTTCATGTTGTGGTACAAGACAGCAAACCCAGCGTTCTTATCACCCTGAAAAATAATGAAAATGCATCCATCAATCCAAACATGGAAATTCATCTTAAAACAAGAAATCAGTCTACAAGCAAAGGCAAACACATTAGCCTCATAAAGAAGCATGGTGAAAAGTGTACAATCATGGGGATGAATCCAGCATCCCAGAAAAAAGAGAAATACAGAAACAGGGATAAAGACAAAAAGGCAGAGAGATGACACACACACACACACACAAAAGATAGAAAAACAGCAGAACGGCAAATAGGGACACAACGGAAAGAAAGCCAAAATAACTGTATGTGTAAGAATCTGTACTGTACATCCATTATCAAATCTGCCTGGCTCCTTACAGGGGAAGAAGGAAAGAGGGATTGCGAGATGTGGTATGATCTTATAAGACAGTGTGAATCACAGATGTGTAAGCCTGCATAGGACACCTGCAAACGCAGACAATATGCAAGGATGTCAGATGACAGAGCTAGCCTCTGGCTGGTGACAAAGCAAGCCTGTGTGCAGCTAAATGGCACAGAAGGAGCCTGTGTGCTGGGCTGAAGCGGCACTCCTTGTTGCCCAGGAAAACGAGTCGCCCATAGTTACTAGATCAGCTCTCTGAATGCCAACAAGGCCACAGCTAACGCCCACATTTCCCCAAAATAACTTGTCTAAAATCAAAAGCCATTTACAAGAAAAATTACAATTCATTTTAGAACAGCATCAGACATTTTCATCGTATAATATGACCAATTAGCATTTACTTAGTATACTGTATGTAGCGCATGCAAATCAAATTAATGATCAGGAAAGTTCAAATGACCTTACTTCACCATAGAGCATACTAGGAAAGCAAATGAATTGCATCATGTCCTCTCCAAACAAGATTACAGTAGTTATGATTATGTCTGATTATATAGAGTTTAGCAGAATAGTGCAATAAATGCATATTGAAACGCAGTTCTGCTTATCTGTATTTTAAAACCTCTAAATCAGAATAATGAACCTGAAAGCTGACAATTGCTTTATAATAGAGAAGTTAGATAACCCACACCCTATTCTAAATAGAATATCACTGAATATTCTGATTGGTTTATTATATACAGGTTATTAGATAGAAGATAAACTGAGAAGGAGAGGAAACATCATTTCTTATGCAAAAATGTTCTCTGGTTCAATAACCAGACATATGGGGGGTTTATTTCCTAAAGCTGGGGAGTGCAAACTCATGGCTCATTTCTGCATAGAAACCGATCAGCTTCCAGGATTTAATTTTCAAAGCTTAAAGAATAAGCGTACCTTTTGTAATATGTTCCATCCATATTCAGGGTGTCATGTAACATGTTACAAATCCGCCGGCCCCCACATCGCCCCAGCTCCCTGATGTAGCAGGCGGCAGGGGATCTTTCCTTCCTTCAAAGAACGTGGCCATGCGTGGCTCCGCTCCCACCAAACCGTGTCACAGATCTGTGAATTAAAAACTACAAGATCCGGCAGCCTTAGCAGCTGTCGGCTTGCAGTTCTCAATGAACTACCACGGCGCTGTTGAGTGCTGTGGTAGTTCATTGATGCTTCCTGCTAGTGTGTAACTGCTTGACCATAAAATGTACGGCCAAACAGATTACACACAGAGCCTACAAGAGCCCTGCATTGGGTGCAATGCTTAACAGGCTCCCAATAAAGAAAAAAATAAATGCACATTTTTTACCTGCAAAATGGATTTTTTTTTTTTTTTAAGGTGAACTTACCCTTTAAATCAGTGGTCATCGACCCTGTCCTCAGGGCCCACTAACAGGAAAGGTTTGCAAGATAACTGCTCAGTGATTAGTCTGCATCTCCCCAAGGTAATACATAAAACCTGGCCTGTTAGTGGGCCCTGAGGACAGGGTTGATGACCACCGATTTAAAGGGTTGTAAACCTTCACATATACCCAGTGAAGAGAATAACTTCAGATAATACACAGATTAAACAAATCCTCCTACATGCGTTTTACATGTTTATTTGCAGTCTTCCCTTGTCTACAACCCTTGAAAAGTGCAGATTTGTGATAAAAACATTATGCATCTGTGAGAAGTCCAGAGGAGGGGGTAGAGAGCTGCAGTTACAGCTTTTGTACACTGTGCGATAGCTGATTGGAGGAAAGGGACACCCACCCCCCTCCTCCACATAGGCAGAGAAAAAAAAAAAAAAAAAAGAAGATCATGCAGAGCGGTTTTCTGAACGGACCAGCTCTGTGCTGAGCTCCCTCCCAGTCACACAATTACCTCGTGTTGGGAAAACGGCTCAGAAGTGACTCATGCTGATAACAGAGGAACAAAGCACCAGAGAGAAATTACACTTAAGCCTGCAGGATTTTTCATCCCATTGTTTCATTTATTACACTGAGCTTTAGTTCACACCGGTGCGACTTTGGAATCACACTACTTCAGCAAGATTTCAAAGCCGCATATCAGTGCGATTTGCACTGCCAATTTTATTGTGGCTTGCGACTTCATTTAACAGAAGTCTATGCAAGTCGCATTGAGAAAAAGAAAATCTCTAAAATGTAGTGCAAGAACCTTTTTCATAATCATTGCGACATGAGTCGCAGCGATATGAACGGTTCCATTGCTGGCAATGGAGTGCGACTTGTCATGCAATTTGAAACTGTCAAATTGCATGACAAGTCACACTGGTGTGAACGGGGCTAAAAATCCATCCAGACTGGGCTTATAAAAACACCAGTTCCCTTGGCAGCAAAAAAAGCTCACATAGAGCATTTTTGTACAGGAGTTTAGGAGAGCTTAGGAGCAGCCAGCATTTTTTTCTGCCAAAAAACTGCTCTCAAAAACATAAAAACAGAAGGATTTTTTTTTCTGCCTCTAAACGCTGAGCTTAAAATACGCCTCTAAATGTCCCAATGAGCATGGACACATAGGATAACATTGAGCTGGTTCTACAGGCAAAAACACAAAACTCCTGTAGAAGCAACGTTTTTCTAAGCACAAGTGCATGGACCTTTAAAGTGATTGTAAATAATTTTTTTCTTTTTTTTCTAAATAACAAAACATCTCCAAGGGGGTGTTAAGCTCTGTGCAAAGAAATTGCACAGAGCGGCCCGAACCTCTCCTTCCCGGATCCCCCGCTGGCGCTCCTGGCTCCTCTTTGTCCAGTACTTGTGCATGCTCACTCCTGAGCCCTAGCTGCTGCGTTTATTCACACAGACAATGGGACTCGGCCTCGCCCCTGCTCCCTCGTGCCCCAGCATAGCCAGTGAGACACAGAATTGAGGGGAGAGCAGAGCTGCAGCACTGGATAGAATGAGGGCTCAGGTAGGGGGTCGAGGGGCCAAAACCTGGGCCTAAACATTTTTTACCTTAATGCAAGGAATGCATTAAGGTAAAAAATGTTTAGGCTTTAGAACCCCTTTAAACACTTCTCCTTAGGTGGACGTCATATGACAACCTGGACTTGAAGTGGAGATATCTGAATGATGCCTGCAGTTACAGGCATCATCCAGAAATCTCTTTTTTTTCAGCTGGAAAATCCCTCACATTTAGCCACTCTATTGCTTTTATGGGTGTCAGGAGGGGATTCCCCACCACCAATGCTTCTCCAGTCTCTCCCATGCAATTGGGGAGCTGGAGAATGAATCCGTCTCCAGCGGCGGATTTACTATAGGGACAGCCATGGACCAGATGGTCCCCTATGACCCTTGGAGGCCGAAATCGATGTCATGTGGTGCCAGCAGATGTAAAACACTGCCAATTTTTTTCTGTGGATTTATTTTTTTAATCTCAGGCTTTCCAGCATAGAGAAGAGATGTGGGGGATTATAGACCCCAGATTTCTCTGAAGAGGACCTGTCATGCCCCTATTCCTATTACAAGGGATGTTTACATTCCTTGTAATAGGAATAAAAGTGATTTAAAAATAAAAATTAAAGAGAAAGTGTAAAAATAAAAACAAACAAAATCCTAAATTCTAAAAGCACCTCCATCCCCTCGTGCTCGTAAGCAGAAGCAAACGCATATGTAGGTCGTGTCCGCATATGTAAATGACGTTCAAACCACACGTGAGGTATCGCCTCAAACGTTGGAGTGAGAACAATAACTCTGTAACTCCAAAAAATGTTAAGACGTCACCTATGTAGATTTTGAAGTACCAAAGTTTGGGGCCATTTCACGAGTGTGTGTAATTTTAAAAGCGTGACATGTTGGGTATCTCTTTCCTCGGCGTAACATCTTTCACATTGTACAAAAAAATTGGGGCAAATTTTTTTTTTAACAAAAAAATTGCGTTTGAAAAATTGCTGCGCAAATATCGTGTGACATAAAAAATTGTAATGACTGCCATTTTATTTCCTAGGGCCTCTGCTAAAAATATGTAATGTTTGGGGGTTCTGAGCAAAAACAATTATGATTTTTACATGTAGGAGAGGAATGCCAGAATTGGCTTAGGCTGGAAGTGATTAAAGTTACCATATGAGCTTACTTTGCAAAGTCATACAGAAGGAGTTGGGGCTATATAAATCAGCAGAACAAAAAAGGTGTCAGTTATAAATAAAAAAAAACAAAAAAAAAAAAAAACACCCACAAACAATTTCTACGTGTAAATTTCAAGCCATAAACTTTCATGGACCTAAAACTAGAAAACAAAAACATGAAAACAATGGTATTCTTGAAAAAGTTGTCACTGACAAAACACGTTTGAGCAGAGCCTTTTAACAGACAGGGTTGTAGTCTTACAAGGCACAGAGTGATTCTGTAGAGCCTGGTTGCCTGGTAGCAAGAAAAGGAACCCTGGTGGTTGGAAGTTATATAACAACCAATGAGGTTTACATGGTGCTTTGTTACCCATGAGTTGCTTCATTTCTGAATCTGTAAATAGGGGGTGACTAATGCACAAACCACTCAGGAAAAAGATAAACCACAATAAATTACAAAGCTAAAAAATGCAGCAGCCACCATAAAAGTGTTTTCACACCAAGCAATGATATAAAAATAAATAGTAATGTGTATCTGTCCTTTTGGAAGATTCCAAAGGATGTGCGTTTATTGGAGTTAGCAAGCGCCACATTACTATTTATTTTTATATCATTTCTGAATCTGCGTTATAAAAAAGGATAAAAAAAAGAAATTTTATTTCTATGCATTTCTGCTCTTCCTATTCTTCCTTGCTATTAGATGGTGGAGCAGGTAGAAAAGGTTATCAAGCTGGAAAAGCTTGCCATGAGTTACAGTGCTGAACGGTCATTTTATACTTTGAAGTCATTCAAAAGGTTGCTAATGTGTGAATGGGCACCAATACCTTCATCCACCATATGAATTTATAAATACCATATTAGCACAAAGTTTTCCTAAGACCTCTATGACACTAGCAGTTAAGGGTTGGTAAAACCACATGGCTTAACTGCATTTTACTTCCCCTAAAGCCGCTTCCCCTGATGCTGCAAAGGCTGTGGCCGGGAGTGTGGCTGTGATGCTTTGCATTGTGCAATGGCAAAAATGATCCCCGCTATCTACTGAAATGAGTTGCAGGAGATCAGCAGCACTGAGATGAAACAAGGGATGTAAAGTATTTCATTTTTAAAAAATTACGGTTATGATACACAATGCACAATTTAGCAAACCAAATGTCATTCAACTAGGGTTATACCTACTTTAAACCCCTACCTTCCAAATCCTCCCCGATTAATATATTGTAGGGCAAGCACCAAGGCAAAAACAATAAAAAGGAATGCAGCAGTGCAGTAAAAAAAAAAAAAAAACCCCGGAACAGTAATTATTTTATATGATCATTCAGATCAGATACTACTTACTTTGCTTTAAAGTGGGGTTGCGGTCAAAAAAAGAAGGGGCTTAAAAATCATTTAAAAAAATGTTAAAAAATAAATAAATTTTTACTCACCTCCAAATGCCTGTTGCTATGGGGTCCCTCGTAGTCTGCCACCTTCATTGCCCGGGCTAAACGTCACTTCCCCCTCGGCGCCGCACAGTCATCTGGGACCTGTCACGTGTCCCAGATGACTGAGTGTCAAATCACGGCGCACGGCGACGCTCGCGCATGCGCAGTGGGTGCCCGGCTGTGAAGCCACAGCCGGGTTCCCACATTAGGAATGCCGGCGTCGCGAGCGGCTTGTGGAACGAGGGGGGGGCCTTGGGACAGGTAAGTGTCCAATTTTTTAACAGTCAGCAGCTGCAGTATTTTTAGCTGCTGACTTTTTAAAAAAAAAATTATTTTTTCCCCAGGACGGAGCTCCGCTTTAAGTACACATTGACATGTGCTAAATGCACTTGAATTGACGTGCACCAACATCCATTTTTTTTTTCTTTAAAAACAACAAACATGTTATACTTACCTGCTCTGTACAATAGTTGTGCACAGAGCAGCCCAGATCGCCCTACTTTTGGGTCCCTCGCTGGGGCTCCTGCCCCCCCCCGAGTGCCCCCCACAGCAAGCAGCTTGCTATAGGGCACCCGAGCCAAGGCTGTGTCCATTAAGACACGGAGCCGCAGTTCGGCCCTGCCCCCTCTCTCTCCTCATTGGCTCACTGACTTTGATTGACAGCAGTGGGAGCCAATGGCGCCACGTTGCCATCTCAGCCAATGAGGGGGGGGGGGAAGAGTCCTGGGCAGCTGAGACACTCCTGCAACATCGCTGGATCAAGATGGGCTCAGGTAAAGCAACCTCGGCCCTCCAGCTGTGGTGAAACTACAAATCCCATCATGCCTCTGATTTAGGAGTCATGCATGCTATTGTTAGGGTCTTGCAATGTCTTATGGGACTGGTAGTTTCAAAACAGCTGGAGGGCCGAGGTTGCCTACCCCTGTATTAGGGGGTGCTGGGGCAGCTGCTGCACACAGAAGATTTTTTAATCTTAATGCATAGAATGCATTAAGATAACAAACCTTCTGACTTTACAACCACTTTATGCAATAGATGTTGGATTGTTTTTGCACAGGGCCCCCACTGTGCAACGCAGTCCACTGTATGTGGCTTGAAGGGGATCTCAAACCCAGTAGACACTCTCATATACAAAAGAAAGCTTGGTTTTATAATATCATATTTTTCATGCACATTTACAGTGGCTGAGAAAAGTTATGAAATTCATGCAGGCCGATAAAAACAGGATTTAAAAAAATCTATAAAAGTTTTTTTTTTCAAATACAAAATGTTTAATACTTGTGTCCAACATGTACAATATACAGTAGGTACTCCTATGTATTTATCAAGGTGAAAATAGACATTTACACTGCCAATGGGCTACCCCAGGCCAAAATAAACAGAGGTTTGCTGGTAATAAATTAAACCATCAACGGTAAGCAGAGAATCACCAAAATCAAAAAAATAGTAAAATTAAGAAAATACTACAATTCATTTAATTGCTAAATTCCTTTGCCTCCTAAGCCAGAAGAGCTTTACAGTAACACCAAACCAAAATAATGCATATTTCAGAGCAAATTAAACTAGGTGGAACAAGTGGCTATTATGTGTTGCACAAGGGTTAAGTCTGCAGCAAACAGCTGAAGTATGGAGATTGGTGTAGGAGGGTTCTGGAAATAAGTTCTGTGCATTGATATCATTAAGTTCCGGAGACATCTGGATACACAGGAAGTAGGAAATCAAATTAGCAATGGTCTGGCATTTTATGTAAAAGAATGGAAGCAATGATAAGTGAATAGCGTCAAAGAACTTGCACTGAAAGGACATCGCACAGACATTAAGAATGGTGCTCTAGCAATACTGTGGAAAGTGTATACTTATACAATGTTAAGTTAACCATTTTCCATTACATACATGTGTCTTTAATAGAAAGCAAAAGTGCAGTAAAATTCCACAGCATCCAGGAAACTGCAGTCCCAACATTGTAGTCTGGCTAAACAAAATAAAACAATAAAAGAATATAGGGTAATTTGTAGGATGTTAATTCACCTTTTAATTTTTTCTGAAAAGGTGAACTTACACTTTAAACAATTTTATGCAAGTATGGAGCGTAGAAAAGTCAGAATTCTGTATCTGCATACCTGTTCTGGGTCAGGGTTTCCTATTATTGAAGAAGTAGGGTTTGCATAACAGCCAGGCAGATAATATGGAGAGGTCAACAATGGCAGCCTTTGTATTTCCATTATGACTGATTATCTTTAAAGCATTAAAATGAAAAAATAAAACCACAAGCTCATAACAAAAAAGGAATAGCAGCTTTTGATAACACCTCTTTCCACATCTAGATGGTTTCCATCTCCTGCACTGAATTATGGCCAGCATCAATCATCCCATTTCCTCTAAGGCTTGATTTACAACTATGCATTTTTTTAGTGTATGGATTGAAGACTGAGTTGCGGCCTTGCAGATCGGAGCTATGGAGGCTTGGCGATGCACTGCCCAAGAAGCACTAACAGCCCTGGTGGGAGTGCGCTTTAATATGAAAAGGAGGAATTCTCCCCTTTAATCCATAAGCTTGAACAAATCCATTTAGAAATTGTAGATTTTGGCGCTGCCTGTCCTCTTTTAGGACAGTCTGGCAACACAAACAAAATCTCTGTTTTACAAATCTGAGCAGTCGCTTTTAAATAGACCTTGACTGCTCTAACCACATCAAGAGAATGTAGTGACTTTTCTTCCACAGAACGAGGTTCTGGAAAAAATGAAGGCAGAACAATATCCTGGTTTAAATGAAAACCTGACAACTACCTTCAGTAGAAAATTAGGATGAGGCCGCAATACAACCTTATCCTTATTAAATAATCAAATATGGCTCTTTACAGGAAATAGCAGCCAACTCTGATACTCTTCTTGCAGAAGATATGGCAACCAAGATAACAATTTTCCTCGTCAAGAGGATCAAGGGAATATCTTGAATCGGTTCAAAAGGCTGTTTTAGTAAAGCCGACAGGACTAAATTTAAGTCCCAAGGGTCCTGGGGTGACATAACTGGGTGATTAATCCACATTACCCCCTGAATAAGGTTATAAACCTACGTATTCTAGGTAGCTGACTGCGGTGATCAGACTTTGGTTTAACGGGCTACCGATTAATCTATCAAGTATAGATCGTCTAAGTAGGCTAGTATCGTTCTACTTTGAGCCCTTAACCTGGCTAAAGGAGGAGCCAGGATCTTTATAAACACTCCAGGTGCAGTAGCTAGCCCGAAAAGGTAGAGCTACAAACTGGAAATTAAGATTTTCTACCTCGAAGCGTAGAAATTTCTGGTGAGCGGGGAAGATCGGCACATGGAGATAAGCATCCTGGATGTCTATTGACGCCAGAAGTTCTCCCCCTTGTAGGAAGGAGGCTACTGATCAGATAGACTCCATGCAAAAAAAGGAGTTTAGATCTTTGAGATCCAGAATGTCCATTTGGATTTAACTAAGCCCCAACCTCTGCTCTTACATGTGGACCACCATGACCACTTTTGCCCAAAAAAATGGTCCAATGCTTGAGAGAAAGA
Source organism: Lithobates sylvaticus (assembly GCA_028564925.1). Lineage (NCBI taxonomy): Eukaryota > Metazoa > Chordata > Amphibia > Anura > Ranidae > Lithobates > Lithobates sylvaticus. Next base: position 401,640,353 of record CM053026.1, read on the forward strand.
CTTCTTCTCTGGATCCTTAGTAACGTTTGATCTGAGAAAAAAAAAAAAAAAAACGAGGACATGGGAACTCTTGGAACTCCAGCTTGTACCTTGGAGCTATTGAGGAAGTCCTCCATTTGTCTTCCTGTTAGATCCTTGAGAACTGCAGAAGAATTCCCCCTATTGAGCGAGTGGGGCGCCTCCTCATAAGTAGGCTTCAGTATCTTGTAGGTTTCCTCCCGCAGGACCTCTTTTGTCCCTGGGGTTAATTATTAGGATTACCTTTTGAACCTGACGGCAGAAGCCATCGTGACAGCCTGGAGGCTGATGCCCCTGACACAAAAGAAGAAAAATATTTACTCCTTTACTTAAATGGCAAAAGGGGGTACTTTTCCCACTAGAAGTTCTTTGGATGAATTATCCAAACATCCTCAAATAGCTATTTCACCGCAAAAGAAGACTAGACAGGAGCTTCTGCATGGGAAAAAAAGGGAATACAAAGACACTGAATTTCAAAAGAGCCAACTTCCCTAAACTACGAACCTTAGTAGAAGGCATAACTTGGAATAAAATCTTAGGAACAAAGGAGGAGAGATGCGTTTAGAAGAGTGAACAAAAGTCCTGGATGGCTTAACTCCAATGTAAGTGTATATAAAAGCAAAGGAGAAGGCCTTCAAAAAATACAAGGTTGAGGGATCATCATCAGCATTCAGACTATATAAAGAATGCAACAAGAAATGTAAGTGTGCGATAAGGACAGTTAAGATAAAACATGAAAGACAAATAGCGGAGGAGAGTAAAAAAAATCCCAAGAAATTCTTTAATCACTTTTCGACCGACGCACGACTATATACGTCTTGATTTTGAAGAGGGATAGCTCGGTAACGGCAGCAGCTGCTGCCACAACCGAGATATCCATCCCTTCAGGCGCTGGTCGTAATTCCGATAACGGTGGTCATCGCGGCAGATTGGCCGCGAGATCACCATTATCGGCGGCGGGAGAGGTGCCCCCCCTCCCGCCGCTTACCGGAGCTGTCGTCAGCGGCGGAGGCGATCGGGACCTGTCCGTGGCTGGGTATAGAGACGAGTGAGCCTAAGATGGCCGCCACCCGTCTATACCATAGCAGGGCGGAAGCGACGTCAAAACGTCACTTCCGCCCATACGTCTTAAAAGGCACATTTTACAAATGTCATTTTTTTTATTTTTTTTTGCATTTAAGTCCAAATATGAGATCTGAGGACTTTTTGACCCCAGATCTCATATTTAAGAGGACCTGTCATGCTTTTTTTCTATTACAAGGGATGTTTACATTCCTTGTAATAGGAATAAAAGTGAGCCAATTTTTCTTTTTTTTTTTTTTTTTTTTTTTTTTAACCACTTCAATACAGGGCTTTTAAAACACCCTTCCTTACCAGAGCACTTTTTGCGATTCGGCACTGCGTCGCTTTAACTAACAATTGCGCGGTCGTGCGACGTTACACCCAAACAAAATTGACGTCCTTTTTTTCCCACAAATAGAGCTTTCTTTTGGTGGTATTTGATCGCCCCTGCGGTTTTTATTTTTTGCGCTATAAACAAAAGAAGAGCGACAATTTTGAAAAAAAAACACAATATTTTTTACTTTTTGCTATAATAAATATCCCATTTTTTTTTAAAAAAAACTATTTTTTTCCTCAGTTTAGGCCGATACGTATTCTTCTACATATTTTTGGTAAAAAAAAAAAAAAAAAAAAAAAAAAAAAAAAAAAAAAAAAAACGCAATAAGCGTATATTGATCGGTTTGCGCAAAAGTTATAGCGTCTACAAAATAGGGGATAGATTTATTGAATTTTTTTTTTTTTTTTTTTTTTTTACTAGTAATGGCGGGGATCTGCGATTTTTTTTTTTTCGTGACTGCGACATTGCGGCGGACACTTCGGACACTTTTGACACATTTTTGGAACCATTCACATTTACACAGCGATCGTTGCTATAAAATTGCAATGATTACTGTGTAAATGTGACTGGCAGGGAAGGGGTTAACACTAGAGGGCGCTGGAGGGGTTAATGTGTGTCCCTATAGGAATGATTCTAACTGTAGGGGGAGGGGACTTAAGGGGAGGAGACCGATCATGTGTTCCTCTGTACTGGGATCACATGATCGGTCTCCTCCCCGCTGACAGGACGTGGAGCTGTGTGTTTACACACACAGCTCCACGGTCCCGCCGTTTTAACGGGCAATCGCGGGTGCCCGGCGGACATCGCGGCCGCCGGGCACTTGCACCGGGTCCCGAGCGATGCCGCAGGCCGCCGGGAATCCGAGGACGTCATATGACGCCCACCCAGGATGGTAGATCCACCTTGTGGGCGTCATATGACTATGGAGCGGTGTTGAAGTGGTTAAAAACAGTGTAAAAATAAATAAAATCAAGAAAAATAAATAAGAAATATTTTTTTTTTAAAGCGACCCGTCCCGACGAGCTCGCGCGCAGAAGTGAACGCATACGTGAGTAGCGCCCGCATAGGAAAACGGTGGTCAAACCACACATGTGAGGTATCGCCGCGATCAGTAGAGGGAGAGCAATAATTATAGCCGTAGACCTCCTCTGTAACGCAAAACATGCAACCTGTAGAAGTTTTTTAAACGTCGCCTATGGAGATTTTTGAGGGTAAAAGTTTGATGCCATTCCACGAGCGGGCGCAATTTTGAAGCGTGACATGTTAGGTATCAATTTACTCAGCGTGAAATTATCTTTCACAATATATAAAAAAATTGGACTAACTTTACTGTTGTCTTATTTTTTTTATTCCAAAAAGTGAATTTTTTCCAAAAAAAGTGTGCTTGTAAGACCGCTGCGCAAATACGGTGTGAAAAAAAGTATTGCAACGACCGTCATTTTATTCTCTATGGTGTTAGAAAAAAAAAAAACAATATATATGTTTGGGGGTTCTAAGTTTTTTTTCTAGCAAAAAAAACTGTTTTAAACACGTAAACACCTAAAATCCAAAAACGAGGCTGGTCTTAAAGTGGTTAATTATATAAACAGTAAAAAAGGGAGGACAGACCATATTGGCCCCATAAAGAATGAGGAAGGACATCTGGTTACAAAGCATATGGAGATGGCGAAGGTATTGAATTTATTCTTTTCCTCAGTCTTCATGAGGGAATCGGGGGGCTTCAGTAACCAAAACTGCAGTGTTTATCCTCATGACACATCACAGGAAGCACCTCCATGGTTAACAGAAGAGAGAATTAAAATTAGACTTGGGAAACTTAACATTAATAAATCACTGGGACCTGATGGCTTGCACCCGAGGGTACTTAGGGAACTCAGTCAAGTAATTGCCAGACAAATGTTCCTAATTTTTACTGACTGGAATGGTACCAGCTGATTGGAGAAAAGCCAATGTAGCACCAATATTTAAAAAGGGCCCAAAATACATCCCTGGGAATTACAGACCAGTTAGCCTAACATCAATAGTATGTAAACTCTTGGAGGGGATGATAAGGGACTATATACAAGATTTTAGTAATTAGAACGGTATCATTAGCAGTAATCAGCATGGATTCATGAAGAATCATTCTTGCCAAACCAATCTACTAACCTTCTATGAGGAGGTGAGTTGCCAGCTAGATAAAGGAAGGCCCGTAGACATGGTGTATCTGGATTTTGCACCAGCTGATTCTCCCACATTTGACATCTCAGACGAGGAGTCATCAGCCTCCCCACAGTGCCGAGGGGATTCGTTTTCTCCCACCACTAGTTCCTCAGTTTGAGGGTCCTGGGCAATGGAAGGGAACCTGTGCGATTAAAGTCGCTAAACTTTTTTTTTTTTTTTTTTTTTTTAAACCCATCATGGCTGAGGGAAAAAAGATCTTTTGGTAAAATACACAGGGGCTGCAGTGTTGAAAACAGTTGTAAACATTTCATGGCCCCGATGCTCACTCCAGCCACTCCCTCTCAGGGGAGGATGCCATTTTTAGAGATGAGTAGGCTTTCCAGAGCTTGAGGGAGACCCTTTTAGCTCTATTTTGGGGGTGTTTTAACCCCCCTTCTGATCTTAGCCCGATGCACAAAGCAGGAGGTACTATCAGAAGAAATCGCATCCACTGCTTGAGCAATAGTCCAGCCACTGCTATTAATGCTCAGCCTCATGCAAACAGTAAATGTGTTAAGCAGGAAATGCCTGTGTCACCAAAACCTCTTTCATGCTCTTTTTGCTCTCATGTGTCTGCGACAATTTTGCAGCCAGAACAAATGGAGTTTTTTTATTTATTTTTTAAAAACACACTCCCGCGTTGGAGGATGCCAACACCGATCTAAGCCTTGCCCCCACCTCCTTTCTCTTTTCAAAAAGTTTTCCCGCGCAAGCACGGGCCTCCGATGCGACTTTTGGGATAGGCTTGTGAGTGAGGGATGGCGTAGAGGAGACCTGGAAGCCGCCCTGTGTAGGAGCGGTGAAAGAAAAAACGACATTGCCAATCATTTTCAGTTCTCCCTTATACTTGCTGGAGAAAAAGTCTGCCATTTCTGTGACACAGCGTGATCTCTGAGCAAAGCATGAGAAGGTACATGCTTCATACAGCCCCCAGTGGTGACACATAGGCATAACAACATTTACTTTAACCACTTAAGCCCCAGACCAATTTGTAGCCAAAGGACCAGGCCCCTTTCTGCGATTCGGCACTGCGTCGCTTTAACTGACAATTGCGCGGTCGTGCGACGTGGCTCCCAAACAAATACAGCTTTCTTTTGGTGGCATTTGATCGCCTATGCTGCTTTTATTTTTTGCGCTATAAACAAAAATAGAGCGTCAATTTTGAAAAAAAAAAAATCAATATTTTTTGCAATAATAAATATCCCCCAAAAAAAAAGATATAAATAAAACATTTTTTTCCCTCAGTTTAGGCCTATACGTATTCTTCTACATATTTTTGGTAAAAAAAAATAAAAAAATTAGCGATTATTGATTGGTTTGCGCAAAAGTTATGGCAGTGAAGGAGTTAACCACTAGGGGGCGGGGAGGGGTTACGTCAGTGTGTGTGTGTGTTTTTTTTTTTTACACTAGGGGGGCGTGGCTTTACGTCTGACGTCACTGATCGGCTTTCCCGATGACAGGGAACAGCCGATCAGTGACAGGCAGTGTAGGAAGCGCGGGGAGAGGTTTGTTTACACAGACCTCTCCCCGTTCTTCAGCTCTGTGACCCAATCGCGGGACAACAGCGGCGATCGCGTCCGCTGGTCCCGCGGTCACGGAGCTCAGGACCGGGTCGCTGATCTGCCCAGCCGTGCCATTCTGCTGACGTAAATGTGAAGGAGGCGGTCCTTAAGCGGTTAAAAGGAGACAATTCTTAATAAAAAATTTCTTGGAAAAACTCCACTTACCTTTCAGCCCCAATCTTCACCCTTCACGGTGGGTTCCGTTAAACCTTCAGGAGCTGGGGATCCTCAAAAAAAAAACACAATCCTGGACCTGCAATAGCACCACCAGCAGTAAAACTTTATGGCCTTAAAACCAAAAAGTACTTGATTCTGGGGTCCAGCTCTCAAAAGAGAAGCTTTCACAGGAAAAAACCTTGTTACTTCGGACATGAGGCCCGGGTACCATTCAATTCGGCCAGAAAGACACCTTGAATGGATCCGTCTGCATAGCTATCCCCAGCAAGGATTGCTCCAAAGGAGCTCAGCACATCTTTACTTCGTGACCAACACCTAGACACTGGCGAAAAAATGTAGGTACTTCTAGTAATGGGAGGGGTTATATATGGAGTGCACTTTTTGTCTTAGGGCGTGCCAGTGTCCATCACCTAAAGGTGGCCTATAACCCACATAGTAATTACTATGTCTCAGTGTCCCCTGATGTATGAAAAGAAAATATACTGTTATGATTTTTATTGCAAAAAAAAAAAAAAAACAAACAATACATAACCCAATTTTTGTAATAAGATGTTATGCCGAGTAAATAGATACCAAACATTTCATGCTTCAAAGTGGAGTTCCAGACGTTTGAGTTTATTAAGGCCAGGTTCACACTATTGCGAATTGGATGCCGGATCTCTGCATCCAATTCGCAATAGCAGAAGATCTATGGAGCCGGTTCACATAGCGCCGATGCGGCTCCGGTGTGAATTTGCACAGGAGCCTTTGCGTCTTTTGGTCCATTTCAGGTCCCAATTCAGCCCAAAATTCGGGCTAAAATCGGACCTGAAACTGTGAACCAGGACGCACAGGACCCCTGCTGTGAGCCGCATCGGTATGCAGTGTGAACCCAGCCTAAAAGTCAGCAGCTACAAAAAGTTTAGCTGTTGACTTTTAATACACACTCGCCTGTCCCATGGTCCAGCGATGCGGCCGCTTGAACCCTCAGCTCTCTCTGGCGCTCTCTCTGTGGGCACCTGGCTGTCACAAGTTTGCGGCTTCCCAGCCAGGTGCGGACTGCAAATCCGCGAGTCATGCTGCACCTCCTCAATGGCCGGGCAATCTTCTGGGAACTTTTAACATGTCGCAGAAGATGGCAGGGAGAGAGGGAGAGGAGACCTTCTGCTCTCGCTCGAGCCACCTTGGCTAGTTTTGACAGGTACCTGCTCCCCCTCCAAAAAAAAAAAAAAAAAGACGACATGCCAAATGTGACATGTAAGGGGGTAAGGAGTGCTTAAAGTGGAACTTCCACTTTTGGGTGGAACTCTGCTTTAAAATGGCATACAACCGTGCAACTGCAAACAACGTAAATTTTACTATCCATACGCGACGATTTAAAGTGGAAGTAAACCCGCCTATAGATTTCAGCCGAGGAAGCCGCCATCTTGGCCTCTGTTTAATCTTCCGTTCCGTTATGACACCGGCCATTGGATGGTTCAACAGTTTGGTGGAGAGCACAACTAATGGGAGTGTTTAATTTCTGTCACGTGCCGGGAATGTAACCGTTTTATGGATGGGTTTACTTCCGCTTTAACCACTTGCCAACTGTAGGATGTCCATGGACATTCTTGGTTTGCAGTGTTTATACCAGGATGACCATTTTCATCCGACAATTCCCTGTACTGCAGAAGTAAATGGAGTGGCTGAACAGCCACTTGATCACTTCTACAGGTGGTGGAAGGGGGCCCCTAATATAATATAAATATTAGAGAGAGAAAAAACGGTTTGGATAGTCAAAAAAAAAAAAAAAAATTTTAAACACGTACACATTACTCCCACACGCAAATGGTGATCGGACCACACCTAAGGTATTGTCACAAACGTAGCAAGAGCAATAATTCTAGCACCAGACTTTTTGTGTATATCTCTAAACTGGTAATCTGTAAAGGCGTTTACAGTGTCGCCTATGGAGAATTTTAACTACCGTAGTTTTCCGCCATTCTACAGGCAGACGTCATTTTAAAGCGTGACATGTTAAGTATCTATTTACTCTGCGTGCATAATATTGTGTGCAATAAAATTTATTGACGTATTTTTTTTTTTATTGCGTCTGAAAAAAAAAACGCTGCCCAAATACCGTGTGGCATAAAAAATTAATATTGAACCACCCATCAAATTTATGCTATATGGCCAATGATAAAAAATATAATAGTTGGGGTGCTAAGTAATTTTCTAGCAAAAGAAAAATAAGTACATTTTTACATGTAGGAGAGAAGTGTCAGAATTGGCCCAGTTGGCAAGTGGTTAAAAGTCTTTACAGGTTACCACTTTAGATGTACCGAGGAAGTCTAGTGCTAGAATTACTGCCCATGATCTAACGTTCGTGCTGATACTTCAAATGTATGGGACAATTGCCGTTTGCGTGCGTGACAGTCTTTGCACGCAGATATGGGGGGAGGGGCACAAATTTTATTTAAATTATTAATTTATTTTATTTTTACACTGTTGCTTTAAATTTTAATTAACATACTTGTGACAACAATAGGCATGTGACAGGTACTCTTTATGGAGAGATATGGGGTCTAATAAGACCCCAAATTCCTCCTCTCCCCTGAAAAGCATTTGATCTCACCAAGATCGCCGTTTTCTAATGCTTTTGATTTTTTTTAAATGGCGCCATTGACATCCGGGTAAACCGGAAGTGATGTCAGGTCTTCAGGATTACCATAGCCAAGAGCCAATCAAAGCTGTTCTGGGCTTTGCTCAGCTCTCTGATCAGTTGGTGGGACAGGAGAGCCCAAGAAAGTCGCTAGTTGGCACGCGGATAATACGGTTGCATAAAAATGCACACCCTTAAATGAATACTTTGTTGAAGCACGATTTGATTTTATGACAGCATCCAAAGCCGATTCACATCAGATGCAGTCCAATGGCCTAGTTTGGCTTAGCATGGAAAGTAGATTATATGGGTTCCAATGGCCTAGTTTACACCAGTGCAGTCAGTTCCAGTGCAGAAAAAAAAAAAAAAAAGCAGAACACGCTGCATTTTTTTCTGCACAGAACTGTACTGGAACGTGGAAAAATGCACCAGAACACAGTACAGAAAAGCGCATATAATAAAAGCCAACATAACTATAAATGTATTCCATAAGAAAAAAAAATGCCAGCAAAGACTTAATTGTAAGCTTACAAGGACTCTGACTATTTATACAAAATACGGAACCTAAAGCCACCTACAAAGTACAATTGCAATAAGACCTACAGCCTTATGCCTCGTACACACGATGAGATTATTGGACAAATGGTTGTCTGTTTTTTATTGCATGCTAGTCTCATACCGAAAATGAAAAGGTTACTAAAGTTACAAAAATTCTCGTATGGCAGAATACAACTTGGGAAGTGATGTCATGTGTTGTATTGTATTGTAATGTATCCTTTCGTTTCCAAGCATGCAAGGTCTTGCTGTTGCAATTTTTTTTCAGACTAATACTGTACTGATTAAATGAAAATCATAAGATCCGTTATCGTATGAGAAAAATTTTCACGCTTGTCCCTTCGGATATTGTTGGATGAACTGTCAATTTCAGCTCTGGAAAGCTGTGTATGAACGATTAGATTAGCTTCGCAAAGCTATTTTTGGCAAATGATTTTCTGATTGTGTGTACTAGGCATTAGGGCAGCTATTGCTATTGTTGCACAGATAACCAAATGCCTGGCGTCCAGTGTCATATCTAATGAAAAAAAGTAAAGAATCTTGAAACATTTTCTAGAGGTATAAAAGATTACAAGGAGAGAAAGTGAGGATCCACACACCATTTCCACAAGTAAGGTAAACTGATCACATTGCCTCTCTCAGATATCTACATGGATGGCCTTTAGCATGCTTCAAATATGAGTTGATAAAAACAGTCATTGGCAAAAACTGTATTGTATGATTAAAAATGTGCCTCACCCCTTGGCTAAGTGAAACTAATTGCATTTGCTCTAACCAAATAAAATAAAAAACCCTCTATTTAAATGCATTACTTACAGTAATGTAAGTAAAATCATTAATTTGCAAGTAATCCTTAAGGCTAGGTTCACATTAATACCGATGTGGCTGACAGCAGGGGCCCGGTGAATCCCTGTTCTCCATTTCAGGCCCAAATTTTTGCCTGAATTCGGACCTGAAAGGGAGCCAAAGATGAATAAGACCCCTGTGCAATTCGCTCCGCAGCCACCATGGAGATGTGTGAACCAGCTCCATTGAGAGCCGGTCAAAATCTCCTGTGATGCAAATTGGATGCGGGGAAACCCACATCCAATTCGCACAAGTGTGAATCAAGCCTGAATGTACGATTTAGCTTACTCCGATTTACCTAGCTCCACCTTTTGGGTGTAGCATTTCTCACAAATTTGGGGAATGGCCACTTTTTTCCTTGATCCTCCCCACCAGGACTATATGTTCCAAAGGTGTGTGCACAGGTCACATGTCTTTCTGCAGCAGCCACACTTTGTTACACATGTGTGTCGGCATACAGAGCAGCTTGACGTTTATCTGTAGTCCCAGGTGGGGCAGCTTACATGTTGAGGGGGCTATAATGGGACTCCATGGGGACCCTGCTAGTGAATTTAGCCACCACAAAAAAGGAAGAACTCCGCTTTTGAGAGAACACAACACTTAGCAGTAACCTTACAGCTGATCTCCATGTTTTATTTAAATTTAAATAGTTTGTTAGCTGGTCCAAATTACCTGTATGGATTGCATGTAGAATCAGTTACGTACAGTATACTGCGTTGTGTCCTGACAGAGATGAGAACTTAAGACCCACTCCTGGAACAAAATTGAATGGGGCTCCGAGTGGTACTCCACCTTTCACCGGGAACTTTATATTCTAGGAAGGAATACGTTTCCTTCCACTGGCTGGGGCGGAGAGGTGGGTTGATGATGTCATTAACCCTGCCTCAGCCAATAGGAGGAAGCTTTGTAATCATTCATAGAATACAAAGCTCCCTGTGAAAGGCTGAGCATAGCTTAGCCAGACTTGGTTTTGTTCTTTGGAGTGGGATGAGAAGTTATTGTCCCACTGCCAAAACACAGCATCGCTCACAGGCACTGCAACGATTAGTGAAGTAAACAGTTTGTTTAGACCAGCTTGGTCCAAATGAACTACTTAAAGCTGGTCTTCATGCTTCATTTAACTTTTAACAAGCATACACTAATGCAAGTACCAGTGGCTGCAAGATAATAGATTTGTTAACTTGGGTTTTATAACATCAATTGCCACACAAAAATGCTGCCACGTGGGAGAAAAGGGTGCGAGTCACATGCTTCCCCATGCCCAGATGAACTGGGTATCTTTCTTTGCCCTCCGCAGCTAAAAAAAAAAACAGCACAGGAGTGAAGGGAAGGCAAGTATGTGCTGCTGTTTGGGCTTCTGGTAAAAGTAAGCATGTTACTTTGCCAGGTAAAAAGGATGCCTCAAGGTGTGCGTTTTGCTTTCCTTGGTGGTTGTCTGGAATCAAAATGGATTGGACAGTGCAAACTTATGCAGGGGGTGTCTTCCCCAGCAGTTTATGATTGGTTTCCCGAAGGTATAAAGGAGTGCTGTGCATGTTAGAAATCATTTATGGCCTCTGGAATTAATGTTGTGGAAATGCTTTTCTCACTAGCCCCTGGGTTCCCGACATCAACATCCTAACTGTGGGCAGCCGACTGTGCAACATTCGGCTTCACAGCCAGCTGCCCTCTGCGCATGTGCGAGTTGCGCTGCGCTTTGTGAATGGTCCCCATAGTCTTCTGGGACATGCGACATGTCCCAGAAGACTGTGGGAGGGAGGGGTGGTTTGGATCGCCTAGGCAATTCGATCGGAAATGGGAGCAGGTACCTGTTGAAACTAGGTACCCGTTCCCCTCCTCTTCCTAACTTGTCATAGAATTCTGGAAGGGGGGGGTGATATATTAAAGTGGAACTTCCTCTTTTGAGTGGAGCTCCGTTTTAATAAACTTTTAACAGAACTGCCCCCCAGATGCTGTTGATTAAAAGAAAAGTCGCTGTGTGCTGTATGATACTGTATGTCCTTTGGGTGCCCACTTTTCTTTCCCTGCATCTCCCCACAGGCTTTCCTCTTTGGTTCTCCCTGCAGCTTTTGGTAGAGGCTGGAGTGACAGATTCATCTGGGTTTACATGACTACAAACATCAACTTGTATGGCAGGCTGTCTACACAGCTGTGGTTCCTGGTCGCAGAAAAACGCCAGGAACTTTACACTAGATATAATAAATGCCTGCAAACATTCATGTGCTCAGTAATTGGGTCTAATGGCTGCTTTGCGTGATCACAGAATAGTCAAGGACTATGAGGCTATTCTAGAGGACAAGGTTAACACATTTGTAATCCTGACAGCACCGCAAAACAAAAAATGTGCAATTTGTTTATAATAATGAAGTCAAAGAACTTCCATGGCCAGATTTCATGAAACGTAGGGTAAAAATTAATTTCCAACACCTTTATCCCTGAAAGAACTAGAGGCCTTTACTGAATGAAAGTTGCACACAGTTTAAGATTTGCGAGAAATATTTCACAAAGGATCAAAGCTTTTCTGAAGACACCTATCAGGTCCTTCAGAAAACTATACTGTATTCTATCATTTGACCCCCCTCCCTTACCCCAACCATTAAAAGTTACATGGTTCCCTATATCTTTAGAAATATATCCTCCCTTCCCATAAAGGCAAAATTATAAAATCAGACTCAAGCCTATTGTAAGTATTCAATGTTTATACATTACTGATATGCTATAAACACCACGATTACTGAAATGTTTAATAGAAAAAAGAAACAGCTTGCCGCCTCCTCCCTCGCATGGCTCACCCCCCTCCAGTTTCAACACTTGAAAAGAAGAGATTGCTAAGGCATTTGAGGGTGGTATATAAATAACAGACATACATCTCTGAGTAAGCGTGTGGGAGAGAATACATATTGATATTTGTATGTAAACTGCATAAAATACAAAAAGAAAAATACGTACAGGGGAGTAATTAAAAAAAAAAAAAAAAAGACCTAAAACAGTAACTTCAGAAATGTTTTAAATTTACCTAACTGGTACATCTCCATGTTCTGTCATAATCTAAGTGGCTCGTTCACTAACACCTTAAAGGACATCTCACAAATTAGGAAGCTCCTTTGCAAATCCACTATAGTATCATTTTTTGCCACATTGTAAAGGTAATTACTTTATTTTAAAACCATTCCAAACGTTAAAAACGTACTATCTTTTAAGATCGGCTAACAGATGTGCACAAAACATATAAAAACATGCTTTATATACTACCATCCTAGAGAATATTACTACAGTTATAGCTACCTGATAAAACCTGAAAGAAAAGGCATAAAATCAGCTGAAGCATATAAAAACTGTTTACACAAAGCAAAACATAGCATAGTAAAAAATCAAAAAAATACATGAAGATAATACTTTTGAGGAAAGGAGGAGTAAAGAATGGATGAGAGTGTCCATAATGTAAAGATACATCTATTCTTACCCAAAAATGGTCCCCAAAATACGACATCTTGTATCCTAGTGACCGAGGTAAACAAGGAGATTCCGTGATGACAGCAGGTCAGTCAGCAGTCACAGCACTAAAAAGGACAACAGAGTTAACTAGTGACAACAGAACTGTATGGGTATTCATATACTAGAGAAAGGAGGGGGAGACAGGAAGAGAGGAAAAATGAGAACATCATTTCAGAAAAGCACAAATAGATATCAATTAAATGCTATAACAAACAGTTAGTGCTGAAAGTATAAAGGACGACAGGGGTTTAGGCCTCATGCACACCAGCACTCCTGCGTTTAGTTTTGCTAAACACAGGAAAAGATAATTAAGAATAAACAACTTTTACTTGTCCCAGTTCACCTTTTCCTGCATTTATATCAGTGGTGGTAAATTTACTTAATATATGGGGCCTTAAGGGCGGCCCCTGACATTGCCAAAGGGCGGAACATTATATTAAGTAAATGTAATGCTACAGAAAACTGTCAGAGACTGCAGACATGCAACAGGAGATGGTCATAGACTGTAAACATGCTATTCGAGTTGCTGGAAAAAGAAAAAAAAAAAAAAAAAAAAAAAAAGGGAGAGATGCTTCAGGAGACACTACAAAAGACTGCTAGAATCTATGGCTCAGTGGCTGGTGCTCAAAATTTTTGGGGGGGCGCAAACAAACAGCCTCACTGTGCCAAACGCTGCCACTGTGCCCCTCAAGAGCTGCCACTGTGCCCCCTGCCTGCCCTCTGCACTTACCTTGTCTCGGTGTGCAGCTGGTGACGGCGTCAGGCGGCGAGCGGTGTCTCCTCATCGTCCGATGTCTTCTCCCGCGCTCCTCCTGTCTTCTGCTATGATTGGACGCCTAGCGTCCAATCACAGCGTCTGTGACTTCAGCCAATCAGGTGACAGGTAACAGACCCGGCAACCTGATTAGCTGAGAGGCGGGTCTGTGTTAGGGAAGCAATGTATTCACTTCTCTAACACAATACTGTGTAAACAGCAAACGCACAGCAGTGCGCCCGCTGTTTACACTTATGGAAGCCTATTAGAGCCCACCGCTCTAATCAGGTCCCCTATAGGGCACTTCCAAACCCCCCCCCCCCCCCCCCCGCTGTAATTCAGATGCCTGGCGCCCGACAAGGGGCCGGACACCTGAATAGGGGGCGGCAGCGGTGACAATAGATAGATTCATGCAATGCATGAATCTATCTATTGGTGATAGAGCGGTGCAGGAGAGAGGGGGTGGCGCTCCTGCGCCCTCTATGCACGCACCGCCACTGCTATGGCTATTACAGTCCCTTTATTTGGGCATCCTAAAACCCTCTTAAATAAATCACTTGTGCCACATTTGATATGTTTTTCAGCAAGACTCAATATAGAATATTAGAGGGAAAAAAAAAATTGAAAAACATAAGAGAAAAAGGGGTAAGCAGCACAGGAAACCGGTAAGACTGTGTGCAAAAAATAACCAAAACTGCTCTGAAGAACAATTTAATAGTAGGCCATAATGTGCATAAAGTAAAGGCCAGTACCCCTGGGGGATGCTTGGGGTATAGATAGACACTTAAAACGATGTATGCATGTGAAAGAGTAAACGTTTATTCAAAATTGTACACAGTGAACAAGGGAATGCTCAGAAGGCATGGTATGTTTACAATCAAGATAACAATCAGTTGATACAGTTTATATCATGTCAAAGGGGCAAAAACATACAAAGCATTTATGACAGAGGTATAAACTTGCTTGGTACATATGGTAAGGAGAATGCCAACATGTTTCGGACTGTGGTCCTTTGTCAAGGCAATTTTTGTCCTTAAAAGCTCATCTAAATAGATGAAGGGTCATAAAGTTAGTCTCAGAATATCAATACATTGTGTTTGCACTGAAAAATCTATATTGCTAGAAAAGATTTATCTCAAAGGAGAGAAGTACTCACATGTCTTGCCAAAGCTCAATTCATTGTTATTATAGGGGGAGCCACTGAGCGTGGGATCGTGGAGATCAGAAGTATGTGCAGTAAAAACAAGCAAAGTGTATTCAAACACTAAGGCAAGGAAAACCTGCTGAAAGCCCCCTCAGAATACAAGGTCCAACATACAGGATTTAGGGCTAAAAGCCCATGGCCTGTATTTAACACAGTAGATCAGCATATGTATCACTGTAAAGTGAAAAAATGGAAATAATTAGAGACAAAGAGGGGTAAAGGTGTCTGGCTGCAAACGATCTGTAGATCTTGTATTTACCTGAGTATAGTTGGTGAGTAACATATGGGAGGTCCTCTCTGGTCAGTCAGCAGCAAGAGACTGAAGCCAGAGTGTGGAGAGTTTATATTTGGTCAGATAATCAATAACAGCTGAGGGGGGGTGTGTGTCAATCACCCTCAGATCTCAGTGTTGATGTTCTGCTGTGTTGTTGGGAGGCAGGCGCCAGGAGGCGCTGTAATAGCCTCCCCATGTGAACCTCTGACGGGGCGGTGCCGGGCGCGGCCGCGTCATGGCGGCGCGGTCGCGTCCGGCGTCGTGACGTCACCGACGCGGGACAGACAGCCGCCGACTTCCTGGTGCGCTCCACGGTGGAGCGCAAACAGGAAGTGGACCAGTGACCTGGTCTAGATGGAAGGCGGGAGGGTGGCGCGTGCGCACTATATCGAATGCGCACGCGCACCTGGTCTTACCCGCGCCGGGTATTCTAAATAGAGGGGGGAATTCAAAATGCAGGTGGGATGTCAGATGGGTTGGTCCATAGAGGACAATTTTTCATAGAATTGAGCGATGGGGGACATGCGGGCTTGTTGCAGTAAATAACCCAGTGGTGTAATGACCTATAACAACTTGGAGAGAGGGGAGAAGAACACATGTAGATAAATAGTAGTCATACAGGCAATATGCATACAGTGTGGATGCTTGGACGTGGGAGGTCATGGGCCCATGACCTCCCACGTCCAAGCATCCACACTGTATGCATATTGCCTGTATGACTACTATTTATCTATATTTCACATTTCCATTCTGTGGACTAGATACCTTTTTACTGCATATAAAAATATATGTTCATATATCCCATACTGTATATGTATTTATAACTCTATTATGCATTACCAATCCATATCTCGTATTATATACGGTGTATTAACATTGACACATGTGTTCTTCTCCCCTCTCTCCAAGTTGTTATAGGTCATTACACCACTGGGTTATTTACTGCAACAAGCCCGCATGTCCCCCATCGCTCAATTCTATGAAAAATTGTCCTCTATGGACCAACCCATCTGACATCCCACCTGCATTTTGAATTCCCCCCTCTATTTAGAATACCCGGCGCGGGTAAGACCAGGTGCGCGTGCGCATTCGATATAGTGCGCACGCGCCACCCTCCCGCCTTCCATCTAGACCAGGTCACTGGTCCACTTCCTGTTTGCGCTCCACCGTGGAGCGCACCAGGAAGTCGGCGGCTGTCTGTCCCGCGTCGGTGACGTCACGACGCCGGACGCGACCGCGCCGCCATGACGCGCCCGCGCCCGGCACCGCCCCGTCAGAGGTTCACATGGGGAGGCTATTACAGCGCCTCCTGGCGCCTGCCTCCCAACAACACAGCAGAACATCAACACTGAGATCTGAGGGTGATTGACACACACCCCCCCTCAGCTGTTATTGATTATCTGACCAAATATAAACTCTCCACACTCTGGCTTCAGTCTCTTGCTGCTGACTGACCAGAGAGGACCTCCCATATGTTACTCACCAACTATACTCAGGTAAATACAAGATCTACAGATCGTTTGCAGCCAGACACCTTTACCCCTCTTTGTCTCTAATTATTTCCATTTTTTCACTTTACAGTGATACATATGCTGATCTACTGTGTTAAATACAGGCCATGGGCTTTTAGCCCTAAATCCTGTATGTTGGACCTTGTATTCTGAGGGGGCTTTCAGCAGGTTTTCCTTGCCTTAGTGTTTGAATACACTTTGCTTGTTTTTACTGCACATACTTCTGATCTCCACGATCCCACGCTCAGTGGCTCCCCCTATATAACAATGAATTGAGCTTTGGCAAGACATGTGAGTACTTCTCTCCTTTGAGATAAATCTTTTCTAGCAATATAGATTTTTCAGTGCAAACACAATGTATTGATATTCTGAGACTAACTTTATGACCCTTCATCTATTTAGATGAGCTTTTAAGGACAAAAATTGCCTTGACAAAGGACCACAGTCCGAAACATGTTGGCATTCTCCTTACCATATGTACCAAGCAAGTTTATACCTCTGTCATAAATGCTTTGTATGTTTTTGCCCCTTTGACATGATATAAACTGTATCAACTGATTGTTATCTTGATTGTAAACATACCATGCCTTCTGAGCATTCCCTTGTTCACTGTGTACAATTTTGAATAAACGTTTACTCTTTCACATGCATACATCGTTTTAAGTGTCTATCTATACCCCAAGCATCCCCCAGGGGTACTGGCCTTTACTGCTCTGAAGAATAGATCTTTCCTAATTGGCTTGCATTAGCACCTAAAAAGACCACTGGTCGGCAGGGGCTCTGAGGGCCGCACAGTAAGTGCCAAATGGCTGTAGGTCAGGCAACATGGGTTTAGATGTTCCTGCTTTAATGTGGGTTTAATATTTCTAATCAGATTCCGGCATGGTACCATAAATACATAAAAATGGTTTGACACTGCCAGTGTGAATGAGGCCTTACCATGTATAACACTAGAATTTGCAATACAAATATCTAAAAACTTGGTCAAGCAGTACTAAACAGTAGGTAGATAAGATGGCAAATTAAAGTTTAACTCTGATAATAAAACTAATTAAGAAAAAAAAAAAAATTAAACATTTTGTGAAATAAGGATTATGCTTTTATTACGCAACATAAGCCTGCCATTATTAACAGTGCCATCATTTACAAGTATTTACCAGTTGATCCTGCTAGTGCCCACAAAAAAACCCACACAAAAACAACACTGTACATGTATGTTAGTGTAGAAAGAACGCAAGAAAGAATACATCCTGCAGTAAAAGGAACAGCAAACATATGGGAGGGGAAAGTGCAATCACTTGCCCAGAACTATTTATTTCTGCCAGTACTATATTTGTTCACCACTTACAATACTTGACACAACAATAATACAAATGTGTCTACTTAGTTCTTTCTGTATTTGTGCCTTTCCCTAGCCAGAGTTTAAATTTAGAACGGAAAAGACAAAAAGCAGGAACAGGCGCTGCACAAACCCAAGTGAATAAAGAAAGGCATGGCAACAGAGGCATACAGGCACTGAATAAGGTCAGGGCAGACAGGAGACAGGAAACCAAATCTAACCTGGAGTCAGGTCAGCAAGAGATGCTGAAATCTAGTAAAACATGTCCAGGTAATGGTGGAGAGCAGGTTGCTGAAGGCACAGATTTTCACATACCTTGCAGAAGAGAGCACAAACAGGTGCATGTTTCAGGGCAGAACAGCAGCAGCAAGTGAACAGGAAATGGCTTAGGTGACATAATACAAAAACAGTAATTTAAAAGTTCTGCTAACACTACTAACATTTCACTAAAAGGGAAGTGAAACTACCATGAATATTTAGCCCCCGCAGAATATTTTTTTGGTTAAAAGGGGGTTTTCCAATTCAAATGAAAATGAGCTCTGCAACTGAAGCACCTCTATACAATAACACAGAGAAAGATATTGCCCATAAAAATGTACACAAGCACTAGCAAGTTTGAGGAACTGCTAGCACAGGGCAAAGAAAGTAAAGACCCACCATTCACATATCATGTTATTTAAGGACACCATTGAACTGCAATGTGCACATGGATGACTAAATGAAAGCTCCAAATGTTTCTAGAGTCATCTGATGCAGCAGACTAATTTTAAGGAAACAATTGGCAAGAATACTGATCACATGTCATTAGAATATACTGTACGTACCCTCCTGCTAATAATGCCCTGTATGCAGATAACTGTTCTATGAACGGGCCAATAATGGCTTCCAAAAATTATCAATATCTGATTAGCCAGGACAAAAAAGGATTTTTGTTGTTTAATTTATAGCCATATCTGTTTTATAAAGTGCAATTTCAAATAAAAAAGGTAGGACATCACTCTTAAGGTTACAGGCAGATTACAAACGTAAATAAGGTTGGCCGCTTTACGAGCTGTTTTTCAGATTTATTATGGTAAAAAAAAATATATATATATATATATATATATATATATATATATATATATATATATATATATATATATATATATATATATCCTGGAACAAGCTGCCAGTCAAAAAAGGTTTTTGTGGCTTCAGTTATTGCTCTCAATCACACCAAATCTATGTGCCTTTACTGGGCACTAAACACTTGGGATTTAGTAATATTAGCTAGCTAACATGAAGAACAGCAACTTTGGCACATATGCCCGACCCTACTCCCCTGACCATTGTGAATTTTGGAATTCACATGACGTCACCACCCTGGGAATGATGGGATGGTGACATCATAAGGGGTGGGGTCACCGGACGACATCACCCGGTGACCACGCCTCATGCCAATATAAGTCGTTGCACACGGCATTACAGCGGGAGAGAGTGTTGCGTCAACATCGGAAGAAGAGAAGGGAAGAGGAAAGAAGACGACAGGGAAGACCGGGCCACCGCTAGTAAAAGAGCAGAAGATAGCGGAGGAGCCCAGCAGAAGATACCGGATATCGAAAGAAGAACCAGAGAGCGCAGAAAAGAAGGAAGAGTCCCCCAAAGTCACAAGAGACCCCCGGAGCTGCCTAATAAATTATTTTAAAAACCTGTGTAATGCGTTTTTTTATTTTTGACACTTTTTTCAAGGTCAATGGGTAGGGGTAGGATGTACCCCATACTCATTAACATAGGGTGGGGGGGCAGGATCTGGGGGCCCCCTTATTAAAGGGGGCTCCCAGATTCGATAAGCCCCCCACCCGCAGACCCAGACAACCAATGGCTAGGGTAGTCGGGAAGGGCCCTTGTCCTCATCAACATGGGGACAGGGGGGGGGGGGGGTGGCTTGGACATGGCCGCGTGAAGAAGCAGGACTCCGGAGCTCCTTACACACAGCAGCTGAATTAGCCTGATCCGGCGGATATATCGCGCAGAACAAAGCCACACTGCTATGTCCCAGCACCGGAGGGCCTCCTCGAGAAACAGGGGCACTCCACAGCCCAGTAATGGCTTCATAGGAGCCTTTTTCAGCCCCAAGGGGAAGCAACACGAGGCGGCCAAGATGGCGACCGGGAAAGGCCGCGGGACGGACGTAATGGCGGAGGCCTGTATACAGCCACAGGCGGCCAGATCACCTATCCTGACCCCGCAGCTGGTAAGTGACACTGCTCCCCCAGACTCCCCTGGCTTTTCAGCCTCCCTAGACCAGGGATCAGAAGCATCGATCCTAATGGGGGACAGGGACTTAAAACAGCACATATGGTCTCTCCCCACAAGAGAAGACCTGGACCGCTTTGCCACCAGGGTTGAAAAGGCCTTTAAGCAGGACAGAGCAGCTGAAGGAAGATACCACTCAGCTAGGCAACAGGCTTGAAACTCTGGAGCAGACAGTGGAAGAAGCATTGCCAGTGATTACACAGCTGAGGGACAAATGTGCAGCACAAGACCACCAGATTGAAGCCCTCATTTCTCAGTTAGATGACTATGAGAACCGTAGTCGCAGGGCCAACATTTGCATACGAGGATTGCCAGAGGCAACAGGAGCCAAGGACATTATTCCTACGCTGCAAGGCATATTTAAGGAGCTCCTAGGCCTCCCCCCTCCTGCAAAAGTGGAAATTGATAGGGCCCACAGAGCCCTTCGGCCTCCATCACAAGATGCAGACAACCCTCGCGACATAATTTGCAAATTGCACAAGTATATAGTGAAGGATCAAATTATGCAGCTCATGCGCAGACGTCCATATTTTGATTTTGATGGCGCCCATTTGTACTTTTACCAGGACTTATCTAGACGCATCTTGATGCAGCGCAGGGCACTACAACCCCTGCTGGAAGCACTCCGCACAGAAGGTATAACCTACAGATGGGGGATTTCCTTTCTGCCTCCAGAGAGATGGAAAGTCAGCCACCTTACGTAATAAGGACAATCTCCACCACTTTCTGTTACAACTAAACCTGGAACCGGTGGACTTCCCTGACTGGAGACTCACCACGAACATCCAGACGATGCAAGCCTCTCAACCCTGGCAGCAGGCCAGATCAAATAGAAAATGCAAGGAACCGCAAACGCTATTCCTCGGCGACGGCGAGATAAGAGCCCCTGAATGGAAATTGAACAACCACCACCCCATTATTGATGTTCTTCCAAGAACCTGAGAAGGTGCAACTGCCGATGGAACTGGTGTCACCAGATGAATACATAATGGGGAAGTAGGAACTAACCACCCTACTTGCAACTTCCCTTTTGTTTGTTTTTTAAGGGATTCGCTTGCAACTTCCCCAGACAAGTTCTTTCAATTTTTATTCTTGACCCCCCCCCCCCCCCCTTTTTTCTTTTCTAGCACTTTATTCTTGGCCAATACTAAAAGCCACTAGCTGAAGAAGTGGCGGAATAGAACACTTGCCCAGACGCATATTTTGGTACGGGACATATACCTTAACAGCCTATTAGTCTTTAAGGCTTACTGTTCCCCGGACAACTACTGCCTTTAACTTAGTGAGGAGCAGGAACTTCCTAGTTATCCATGTCCTATCACGACCCCCACATAGGACTAACCAGATTGGGTGTTAGCCCAGATGGGCTCAGGTAGTGTTCTTGTAGGAGACCCACTTTACAGACACCTCACTCCCCAAACTGCCCACCCACCTATTCTCACAATGGTACCTGAGTAACTCTCCAAAACCTAAATCCAAAAAGGTACGGCCATAGCTATACAGAAAAATTGCCAATTTAAACCACTTGACCATAAAGTAGATCCACAGGGGCGGTTTGTGTTTTTGAAGGCACTATAATGGGACAGACATATACTTTTGCTACAATATATGCCCCTAACACTCAGCAGCTCACATTCATAGACCAGACCCTGTCCAAACTGGCAGACTTTCGGGAAGGTAAACTAATTATGGGCGGCGATTTTAACGTCAGCCCAGACCCCACACTGGACACATCGGCGAACAGATCGTCGCACTCACAGGCCTTTCTACGACACTTTCGAAAGTCTCTCCAGACCTACACCTTAGTGAACTGCTGGAGAGTGTTACATGCCACAGAAAGGGACTATAGCTACTATTCTGGTGTGTACAAGGTGTACACAAGAATAGATTTACTACTGGTGGACCAGGGCACACTGGATCTAATCATAGGAGCGACCATAGATCGGATAACCATCTCAGACCATGCACCTGTGACTCTTACACTTTCATTGACCCAGGCCAGGGCCAAAGTACGGACTTGGAGACTGAACGAGAACCTGCTTGACGATCTAAGAGTGGTGACGGGGGTCCAGGAGACCTTAACGCAATATTTTGCGGAAAACAATAAATGGGGAGGTGACGGAGGGCACTCTATGGGAAGGCCACAAGGCTGTAGTACGGGGTACCTTTATCGCCCTGGGAGCCCAAATCAATAAGGAGAGGCAGGTGGATTTCCAGAGGGTGCTACGGGAGCTACAACGGGCGGAGTTGGCACATAAAAGAACATCGGGTTCTGAGGAACTCCGACGCCTGACAGAGCTAAGACAGCTCTTCTCCAAATTGCTGAATCGTAAACTTAGGTATATGGCGCACACTTATTACGAGCATGGCAACAAGTGCGGCAGGCTATTGGCTCGAGCACTTCGCAAAAAGAGACTCCTAGCACACGTGCACAAGCTTTACTCCCCCACAGGGGAATCGGCACAACACACATCCAAAATAGCCTCTCTGTTCCGCGAATACTATGCTAAATTGTACAATCTGGACTCCGCCTCCTCTCCAGCAGACATAGCACTTAAGACGTCACGCATACGATCCTACCTCTCGAATATTGGGCTCCCCACACTTACCCCAGAACAGGCAGCTGACTTGGAAAGCCCAATCACCATGTTCGAAATATTGGCTACTATTAAATCCCCACCGACTGGCAAAAGCCCTGGACCTGACGGCTTCACTAGGGCCCAATACTTGAAGTTCTTTGACAGACTGCAAACCCCCCTGTGCACTCTTCTCAATTCCCTCACGACTAATGGATCATTGCCACAAGAGACTTCGCTGGCACACATTACAGTACTCCCAAAAGACGGAAAGGACCCTACCCAACCACAAAGCTATCGCCCAATTTCCCTCCTAAATACAGACCTCAAAATCTTCTCCAAGATCATAGCTAATCGCATGAAACACTTGCTTCCTGACCTGGTCCACGCGGACCAGACAGGTTTCATCATGGGTAGGGAAGCTCGAGACAACTCTAATAGAGCCCTACAGCTAATACATTGGGCACACGCACGCGGTCGGATGCCTCCATACCTAATTCTGTCCACAGATGCAGAGAAGGCATTCGACCGCGTGTACTGGGACTTCCTAAGCACAGTGCTACAGGGCACGGGTCTTGGCCCCATATGCTGAAATGGATCTCAGCCCTATACGTGTCCCCAATGGCCCAAGTTAAAGTGAATCGTAGCCTCTCCTCACGGTTCCCTATTCGAAACGGCACGAGACAGGGATGCCCGCTCTCGCCACTTCTGTTCGCTCTGGTTCTTGAACCACTATTACAGAAGGTCAGAGACAATCCAAATGTTAAAGGGGTGCAGGCGGGCTCGCATGAGCACAAACTCTCCGCCTACGCGGACGATATACTGTTCCATGTAATAGATCCCCAAGTCTCGCTGCCGAATCTGATGAGAGAATTAGTGATGTATGGCGAGGTATCCAATTTCCGAATAAATTATACCAAGTCCGAAATACTGCCAATCACTATCCCTCCGACCATGATCGACTCCCTAAAAAGCTCATGCCCATTTACATGGGCCACTCCCTCTATGAAGTACTTAGGGGTCCAGCTCACAGACAGACCGGACTCTCTGTATACACACACACACACACACACACACACACACACACACACACACACAATTATATACCCCTACTTAAGAAGATAACAAACTACTTAACGACATGGGACCAAAACACAGTTTACTTGGGTGGGACGAACCAACATCCTGAAAATGACCGTATTGCCTCGGATCCTGTTCCTCCTACAGATGATACCGATCCACATACCAAAACGATTTTTTGCCGACTTACGCAGTCTTTTCATTAAATTCGTGTGGGGTGGCAAGAAACCACGCTTAGCCATGACAACACTCCAAAGGTCAAAACTGAAAGGAGGCCTGGGCATACCTAATATACACCAATATTACCAAGCGATTGTGCTACAGCGCATCCTAATTTGGAAGTCCCATACGCACCTTAAACTGTGGGTCCCCCTGGAGAAAACGATGGCAGGCAGAGACCTATCTTATGCACCCTGGGTTCCAGCAGGAGACAGGGGACTCTCGGAGTGGATCTCCCCACTAACAGTTCACGCCCTGAAAACATGGGACAAAGTGAATACACGTTTAACTATAGCGCCACAGATATCCCCACTGACACCAGTGAGTGGGTACCCATGGTTTCCTCCAGGGGAACAGATGTCCTCGCTAGGTACATGGACAAGGGATGGGAAGATCCACTTATCTAGATTTATAGAGGGGGGCTCAGTGGTACCGCTTTTCACCCTAAGGGAACGATATGGCAGCTTCCCCTTCGACTTCTGGAGACACCGCCAACTAGAGACCTTCATAGCCAAAGGCCACAAGCTGACAATACAGGACTACCCTGACGGAATTTGAAAGTTTGTGGACATCAGAGCCACTAACCCACCTGATTTCGACATTATATGGCCTACTAGAATCCACCACACCCAACCCCAAACCCCTATATATCAGGGAATGGGAGAGAGACCAACAAGAACTGACAGAAAACCAACTTCACTATCTATACCACTTAACCCATAAGAATTCCATAGACTCGAAGACTCAAGAGAACAATTACAAAATCCTATCACGGTGGTAAAGAGTAGCTACCACCCTGGCCAGAATTTTCCCCACCGCCTCCGACATATGCTGGAGGGGGATGCGGAATGAAAGGTACATTCCTCCACATTTGGTGGGAATGTCCTGGCTTAAAGCCATTTTGGGACATGGTCAGCAAACACATCTCAGATAGTCTGGGTATAGACATCCCAGCCCTGCCAAAAGCACTTCTTACTACACATACCCCCCATACCTATATCACAGTATAAAAAGAGTGCTCTCCCCCACCTCCTCAACGCAGCTAAACGTCTAATACAAGTACACTGGAAGAGCTTGCGGATTCCTAGCGAGCAGGACTGGTTAGGGAAGGTGGGAGAGATCATGGAAGCAGAGAGTTGGCTAGCTACCAGTCGAGATACCAGGGAAAAATTTGAGCTCACGTGGGCATCATGGAAAACCCACGTACAGGACACGACAATGCTAACGTCCAGTCTAGATATCGCACTACTTGCCCTAGCGGATCCATCCTTTAGAAGACTCGTCCAGGCGAACCTTCCTTCAACGTCTGCAGGCTCTACCTGAGGTAGACATACAGCGAATCCGGTGAGACCTACTAATACGCCCTTCCACCCCCCTCCCTCCCTCCCTCTATAAAACCCTCTTCTACCTTTCTTTTCACTATTCCCTGCTCTTATTGATTATGGGTTTTGTTTAATCCTTAAAGTCCTAAATATGGGGAAACCCAATATCTGTTCTGTTTGAACCACCTAGCTGGTCACTAGTTTTTATTTTTTGACCACCTTGCGTGGCTCAGAGTTCAACAGTATTAAAATTAGGGGAGGCACTTGCACAGGAATCTTCTAAGTGAGAAGCAATACATCCCCCCCCCCCCAACCCCCTTTCCTGACCGGCCAGGCTGCGTGCTTGAATAAGGGTCTGGTATGGATTTTTGGGGGGACCCCACACAGTTGGTGAAGAGGGTACCCTTTAAAATCCACACGAGACCGAAGGGTCTGGCATCGTCCGAGGGGGGGAACCCCACGCCAATTTTCTTTTTTCATTTTGGCGGGGGTTCCTCTTCATCCTCTGCACACAAGTCGCACCGCAAGTCGGATCATGATGATCCGATTTCTGGTGCGACTTCTATTTAAATCAATGGGCTCCCATAGGGAACCATTGATTTTGAAAAGGAGGCAGAGAAACGCTGCTAAAAGCCAGCGCCGCTGAACGTGCATTAACTGCAATGCAAAACGATGATAAAAAAATCACGTTTTTCAACCAGCATTTTCTGCCAGCAATCTGGCATCCAGAAACTGCTTTTTTGAGCTCGTGTGCATGGAGCCTAAAAAGGAGACAACGGGGGTTATTTACTAAAGGAAAATCTACTTGAAAGTGCACTGAAAGTGCATTTGGAAGTAAAGTCACTGTAGATCCGAGGGAGACATGCAAGGAAAATAAAAAAACAGCATTTTAGCTTGGACATGATTGGATTATAAAATCAGCAGAGCTTCCACTAATTTCAGATCTACCCCTTAGATTTAGAGTGCACTTTCAAGTGCACTTGCAGTGTAAAGTGGATTTGCCTTTCGTAAATAACCCCCAATATCCAACAATTTCATGCAAAAAAAAAAAAAAAAAAAGGAAAGTGCAGTACATCATATCTTAATTGTTAAACACTTTAACCACTTCGATACCGGGCCTATTCTGGCACTCTTCTCCTACATGTAAAAATCATAATATTTTTTGCTAGAAAATTATTTAGAACCCCCAAACATTGTTTAGCAGACACCCTAGGGAATAAAATGGCGGTCATAGCAACTTTTTATCTCGCACGGTATTTGCGCAACAATTTTTCAAATGCGTTTTTTTGGGGAAAAAACGGTTTCACGATTAAAAAAAAAAAATGAAAAACAGTAAAGTTAGCCCAATTGTTTTCTATAATGTGAAAGATAATGTTACGCCGAGTAACTAGATACCCAACATGTCATGCTTTAAAATTGCGCGCACTCATGGAATGACGCCAAACTTCAGTACTTAAAAATCTCCATAGGCGACGCTTTACATTTTTTTTACAGGTTACATGTTTAGAGTTACAGAGTAGGTCTAGAGCCAATATTGTTGCTTGCGCTCCAACGCACATGGCAGTACCTCACATGTGTAGTTTGAACGGCGTTTACATATGTGGGTGGGACTAACGTGTGCGTTCGCTTCTGAGCGCGAGCTACCGGGGACAGGGGCTCTTTAAATTTTTTATACTACTTTATTTTTACAACATTTTTTTTTTTCTGATCACTTTTATTCCTATTACATGGAATGTAAATATCCCTTTTAATAGGAATCATTTGCGACAGGTCCTCTTTATGGCGAGATGCAGGGTCCTATCCTCCAGGCTGGAAAGCATGAGATTGAGAAAAAAAAAAAAAATAATTCACCAATCTCATGCTGACAGTTACTTCCGGGAACCAGGGCGTGACGTCATAACGTCGCGCTCGGCCTCCAACGATCAGAGATGACTGGTGACCATCTGGTCACCGTAAATCTCTATCATTGTCATCCGGCGCAGGATGATTCTTTCTCCGGGTCCCCAATGGCACGGGAAAACCCGGAGAAGCACCGGATGGCGGCGGGACGTTTAGTTCAAAGACAAGTGTGATGATTTGGTGTTTACAAGTTAAAAACAGGGTTTTTTTTTTTTTTATTTTGATTTACTTCGAACCCCCAAATATTATAATTTCCTGACGCATCATGGCAGCACACACATTGGGTTGTGACTCCGCCTCCACAACCTGATAGGACTGGTTAGCTATAAGATTCGAAGAGGAGTCCACCGTTGCATTCTCCTTTTTTTCCTCACCTGTATGGACGATCGTTTTGATCAGAAGGATCGGTAAGAAATATGGAATCCCCCTTACCGTTTCGCCCCATTAGGTTCAGCCTCTCCTAGCTGTAAGCCCTGTCTGTATAGTCTCTAAAATGAGCTAAACCAAGGGAAGCCCCACTCCGATGGTCTCAGGGGCTAAAAATCTGGTAAATGCCGGACAAACCTTAAAATAGGTTTAACAAGGTGTGCAACAGTCATTCCACTTTATTTTTTTCCCCCTAGCTTCCACATATAAAATGCCTCCTGTTACTTCTCTTTCCCCCCTCTGCGCCCGTTTTCTTCTTTTTTTGCCACGCTGGGCTCTGTAGTGCCTCAACCGAGCTGCCCCCTCCATCATGGCGGCCGCACAGAACTCTCCAGGCGCCCAGGAAGTGACAAAGGCACTATTACATGCTTTGCCAGGTTCCAAGATGGCGCAGAGCGTCGCACAACGCTACGGCGCATGTGCGGCAGTGACGTCATCACCCCCGCGACGGCGGCAGATTTAAAAAGCAATCTGTGCCTGTTTTAGGTTGCAGACTTTTAAAAAACGCCACTCTCCATCCTGGTTTTCTTTTGCCTAATGCTGCCTTGCTGAATACTGTCTACCCTGGTCTCTGGTAAGCTGTTACCATTCATTCTACTATCCCAGCACCTGCTGCTCACACTCTGCTATTGTATTCTAATAGAGCCTTTCCTCTCAGGTACACTTTACTTTCTCCTATGGAGGCCGCTGCTTCAGCAGACCATCCGCGAACTACAAGGTAAGGGGGCGCCTGATTCGGTAAGTAAGAAGGAGAAAAGAGAGCATTGCCACTAACGCCATTTTTTTCCTGGCAGTTTATCGCATTCTAAAAGAAAAGAGCGTTCCCCCTCAAGACATTACCGCTCTCAGAGGAGCCGTTCAAGATCCTCCCACCACCGCAGAAGCTCATCTTCCTCTCACCCACATTGCAATGGAGGACATACACGTCCTGCGCCTAACACATGTTGGGTTTGCGAAGCACAAGCCCTACCAAGCAAATTAGTGTGCCAAATCTGCTTAGAAGAAGCGACCCGTGATAAAGAGTCCGATGCAAGAGAGGCATCTAATATAATAAGGGAATCAGTGAAAGAGTCGATCATGCAGGTGGCAGCCTACGATCCGGTTGGACCCTCTTATTCAGCCTCTACCTCCTACACTCAGCAAGACCAAGAGGATTCCCCAGAAGACGAAGTGTTGCCGCCTACAGCTTTTGAGTTTGCACTAGTAGAGCCATTCGCAAAGTCGTGAAGGAGGCGATCGGGTGGGAGGAGCAGAAGGAGTCTCCTCCTAAACTAAGAAAATATTTTCCTAACCTAAAGAAGGACCCTGAAACATTCCCGTTTATCGAGGAATTGATAAAGGATGAGTGTCAAAAACCGGACAATAAGTCAGGGCTAAACAATAGGCTGAGCAAGCTTTACCCACTGAAAGAACCAAGGGTGAATCCCCTCATTCTGGCTCCGGTGGTGGACTCCTCACTGATGTGGCTGGCACGCCATGTAACCCTGCCAATAGAGGACGATGTGACGGACCTCAAGATAGATCTTGACCTTAAAAAGGCCTACTCAGTGGCAGGGGGAGCTTGCAGGCCAGCGATCACTCTGGCAGCAGTAGGTAGAGCCATATCCTGCTGGACTGCCAATGCAGAGAAATTACTGCTGGAAGCGGCAGATCAGGAAAGAATCTTATCCGCTCTGCAGAAACTCAGCCTAGCGGGGGACTTTGTAGCGGAAGCAGCGGTGGACGTAATAAGGTCCTCAGCGAGAGCAATGTTGGCCTCCATGACCTTTCGTAGAGCGATGTGGCTCAAACCTTGGGTGGCGAACACGACCTCTAAATCCAGTTGGTGTAGGATTCCCTACGATGGCGTCAACCTATTTGGCCCCAAGCTAGATTCCGCAATATCTAAAGTCACGGGAGAAAAAAAAAAAAAAAAAAAAAAAGAAAAAAAAATAATCGGGTCTTACCCTATCGGATAGAAGGCCCAAACAACAGAAGAACCCTTCTTTTAGACGCCATCTGCCTGAAAGATACCGGGACGCAAGATCTTATAAACCTGGGAAGGAGTTTAAGCGGAATTGGCGGAGTACACAGCCGTCTTTCGTGAGGGTACAGAAGGCAAAGGGCAAGACTCCAGGAGACCAACCAAAGTCTTTTTGATGCCACGCTCGCCCAGCCCGCAATAGTAGGAGCGAGGCTGAGGCTATTTGCTCAGGTATGGATGGACCATATTCAAGATCATTGGACAATTTCTACCATTCAACAGGGCCACAGATGGAGGTTCAAACACACACCTCCCCGAAATTACTACAGATTTACCAGGCTACCACCCTCAATCCCAAAACGCAAACTTCTAGTCAAACATATCATGGAGCTGCTACAGAAGCAGGCGATTATAGAAGTCCCATGGGAGCAGAGAGGTGTAGGTTTCTACTCCCCTCTTTTCCTAGTCACAGAAGACAGGCGACTTGAGGCCGGTGCTAGATCTAAAAGCGTCTCAATCGAACAATCCAGGTCGAATCCTTCAAGATGGAGAGTCTTCAATCCATATTACTGGCAGTATGAGCAGAAGACTGGATGCTCTCGGTCGATTTGTCCGACGCTTATTTGCACATAGCCGTGCACCAAACCTTCCAGAAATACATGCGCTTCGCCATTGGCCAACAACATTTCCAATTCCAGAGCCTCCCGTTCGGGATTTCAACGGCACTCAGAACCTTTACAAAAAGGTCTTACTTCCAGTTATAGCACACCTGAGGGAGAAAGGGCTGAGAGACGATATCATCCTCCTAGCCGACAGTCAGGAAACACTCTTGCAACATCGAGCAGTGCTAATCTCCACACTCCAGCAGTTTGGTTGGTTAATAAACTGGAAAAACAGCAGCCTAGTACCAAGATTTTTCTGGGAGGCGAACTAAATACCAGTTCCAACACAGTTTGTCTTCCCCAAGAGAAACTACATCCGCTCGAGAATTCGAGAACTTTCCAGAACTCGTTCCTAAAACAGAGGAACGCATATTCTATGAATCAGCGAATAGTGATCACTCAAACTGTGAAGAATTCTGCACGGTGGTGGACTCAAATCAGCAACCTGACACGCTGCCGTCCCATTGTACCCCCACTACCAGAAATAGTAACAACGGATGCCAGTCTTCACGGTTGGGGAGCACATTACCAACACAAGGGGGCGCAAGTCCGTTGGACCTTTCAACCGCAGGGCACAGTTTCGAACGTCCTAGAACTCAGGGCCGCCTGGCAAGCCCTTTGAACCTTCGGACCTCTCCTCACAGGGAAAAACGTCCTTCTGCGAATGGACAATACGGTAGCAGTAAACTACGTTCACACACAGGGGGGTACCCGAAGCAACGCGTTCACGCAGGAGGTTGGACCCATACTCGAATGGGCACAGGTCCACCTGTTGGATCTAAAAGGCAATATATACGTCCCAGCGACACACAACCAACTCGCGGACGACGTGAGTCGAGTGTTTGTGTCAAACAACGAGGGGTCCCTCAGTCACCAGGCCTTTGCTCTTCCCACACGCAGATGGGGAACGTCAGACATAGATTTAGCAGCAATGCCAGAGAACAACAAAAGTCCCCGCTTCCTAGCGAGAACAGCCTACCCAACAGCGACAGGGATCGACTGTCTGCACCACCCTTCAGAATTTCACCTAGGGTATTCCCTCCGGTTCCCCTAATAGCCAGATTTCTAGCCAGTTTGAGGAGCTCGACGTCCACGGTAGTGGCAGTGTTGCCATTCTGGCTGAGGAGGCCCTGGTTTGCGACCATCCTGCAACTAAACACCGAAGAGCCACTCCCGCTTTCACTGTACCCGGACCTACTCTCGCAGGGACAGTTCCTACATCCATCCCCAGAGCGTCTTCATCTAACGGCTTGGAGATTGAAAGGGAGAGGTTGTTGGATCAGGGGTGTTCGCTCAGAGTAGTATCTACACTACAGCAAGCCAGGAAAAGATCAACTAACAACGTATATAGTAAAATCTGGGAAAAATTCTCCACTTTTTCTCATCAGCAGTCCTGGGACCCAATATTCCCGTCAGTTTCTCAGGTTCTAGAGTTCCTGCAACTAGGCCTGGAGAAGGGGCTAAGCTCTAGCACCTTAAAAGTCCAAGTTTCTGCTCTGTCCGCAATGACAGGAATTAAATGGGCCTCAAATCCTCTCGTAATCCAATTTCAGAGAGCATGTCTGAAAATTAGGCCTCCCAGGAAACCAATCTTCCCGACCTGGGATCTACCAATCGTGTTTGAAAGAGCTTTGAAGGAGCCATTCTTTCCTCTGGATTCAGTATCCCTATGGGACTTAACTCTCAAATTATCTTTCTTACTGGCAATAAGAAAATCGGCCAAGAGGGTTTCAGAATTGCAAGCCCTGCATCTGTTTTTTTACCCAAAGTTGTCCTCAGACCCTCAGATCGATTTGTGCTCAAGGTAGCGTCTACCTTCCACTTCAACTCGTAAATCAATCTTCCAGTATTTCTTAGCAGCGAGGGGAACCCTCATCCCTTGGACGTTAAATCAGTCATCTCCACCTACCTTGAGTTAACTCACGCATTTAGAAAGACGGAACACCTTCTAGTCATACCACATGGCGCAAAAAAAGGCCAGGCAGCATCCTCAAGAACGATAGCATCTTGGCTGATTAGAACCATAAGGAAAGCATACTCCGTTCAACTTCTTCCGATACCAGAGGGATTGAGAGCCCACTCGACAAGAGCAGTAGCGACCTCCTGGGCAGCATACTGTAAAGTGTCCCCAGAGACTATTTGCAAGGCAGCAACCTGGACCTCAAAAGCCACGTTCATGGCTCACTACAGAATAGACCCAGCTCAATTAACTACAGCTGAGTTCGGGAAATCAATCATCCAAAATTAATTCATCCATACCTTGCACTTGAGTAAATAAATCTTTTGAAAGCACCCACCCATGTAGCAAGTTATTTCCCAATGTGTGTGCTGCCATGATGCGTCAGAAAAACTGAAAATTGTATACTTATATCTTATAGCTAACCAGTCCTATCAAGTTGTGGAGGCGGAGTCACAACCCAATGTGTGTGCTGCCATGGGATGTGTCAGGCAAGGAAAATTACGGAAAGGTGAGTATACAATTTTCCGTTTTTTTTTTATTTTTCTTTATTGTTTTTTTTTTTTCTAACACGCTAGAGAATAAAATGGCGGCCGCTGCAATACATTATGTCACACCGTATTTGTGCAGCGGTCTCACACTTCAAAATTGCTCCCACTTGTGGAATGGCGACAAACGGACAAAAAAAGGGTTAAAACCGCCTGCAAAGCGCCTCTACAGCGGCGCTTTGCTGGCGGTATAGCCGCCCTGCCCCATTGATTTCAATGAGCAGGAGCGGTGTATACAGCGCTCCAAAGATGCTGCTTGCAGGAGTTTTTTTTAACGTCCTGCAAGCACACCACTCCAGTGTGAAAGCCCTCTTGCTTTCACACTGGAGACACAGCAGCGGCTGTTTCAGGGCGATTTGCAGATGCTATTTTTAGCGCTGTAGCGCCTGCAAGGGACCCCAGTGTGAAATGGACCTTACAGAGAAGGTCTAGGGCTAGAATTTTTGCTCTCGTTCTAATGATCACAGCGATACCTCATGTGTGGTTTGAACACCGTTTTCATATGCGGGGCTACTCACTTATGTGTTCGCTTCTGCACATGAGCTCGACGGGACGGGGCGAGTTTAAAAATGTATTTTTTATTTTACTGGAGTCGTTGGTAGCGGCGAAGGGGATTGGATCCTCTTCCGTCTGTGGTATGGAGATGAGTGAGGGGAAGATGGCCCCCACCCGTCTCCATACCATTGCAGGGCGGAAGCGACATCAAAACGTCACTTTTTTTTTAATTGTATTTTAGTGTAAATATGAAAAATCCTGGAGGTCTTTTTGTCTCCAGATCTCATATTTAAAGAGGTCCTGTCAGGCTTTTTTCTATTACAGGGGGGGCCTCTCCGACCGCTGTTAAAAGTGATCTTGGGGTGAATCCGCCGCAGAGACCACTTTTATCTGAAAGCGGACCACACGGTGAAAAAGAGGGTACTGCGGTTATGGTAGCTAGCTGCTGCTACAACAACTATATTCATCTTCAAAGCACCAATGTATAATGATGGCGAGCGGTCCGTAAGTGGTTAAAAAACAAACATACTCATGTCACTGCAGCTGTCCCCCGCCGGCTCTGTAGACCGAGAGCCGAGTGAGCAAATGACCAGCAATTGCTCAGTTCTCTATCTTCGCTGAGCCAAGTGCAGTGACTGAGTCTCAGCGGCGCTAAGAACATGCACAAATGAATGGAGCGCCAGACCAAAAGGATAAGGGTAATTTATTAGTTTGTACAAAAACAGCCAATGTGTTTCGAGGGTCAAAGAAACCCCCCCCCCCCCCCCCCTTCATCAGGGCTACAACAAAGAGAAAGATATAATTTTGCCCCTGTATACATCATCATTAGTAAGACCTTATCTGGAATATACAGTTCAGTTTTGGGCACCGGTTCTCAAAAAGGATATCGGGGAAATGAAGGAGCTGAGCTATGAGGAAAGATTAGAGGAACTGAACGTATTCTCTCATATGATTAAACATGTACAAATACATGTGGGTCCATACAGTAAACTTGGTGTCCAGTTATTCACTTTAAAGGTCATCACAGAGGACAAGGGGGCACGTCTGGAAGAAGAGCAATTTCATCTCCAAATACGGAAAGACTTCTTCACAGTAAGAGCTGTGAAAATGTGTAATAGACTCCACAAAGAGCTGACTCTGGCTAGCTCAGTAGATTGTTTTAAAAAAAGGCCTGGATTTTTTTCCTAAATGTACATAATATAACTGGGTACTAACATTTATAGGTAAAGTTGATCCAGGGAATATCCAATTTCCTCTCGGGATCAGGAAGGAATTTTTTCCCCTGCTAGAGCAAATTGGTTCATGCTTTAATGTTTTCTTTTGCCCTTCTCTGGATCAACTGTGGGTATAGGTTTGTGTATATAAAATTGTATGATTCTCCCCACCCCCTTTATTGGTTGAACCAGATTAACTTTTTTTTCAACCAGTCTAACTATAAAACAATATAATGTAAATGTAACTGATAAAATCATGAGTCTAACAATCATAGACAACATACATATACGTGCATTCAAAAATACACACAGTAACACATACATGTACACACACGCATAGAAATGTAGTTAAAGAAATATTAGACGGTAGGTGATGTGCAATAGGTTGGTTTTTGGATGCAATATTATCTGTTGCTACAGTACATGGTTAGTAGATGCCATTATACATTTAACTGAAATAATACACATTGAAAAAAGTGGCTAAAACTGAAAAGATACATATTCAAAATGCTCTGCTGATACAAGGTTGTATAATAATAATAATAATAATAATAATAATAATAATAATAATAATAATAATAATAATAATAATAATAATAATAATACTACATATGGAAGCTATTTCTAAAAAAAAAAAAAAAAATTTAATAAAAACAAAAATGCATATGGAGGCTATGCCAAAGAAATGCACTTGAAAACTATACTTGGACAACCATATCGCAAGCTCAGGGAGATAAAAGTTGCTAACATTTTATCTGGCTCCTTATCACTATTACTCATGCAGATTTTGCTGCCCAGCCTTGTACATATGGGCCAAAAATCAGCTTGTGTGTACAGCTGTCTGTTCTTTTAGAACACAGAGGTACAGCAGGGAAGATTTTTGCACTAAAAATCGCTTGCATTAGTATAGTAATCTCTCAGCCCACTGGGTTGAACGAAAACAAAACATTCCAGTGCGGGGATGCTCGTCCTATGGCCTCTGATGTGGCCTCCCAACCCCAAACCAGGGAAGCGCATGCCTGGGGTCAGCAACCCATTGATCGCAAACTGGCCTGGTCTGGCCTACCCGCCATCCCAGAGCATCAGTGTGCAGCGAGCTAGTGTCAGTAGCGGAGGGAGCAGGAGCCGCATAAGCTGATGCTTCCTCTGTAGCGCCGGCTCCTGTCCCAGGCAGAGCGATACCAAGTGCACACCGCCTCTGATCCTTTCTAGCAGCCTGGAGAGCGATGCCAATAGCAGTTGCAAGAGGAAAAGGTCAGTGTATTAACAAATACACTGGGCATAATAGTTTTTGCAATGGGCATATTAGCACCTACAAATGGGCTAACAACTCTTAGGCTGCTTTCACACTGATCCGCGGGTGCAGCACAGTACACCTGCAGCTTTCCTGCAGGTTAGCTGCACTGAGCATAGATTTCTATTTTATCCTGCGGGTTTGGTGCACTTTCTGAAAGTGCACCACACCCACAAGATGTAATAATGAGTAAAAATCCAATGGGGACTGGTCCCACAGAAAATGATGATCCCGATTGTTGTTTAACCACTTCCCTACCCGCCCATAGTCATATGACGCCCACAAGGTGGATCTCCCATCCTGGGTAGGCGTCATATGACGTCCTCCCATTCCCGGCCGCCTATGAGGCGCACTGCACATGCTCAGTTTGTTGTGTATTGCAAGAGTTGTAATTAGCAGGGCCAATTAGCACTGCCCAGACAGAGGGTCAGAGGGCATGCACCCTCATAGGGCAGTCAGAGGAGAATGTAAACTAACCAGTGATCGGCCAACCACTGATAGAAGTCACAAGACTGCTATATACTGCTGATTGGGAGACCAGATAAAGTGTTACTAAACCCAGGAACCTGCATTCACTATAAGTGGCCCTCGCTCTTCAAAAGGTTGAACACCCCTGTTCTAGTGTGTACGAGGCTTAAAGTGGCTGTAAACCCTTACATATACCCAGTGAAGCGTGATACACAGAGATTAAATTAAATAAATCCTACATAAGTTATACCTGTCCATCTGCAGCTCTCTCTTCTCTACATCCATTCAAAGCGCTGAATTTATAAATCTTGTCTGGAGTAGTCCAAAAAAAAAAAAAAAAGGGGTGAAAAGCTGAAATGACACTGCAGAGCTCAGTGAGGAGAGTTCCGAGAGCTGATTGGAGGGAAGATACACACCCGCCCCCTTCACACAGGAACAGAGCTGAGGCTGTCAATCAACTGGAGGTCCCTACCGTCACCTTTTTTCTCTTGGTGTCAAGAAAATTGTCAGGAGCGATTCATGCTGATAGAGGAAAATTAAAATTAAAAGAAAATTAAAATAAAAGACACATGCTTATCTGCTGGTCACTACAGCTCTCACATAAATCTTTATGTATTTTCCATTGACACAGATTCACACAGGAAAGCTCTATTTTGAGTCCTTTCAAAGTTCTTATTTTAACTGACAATATGTATAAACCACTTTCAGGCGGAGCATCAGGCAGATGACAGGCCCATGTCCGCTGCGCTATGTAGAGCAAACCCAGACACCCCTCTGTTCTCTATGGGGCAGTCGGATGGAAACAGACTGCCTGTCCATTTACATCTGACTGGCTAGACAGATCTGTCTGCTTTTAATGGACATGATCGGATCGGATGCCGGCAGGCTTCATCTGCTGCTCCATAGAGAACAATGGGTAGTACGATCGGGTCCGCCTGACCGTTTAAGCGGACCCGATCAGTCCGCTGGTGTGAAAGGGGCCTAAGCTACTTTTCTGTCTTACTCATGTTCCAAATCACCTCTTTGAAAATGATTATATTATTATACAAGATTTATATAGTGTCAACAGTTTGTGCAGTGCTTTACAACATTAGGGAAGGCTGTACAATTACAATACAGGAGGAATCAGAGGACCCTGCTTGTTAGAGCTTACAATCTAAGAGGGAGAGTCAAGTAATACAAAAAAGGGTAATAACTGTGGGAGATGAGTTGATGAAGAAAATGAAAGTACAGTACAGTTGTTTAGGTGAAGGCAGGATAGGCTTCTCTGAAGAGAAAAAACGTTTTGAGGGATGGCCTAAAAGTGGCTAGAGTTGGAGATAGTCTGACAGATCTAGGTAGGGAATTCCAGAGGATGGGAGAGGCTCAGGAGAAGAAGTACTGGAGGTGAGTATGGGAGGAAGTGATGAGGGAGCTAGGAGAGCATTTACAGAGTATTTTGAGACTAGGTTAGTGATGTAGCTGGGGGAGATTTGTGGATGGCTTTGTAAGTTGCTGTTAGTATTTAAAGAGGAAGTAAACCCTCTTAAGTAAAAAACGGAAAAAAAAAAAAAAAAAAAAAAAAAACCTGCAAGACAAAAAGGCATAATTAGCGAGTATGCATAGCATACTAGCTAATTATGTATCACTTACCTGAGATCGAAGCCCCGGCATAGTTCCTCTTCTCCCCCTCCGACATCTTCTCCCGGAGTGACTTCCGGGTATCGCGGCTCCGGCGCTGTGATTTGCCGGAGCCGCGATGACGTCACGCGCATGCGCACGATAGCGGCATAGTAACTGAAGCATCGGCATATAGCGCCGTTGCTTCAGTTGTCGCAAGTGCGCATGTGCCGCATGACGTCGGCACATGCAAATACAGGTATATATCCTAAACCGTGCAGGTTTAGGAGATATCCTTGTTAGCTACAGGTAAGCCTTAAAGCGGGACTGTACTGAAAAAATTTTTTTTAAAAGCCAGCAGCTACAAATACTGCAGCTGCTGACTTTTAAAAAATGGACACTTACCTGTTCCAGGGTCCAGCGGTGTTGGCAGCAGAGGCCGATCGATCGCTCGGCTCTCTGTAGCCGGCGCCATTCTCGGTGAGGGAATCAGGAAGTGGCTTCACTTCCTGATTCCCTACTGCGCATGCGCGAGTCGCGCGGCGCAATGAGAATGTTCAGCGCTGTCTGCTGGGACACACACACACACACACACACACACACACACACACACACACACACACACACACACACACACACACACACGTGCCGACAGCGCGCCGGGACAGGAAGTGACGTAAACTCCCGGGCATAAACTCCCACGGAAGTGGGTGCAGATACCTGTCTTAGACAGGTATCTGCATCCCCCTCCCCCTGAAAGGTGCCAAATGTGACACCGGAGGGGGGGAGGGTTCCGAAAAGCGGGAGTTTCACTTTAGGGTGGAATCCCCCTTTAATATTAGGCTTACCTGTAAGCTAAAGTTGTAAAAGAGGGTTTACTTCCTCTTTAATTAGTTGGGCAAGTGGCAGCTAATGGAAGGATTCGCTGAAAGGGGTAGCAGACGCTGAGCTGTTGCTAAAAGGTGGAGGAGTCTGGCAGCAGCATGATGTACTGAAGGAGGGATAGCCTATTTAAAAAGGTAAGCCAATGAGGAGGGAGTAGTCGAGGCAAGAGAACCAGGGAGTGAATCAGGAGCTTTGTGGTTTCATTGGTTAGGAGGGGATGTTGGAGGTTGAGGCGGCAAGCTTTGGAAATCGATTGTATGTGGGGCCAAAAAGAGTTCAGAGACCAGGATAACACCGAACACCCTGGCATGTGGAGGATGGGTGGGTGGTTGTGCTGTTGCTCTTGACATAGAAGTCAGGGGAAGAGGCATGTGGGGGAGGAAATATGAGCTCGGTTTTGGACAAGTTGAGTTTGAGGAAGTGGTGTGACATCCAGACAGATATGTCTGTTAGTAAATTAGTGATGCATGAGGAGACTGATGGAGTGAGCTGAGGGGGTGGAGAGATAGATTTGTGTGTCATCAGCGTAAAAATGATATTGAAAGCCATGGGAGGCTATCAGCTGACCTAGTGAAGAGGTGTAGACTGAGAATAGGAGAGGTCCAAGAACAGAACCTTGGGTGACCCCGACGGGGGAAAGGAAGAGGAGGAAGTAGAATTGTAAGCGACACTGAAGGTGCGGTGGAATAGGTAGGATGAAAGCCATCGAAGAGCACAGAGACCGAAGGAGTAACGTGTTTTTTTTGTTTTGTTTTTTTGAGGAGGGGGTGGTTAACCGAATCAAAGGCAGCCGAAAGGTCCAAAAGTAGGAGTACAGAATAATGTCCATTGGTTTTTGCTGATAGCAAGTCACTTGTGAGTTTTAAAAGAGCAGTTTCTGTGACGCGTTAGGGGAAATCCAGACTGAAGGGGATTAAGAAGGTAACTCCCAATGAGGTGGCCACTCAGTTGGTTGTAGACCAGGTGTTGAAGGAGTTTAGAGGAAAAGGGGAGCACGGGTGTAGATTGTTAAGATTAGTAGGGCCCAAAGGACAGCTTTTATTTTTTTTTTTTTTTGGTATGGGGGTGCCCAGCGCACGCTTTAGAGCATTGGGGGGGAAGATGCCAGAAGAGAGGAAGAGATTGAAGATGTGGATTAGAGAGAGTGTAGGATAGAGCCAGAGGGTGGCTGTAGTATTTGAGAGGGATCAGGGTCCAAGGGACAGGTGGGCTTTGGAAATGAGTTTAGCAACTTCTTCTATAGTAGCAGGTTTGAATAAGGGGAGTGTTAATTGTACCTGATGACATGGGGTGTCTTTGAGAGTCTACAAAAAGGTTAGCAGCTTTCTTCTTCCTGAGCTTACAGTATGATTTTGTCCAAGAATAGTTTCCATGTGCATGTCTCTGACATAGCCTCCATATGCATTTTTTATATAGCTTCCACATGAAGTTTCATTATTAGATCAGTGCAGAATTTCAAATATGAACATTTTCAGTTTTAGACACACCATTTTTAAAAATTTTAAGCATTGATGGTTGTTAAATTAGGGTTTTGTTGTACCATTTGTTGCTTTTAATAGTTCTTTTAACCTGCAAGTCCTATTTTCTTTTTAGACCTTAATGTAAAATTAAATTTTACATTTGTTTTTTTACCATTGTGTATTATTTCAGTTGTATGTACAAAAGTATAATGGCATCTACTAACCATGTAGCATCAAATAACTCCACAAATAAACCTTTTAGGCCCCTTTCACACATGCGGACCGTTCGTCCGTTTTTTCATACGTCCGTTTACGGATGAAAACGGACACTAATGCTTGTCTATGGGATAGCGGACGTTAGCGGATGATCATCCGCTAACGTCCGTTAACATCCGTCTCCGTTAAGGTCCGTTTTTCTGTACGGAAGAATACCCTATTTTGACTTCCGTAAAAAAACGGAACGGACGAAAAACGGACGTTAGCGGACGATCCGTTCACATCCGATCCGCTGACATCCGTTTTTCATCAAAAAAATTCCCATAATTCATGAAAAACTTTAAAAAAAAAAAAAACGGATAAAAAACGGACATAAACGGATAAAAAACTGATGAAAAACGGACGTAATCGGATGAAAAACGGACGTAAATGGACGAAAAACGGAAATGAAAATGGATGAAAACTGATGTTTACTGACAACAACTGATGATAAAAAAACATGACTGAACTGATCTAATGTACGGTCCGCATGTGTGAAAGGGGCCTTACACTTTACCAACTGATATTTCTTTATCTTCATTTCTATGCATGTGTACATGTATAAGTACACATATGTAGGTTAGCTATATTGTTCTATGATTGTTAGACTTATGACTTATTGAGTCATACTTACATTATATTGTGTTATGCTGTAGCCCTGAAGGGGGAGTTGCTTTTTTACTAAAACGGCCAATGCGTCAAACTAATAAAAGAATTTGAACACTTTTATCCTTTGGTCTCTTGCACTCCTTTCTTTTGCGCATTTTTTTTTCTGGTAACCTGCTGGGGTACCCACTGTAGCATAGACTTGTCTGTTGTGAGCACCCTAATCTAAGCCAGTGAGCTCTTCAAATATTTTTACTGCCTCACTATTTGTATGACTCACATCAAAGTCCAAGCGCCTTTTGGATGCTTTTTTTTCTTCATTGATAACTGAATTATGTGTTGTTCTAACAGACAGAGCTCTAAACACTTTTTGGTAGTGTAAAAGCTTGCTGACAAATCATGCACCCACACACTCCTAATCACCCCTCACCCCGTTTGAGCTGCCTCAAATGGACAAAATATGTAGTGGGCAAGATGGAACAGGCATGCTGTGGTGCCATCAGAAGTGCCAAAGTTTTGCCTAATGCCGCGTACAGACGATCAGAATTTCGGCCAGCAAAAGACAGATGAAAGCTTTTGGTCGGAAAATGCGAATTCCCACCAGCAAAAGATTGAGAGCAGGTTCTCAATTTTTTGGTCGAAAAAAAGTTTTGATCGTAAATTCTGATCCCCTGTAACGACACACAAAATTCCTACGCATGCTCGGAAGCATTGAACTTAAATTTTCACAGCTTGTTGTAGTGTTGTACATCACCGCGTTCTTGACAGTCGAAAGTTCAGCAAACATTTGTTTGACCGTGTGTATGCAAGCCAAGCTTGAGCGGAAATCCGTAGGAAAAAACATCCAAGATGTTTCTGATGGAAAATCCGCTTGTGTGTACACGGCATAAGATTCGACCATTACAGAAATGTTTTGGAGTCTGCTGCAGGTATATACCGCTAGGTGCCTAAAACTTGATACCTGCAGATGTTTTCTTTATTTTTCTCTGCGAAGAAGTAGCTTCCAGCAAAACTCTGGGATATATCTTTATTCCATACTTACTCTACATTGGTCCAGCATGACTTGATGCAAGTATCCATAGCTGTGATCTCCTGGGTGTTGTTGCAGTGGCTTCCTCTCTGCGGTCCTCAGGATCATGTTCTCTGCTTCTCATCACAGCATACAACCTTCCTACCACAAACGGCTAGTTTACGAAAGTGAGATCTGAAGATCTCACTGGCCATTAGTCTGAAATATCGCCAGTGTTCCAGATTCTGCAGCTCAAAAGGTGGAGAATCTAGGTAGGAATCTGGCGCGATTAAAGGAAGAAGACTTTTCTATGTATATACACTGTACATGTATATATTTATACAAACAGATATAATTGAGAGAAGGGAAGGGTTTTCTATGTAAACACACACTAATTATATATAATTTATCACACACACACACACACACACACACACACACACACACACACACACACACACACACGGTAAAATAAGTATTGAACATGTCACAATTTCTCTGGGTAAATACATTTCTACAAGGTGCTATTGACATGAAATTAGCACCACATGTCGGTAACAACCTATGCAATCCATACATACAGTGGGGAAAATAATTATTTGAATTGATCCCCTGCAGATTTTGTAAGTTTGCCCACTTACAAAGAGATGAAGGGTCTATATTTTTTACCATAGGTGTATTCTAAATGATAGAGACAGAATATCAACCAAAAATCCAGACAAAACAGGATACAAATGTTATAAATCGAGTTGCAGTTCAGTGAGCAAAATAAGTAGTTAATCCCCAACCAACAATAATTCTGGCTCCAGTATGTGGTACATAGATTAGTCCTGTCAATTTAAGAAGGTACTCCTAATGACAACTCGTTATGTGTATAAAAGACACCTGTCCACAGAATGTTTCTTCCATTCAAACCCACCATCATGGGCAAGACCAAAAAGCTGTCAAAAAGGACATCAGGGACAAGATTGAAGATCTGCATAAGGCTGTAATGGCTACGAAGACCATCAGCAAGAAGCTTGGTGAGAAGGAGACAACTGTTGGAGCAATTATTTGCACATGGAAGAAATACAAAATAACCATCAATCAACCTCGGTCTGGAGCTCCATGTACGATGTTGCCTCACGGGGTAAGGATGATCATGAGAAAAGTGAGGGATCAGCCAAAAAAACTACTTGGGATCAAGCTTGTGAATGATCTCAAGGCAGTTGGAACAGTCACCAAACAATTGGTAACACAATACACTGCCATGGATTGAAATTCTGCAGCGCCCTCAAGGTTCCCTTCCTCAAGAAGGCACATACATTTACAAACCCATCTGAAGTTTTCCAATGAACATCTAAATGATTCAGAGAAGGATTGGGAGAAAGTGTTGAGAGAGAAGACCAAAATTAAGCTCTTTGGTCACATTACCAAAATGTAGAGCTGCACGATGAACCGTAAAAATAAAATAAAAAATAAAAATAATAAAAGTTGTGATCTCGATTGAACCTCCTCACAATCCTAATCCGACTTTTCAACGATTCAGTCCAAAGTTGTTCTCCGCTGACAACTGACCACTTAAAAACTGATGGCCAGACACTATACAATTTTCTTGTTCAACTTTCCTTTAGATTTACCAAAACCATATAATATGAAGTTAAACCTAAACTCTTTCAATTTGTATGCAATCAGGCAGGCCCTTGCACTACATAGTTGACGGTAAATCTAAAGAAAATTGAATAAGAAAATTGTATGGTGTATGGCCAGCTTAAAGCCTCATACACAATCAAATTTTCGTCAGGGACCCTCCACTGCTGCAGCAGACTAGGAGGTTTCTCGCTATTTGATGACCTCCCCTGAAGGCTTGATAAACCAACTCTTGCCAGCACAGTAACTTAGGTGAGCTAGTTAACTATCAACCTACCCCAGGAGCGTGAGCCAGGCCTGCACATGGATGATGGTATATTCTGGTAGTCGCTAATATTCTAACATTTCTTGGTCTTGTTATCCTGACTTGCGACCCCTGCATGGGTTCCACTTATGATGTT
Organism: Lithobates sylvaticus; assembly: GCA_028564925.1. Lineage (NCBI taxonomy): Eukaryota > Metazoa > Chordata > Amphibia > Anura > Ranidae > Lithobates > Lithobates sylvaticus. The sequence goes on from CM053026.1 coordinate 401,684,571, forward strand.
AGCCAGATGTTGACTGTACTGTTGTACGTTTGTTTTGTCTATGTGTTTGTTATAAACAAAATAAAAAGATTTTCAAAAAATAAAAACATTTCGGCAGGGAATTGTGTGATGATAGACTGCCTAAAAGCCGACCATTATTACGCTCCAGACAATTGTTGTCCAAGTTTCCGCCAACAAATGTTGGATGGCAGGCTAGTAAATTTTCGGTGGACAACAGTCTGTTGTCAGCTTTTCGTATTGTGTGTGTACACAAGTCCGTCACACAAAAGTCCAAAGTACAAAAGTCCAAAGTACAAACACGCATGCTCTGAATCAATGCTCACCAAACACAACATTAGCAGAAGGTGCCCAAATGGTGGCGCTCAAGAGCTGAAATTCCACATAGTACGTCACTACATTCGTGTTTGTTGGCTGACAATTGTGTGCCGTTAGTATGCAAGACAAAATTCAGGCACACGCCCTTCGGACAAAAGTCTGACACTCTCTCTACCAACAATCCAATCATGTGTACAAGGTCTTAAGCCTTTTTCTGATATTTGTTGCTTACAAGTTAAAAAATCAGTATTTTTTTGTGTGTGTATATATATATATCTTTTAGCAGAGACCCTAGAAAAAAAAAAATGGAGGTCGTTGCAATATTTTCACACTGTATATGTCACACTGTATTTGCGCAGTGGTCTTTTAAAACCAATTTTTTTTGGGGGGGGATGCACTTCCATGAATTAAAAAAAAAAAAAAAAATAAACAGTAAAGTTAGCCCAATTTTTTTTTGTATGAAGTTACGCAAAGAATCGTGATCTTTATTCTAAGCAAAAGAATTGTGATTCCCATTTTATCCAGAATTGTGCAGTTCTACCACGGTGTCACACAAGAAGCATCTCATGATGAGTAAAAGCATCTTGGGCATATACAGGCAGTCCTAGAGTTACGAACAGGTTAGGGACTGCCTGTTTGCTCTTAAGTCGGATTTGTTCGTAATTTGGAAGCGCATGCGCAGAACGGCGTTTTCCAACGTCGTTTTCCGGCGTGCCAGCCGGCGCCACCTGCCGTTCGTAAGTAGGAGTTGTTCGCAAGTCCTGATTGAAGCCCTACAAACCATATCATATTTTCATATTTTGTTATAGACTGTACATATTTTGGCCTCTATGCATGTGAACTGCTAAATTGGATAGCAAGAGGAATGGCAATAGTCACTTTATCACTTGCCGATCACCTGCTTGCAGTACACGGGCAGCCGGCAAGTGCTTCAAGAGACGGTTGTAGGCAAAGCACCCTAGAGGTTAACCCCTTCCCAGCCAGTGTCATTAGTACTCTGGCAGTGTATAGTATTAGCACTGATCACTGTATTAAGGTCACTGGTGATATCAGTGGCAGTTAGTCTGCCCCCCTCCCCCCATGTTAATCACTATCGCAGTACCAATAAAAGTCGTTCACCGCCATTAATTTATAAATCGCATAAAATAAAAAACCCAGTGGTGATCACCAATAGAAATCTCCAATTTGTATGAAAACAAAATAAATCATAAAAACTTAATTTGGGTACAGCGTTGCATGACTGCACAATTACCAGTTAAAGTAGCTCAGTGCTAAATAGCAAAAAAGGGAATGCTAATGAAGCGGGTAAAATTTTTCCAGAGCTCAAGTGGTTAAGACCTCCACGAGTCTTCCCCTTCTAAAATTCCATACTTGTGCCAGCACTGGTGGTCTCCGAGTTAATCAGTAAAGCCATTGCAAGCTATAAAGAGTTTGCAGCTCACCAATTTCAATTCTACAGCAATAGTGATGTTTATCATATGAGAGAACTTGGACCTCCAAGAAAATATAAAAAGGACAGCAGAAGGAGGAACATTTTGCTGTTAATGAAGGCAGGCTTATTAATGTGGGTGTTAGTTAGGATATCCTTTTGAATAAAGAGGACCAACCCTATTAAACAATGTGGCACAGTGACTACTGAAACCCTCATCACTTTAAGAGAAGATGAAAATACGACTGCATATAAATTCTACCATAAAAAAGTTGCAGACCGACTAGTACTCACAGCACCCAGGTTCTGTTGCTCCCTCTTCAACATCCTCTGACAGGGTAGAAAGGGTTATCACTGCAAGGAGATACCACAGGTTTAGATTTCACTCACTAGCAGCCAATATGGAAGTCATTGTTACTTCATATGGCAGCTAAAACGTTACTGAAATATCAGTTTATCATTGATATGACATTCATTTTTTCACAATTCAAAAATAGCCTTTCTTGTGGTTTCCAAAATGACTGGAAATATGATTTGCAGCTCACAGCGGTTGCTGTACTTGTTCATCTAGATTTACCTTACAATACAGATACATGTTATTACATTCACACTAAACATCTGTGTTAAAACTATGATGTGTATACTGTCAGAATTGTTCTCTATACAGTTGGAACCTTTGACCAACCCTAGATGTGCCCAGGGATAGCGCTTCTGTGGAATTTGTGGACACACACGGTTCGAATCTCATCCAGTTAACCAGGGAACGGCAGAGATTCGAACAGTGTATGGGCAGGCTAAAGGTACCCAAGATCACTGATTTCTTATGCAATTATTGCCAGTGGTTATAGCTGGTAGCGATAATAACTGTTTTCTCCTGGCTGGCTACTGGAACTGTATGTTCTCCCAGCTACCCCCTCCCCCACACTGGGAGAACACCATAGCTGTACATTGGGGACCCGCAATTGCAGAAAAAGAAATCGCTCCATCTATGGCCAGCCTAACTGACTACAGCTAATGGGCCAGTTTGTATATGGCAGAGTGCAGCTGCATTTAGCCACCTCTGAACGCAGCAAACTATCCATCGTGTTGGTGCATTACAGTTTGGGTGGGCACCAGTGGGTTGTTACTTCTGTCACCTACTTATACCTTTGGAGACTAGGCCTGTGAGTGTTTCCCTTTACCCAAGCCATTTGGTTACCTTTGCTTGGGTCTCAAATGACCTCGGGGGGAAAGCAGAACCAGAAATTCCACCTGAGTGTTTCAGGCTGAAGGTGAGATTCAACTCACTGGTGTCTACCAAAAACTGCAATGTCAGTCTCAATAACAATGGTTAAATATACAAACATACAGAAGGTACAATTTAGCATACAACTCAAAACACTAGAACATCATGTTTATATTCATAAATAAAAAAAACAGTCAAAGTGGTAACGGCAGTACTATCCATAGCAGTCAAGGTGGTCTGTTAATTGTTACAGCCAGCTCTCCCACTTGACACTGGGGACTACATTTGTCCGACTTGCACAAGCAATGCTATTTCTGAGGAGGACAAATCTCTCCTGTGCTCTGCCTCAGAACCACTACCACCTCTAGAAGCCAAACAACAACACTGAGTAGGAACCCTGGCTGTGACAGCCATCTTGATGAGTTCTATTTCTGTAATTCTCAAGGCAGCTCGATTCTTTTTTTTTTTTTGTTCTAAATTAGTGCATTTGCATCTTTCAATGAAATTCGTTTTCCAACATTTTCATCAGCATACATATACAGGCATGGGAAGTAGCTAGGTATACAGACTGACATTTAAAAAGCTCACCAAGTCTAGGCTTGTAAGTATTCACAGCAATTATTCTATGACCCCTTAGGGTGGCCATATAAAGCCTGTTTCTTGACCAATTTACCCATCACTGGGATAATGATGGGGTGAGAATCTGGTTGTGTAGCACATCTTAGGGAAAGCTAAAAAGCACAACCAACAGTTAGAAGTACTGGTTAGCGCACACAGAGGTTATTAAATAGCCAGAGAAAAGGCTAGGAAGGTGTTAATCATCCAAATCCGTTAAAAAAAAGCATGCACCAACACAGATCATCGACTGAAACACATATGATCATGTTGAGCGAGAGGTAGTCATTCTTGACAAGACATCTGCTATTGTAATATGTATGTGTGACCGTCCTTACGATCATGCTTCTATCTAGTAATCCTGTTGTACCTTAAGAATAAGTTACAATGAATACCTGAAACAGTAAATTGTGCAGTTTCTGGTTTTACTTAATCAAATTACTATATAACCCTTACGACTTCATCTAAATTCCATCCTTCCTCTATACTGTGTATAATTTGCTTTGCATGTGACAGGTCAGATTCACAATGTATCACACAGGAGACCACCATACACATGTTACATCCTTCCAATTCTTCATACCATATTGATATTTAACAAAATAAACAAAAATGTTCTTACCTGAGGATGTGTATCTGTCTTGTGTGTGCTTGTGCTATGGATGGTGAGGGGGAGGCTGCCTACACTGACTGCTGTGCGAGTCACATGGCTAAGTGCATATCATTAGATAACATACCAGACACATTCAACTCCACTGAAAACTGATACAACATCGTATGGCCATCTGCATGCATTATGAATACAAGCTTGTCCACAAACAATACTACTTGTAATGAAAGCAGTATCCTCCATGCTAACAGAAGGCAAAATCATCAATGGCACATTTAAGCCCAGGAACCCAAATACTGTAGAATGCCCCACATTCTGAACCTGCAAACAGTTATCCTTTACCCTGCATGGCTGAGGAGCTGGCAGTGGCAGCTATTCCCTGCTGTGTTGCAATAAAGGGAAAGAGGCATTTATTGGTCCAGGCATCCCTGTTGAATGCCCCTTATCTCACACCTGCAAACAATTACCCCCTCCACACCCTGTATGGTTGGGTTGGGAAGTCGTTTCCAGATGTGTTGTAATGATGGACAAGCAGCATTTTTACTACAGGCACCTGGCCATGTCCCTGGTGAATGCCCCTGTAAGCAGTTACCCCTTCCACCCCCTGTATGAATGGGAAAGGTGCCAGCTGCTCCCTGCTGTGTTGTAATAAGCATGTGGCAGTATTTGGCCCAGGCACCACGGCAAGATGCACACTTATCTCGACCTTGCAAACCGTTGCCCCTTTCAGCTGCTCCCTGCTTTTCTAATGATAGGCGAGTGGCAAATTTGCTTCAACAAACACACACAGCTTCCAGTTGGTCACTCCCCTGCTCCAAAACTCCTACCAAGAATTTGACTGACTGCAGTAGGAGCCTATTCCTCTGCTGTCCTCAGTACCCTTATTTGCACCCTGAAAGATCAGGAAATTGACAATTATGGAGCTGGCAGTGGTAAACATGGGTGTTTGAGGGTGTCAAGAAGGGGGAAAAGTAGAAGTACTGCCTTTCCTTTGAAGGTCTATTTCCCTCACTGGCTTTTGGCTGTCTTCATTGGCCGGTGTGGGATGATGTCACAAGCAGGAGTCAATCATCCCAGCATACAGGGACCATACCGGTGTTTCGTCACATATGGTGACCCATCACATTTGGCTACCCGCTGGACTTCGCATGCACGCCGCTGCCATATGCATTCCAACACTGTGGCGATCTGCGCTTGCGCATCATTTTGTGCCCACACCCCCGAGTCCAGGTTAAAGCCCCACCCTCCAAGTGGACATAGAGTTAGATTATAATTATGCTGAGCGAAGCCTGTGGCAAAGTGGTGTCTTACAACAGTTGGAACGCATACGGCGGCGTCGCACATGCGCACTCAAGGGGGTAGCAAAATGTGATGGGTAGCCAAATGTGACGCGACAGCCTTTACATGCTGTAAAGCAGGGCTCGACAAACCCCGGTCACCAGATCGCATTTGCGACTAGAATTAGCGACCTGGCGCGGCACAGCTGGGGGGTAGCCTGTCTCCGTGCGCACCCCCTCCCCCCCCCCTCCAGACGTGATCGCGATGTGCCACGCCGGCGGGTAATTGAGGCCTTCTCTGCAGTGTTATGCTTCCTTCTGGAATCTGGCGCCCTCTTGTGGTGGCCATTGGTATGACAGCCAGCAATGCTAATGGAGCTTCCAATGCCTGTCCATCTCATTCCCTTTACTTAGAACACACACACACACACACACACACACACACACACACACACACACTTTTTTTATTTTATTTTTTTTATTCTAACACCCTAGAGAATAAAATGGCGGTCGTTGCAATACGGTCTGTCACACCGTATTTGCGCAGCGGACTTACAAGCGCACTTTTTGGGAAAAAAAATTGTTTTAATTAAAAAATAAGACAACAGTAAAGTTAGCCCAATTTTTTTTTTTATATTGTGAAAGATGATGTTACCCCGAGTAAATTGATACCCAACATGTCATGCTACAAAATTGCGACAAACTTTTACCCTTTAAAATCTCCATAGGCGACGTTTAAAAAAATTATAAAGGTTGCATGTTTTGCGTTATAGAGGAGGTCTAGGGATAGAATTATTGCTCTCGCTCTACCGATCGCGACGATACCTCACACGTGTGGTTTGAACACCGCTTTCATATGCGGGCACTACTCACGTATGCGTTCGCTTCTGCACGCTAGCTCGGCGGGATGGGGCGTGTTTAATTTTTTCTTATTTATTTTAACTTTTAATTTTGAATTTTTTCACTGTTCTTTAAAAAAAAAAAAAAATGGTGTCACTTTTATTCCTATTACAAGGAATGTAAAAATCCCTTGTAATAGAAAAAAGCATGACAGGACCTCTTAAATATGAGATCTGGGGGGTCAGAGAGACCTCAGATCTCATATTTACACTAAAATGCAATTAAAAGAATTGGTCATTTGAAAAAAAATTAAATAATAGTGTCCCTTTAAGAGCTATGGGCAATGACTTGGAGACAGGTGGGGGGGGGGGGCATCTTCCCCTCACTGGTTTGTTTCTCCATGTCAGGCCAGGGACAGGTCCGGATTGCCGTTACCGACCTGGCTCCTAACTTTTTTAGCTGGCTCCTAGATTCCAAGCAAATTTGTCAAGCCCTGCTGTAAAGGCTACCTGCTTGCAGTTTGTGACAGTGGAATTTTCATTCTGCTTTAATGCAGGAATGCATTAAGATAACAAAAGCCTATCATTTAGTACCACTTTAAATAAAAGAATAAAGAATTGGCATTACTAGAGTATCTGGCTCCTGATCAGAAGCGTGACTGGGAGCTGTCCATGAGGACTCAGTCAGTGTTCTGGGGCATACAGAGAGCATGCTTTCCGCACACAATCTCATGCCACCATGAACAGATATGTGCAGTCTCTGGACATTTAACCACATAAGCCCGGACCATTTGGCTGGCCAAAGACCAGAGCACTTTTTGCGATTCGGCACTGCGTCGCTTTAACTAACAATTGCGCGGTGGTGCGACATGGCTCCCAAACAAAATTGAAGTCCTTATTTTCCCACAAATAGAGCTTTCTTTTGGTGCCATTTGATCACCTCGGCGGTTTTAATTTTTGGCGCTATAAACAAAAAAAAAAAAGCAACAATTTTGAAATGAAAAAAAAAACTTGAATATTTTTGACATTTTGCTATAATAAATATACCCCCAAAAAAAAATGTTTTTCCTCAGCTTAGGCTGATACATATTCTTCTACATAGTTTTGGTAAAAAAAAAAATTAAAAAAATAAAAAAAAAAATCGCAATAAGCGTTTATGGATTGGTTTGCGCAAAGGTTATAGCGTCTACAAAATAGGGGTTAGTTTTATGGCATTTTTATTAATATTTTTTTTTTTTTACTAGTAATGGCGGCAATCTGCCATTTTTATCGTGACTGTGACATTATGGCGGACACATCAGACAATTTTGACACATTTTTGGGACCATTGTCATTTTTACAGGGATCAGTGCTATAAAATTGCATAGGTTACTGTAAAAATGACACTGGAAGTGAAGGGGTTAACCACTAGGCGGCTAAGAAAGGGTTAAGTGTGTCCTGGGGAGTGAATCTAACTGTTAGGGGGGTGGGCTACGAAAGACACTTCACTAGGCAGAACGGGGAGATGCTCGTTTACATTAGCATCTCCCCGTTCTGCTCCGTGAGACGGTCGCGGTTATCCCCACGGTGATCGAGTCCGCGGGACCCGCAATTTGCAGGGTGGTGCACACGTGACCACATGGCGGCAAATTCAAAAGGGACGTACCTGTATGCCCATTTGCCCAGCCGTGCCATTCTGCCGACGTATATGTACATGCGGCGGTCGGCAAGTAGTTAAAGTGGAACTTTAGGCAGAAGATCCTGCTAGATCACTTCAGGTTGGCCCTTTTTGCAGGTATAGAATGTAAAACATTTAAAAAAAGTGCCTATAACGTTTACAATCCAGTAATACACTGTCTCACCCTGCGATGCACATGCTCAGTTGCTCTTTATTTTTAGGCACTGCCAAGTTTGGAGAAGCAGATCTGGTAAAATGCCATAAAACTATCCACTATTTTGTAAACGCTATAACTTTTTGCGCAAACAACAAGATAGATGGAAATGTGAAAAAATTACTGAAGTTTCCGCTTTAACCGATTCCCGACAGCCTCATGCAGATATACTGTGGCAGAAGGGCACGTACAGGCAGAATCACGTACCTGTACATTGCTCTTTAAGAGGCAGGTTGCGGACGCCCCGCCGGGAGCGTCGTGAGCGCGATCGCGGGTCTTGCGGACTCGATGTCCGCGGGGATACCTGCGATCGTCTCACGGAGAGGAAGAACGGGGAAATGCTAATGTAAACAAGCATTTCCCCTGTAATCGGGAGCGGTGATCAGTGTCATGTCACATACAGCCCCCCCAGTTAGAATCACTCCCTAGGACACACTTAACCCCTACAGCGCCACCTAGTGGTTAACCCCTTCACTGCCAGTCACATTTACACAGTAATCAATGCATTTTTAATAAATGTGAATGGTACCAAAATCGTGCCAAAAGTGTCCGATGTGTCCGCCATAATGTCGCAGTCACGATAAAAATCGCTGATCGCCGCCATTACTAGTAAAAAAAATTCTTAATAAAAATGCCATAAAACTATCCACTATTTTGTAAACGCTATAACTTTTGCGCAAACCAAACGCTTATTGCGATTTTTTTTTTTTTACCAAAAATATGTAGAAGAATACGTATCGGCCTAAACTGAGGAAAAAAATAAAATTTATATATTTTTTGGGGATATTTATTATAGCAAAAAGTAAAAAATAATGATTTTTTGGTGTCAAGGATGTCAGTTTTGTTTGGGAGCCATGACGCACGGCCGCACAAATGTCAGTTAAAATGACGCAGTGCCGAATCGCAAAAAGTGCTCTGGTCTTTGGCCAGCCAAATGGTCCGGGGCTTAAGTGGTTAAGATGTAACATGAAATAAGGTCAGCTTGCACATCCCCTCACTTACAGAATGTCAGCATTCTTCTCCCTGACAGCTTGTGTCATGTTTGAAATTGGTGCTGCTGTGTGGCTTCACTTTAGAGCTGCTAATAGGGAGGTAGTGCCCAAAGCCTCTGGCTCTATTAGCGAAGGGCAGAGAGGGACTCTTCAGGCCTTGTCCACACCATGGTGCAGACGTCAGCATTTATGCACGTGTTCTGCAAGGGCTCCAAAAAAAAAGTAATGGCTCTCTATGTGGCCTGTTCACACCACGCAGATTTTTTCTGCGCAGGAATCTGACGTGTATGCAGTTTTCTGCACAGAAAAAAAAGGGACGGCAGGACGGTAAAAAAAAAAGTCCTGCTAGCAGCATCTTTGGATCGGTGAAGAAATCAATGGTGCAGCGCGGCTATACCGCCGGCAAAGCGCTACTGCAGCAGTGCTTCGCGGGTTGTTTTAACCCTTTTTCGGCCGCTAGCGGGGGTTAAATGCGCCCCGCTAGCGTCCGAATACCTAAAAATAGCGTCACTTTATCAACGCCGCCCCTGCCCCAGTGTGAAAGGGGCCTCAGTGTGAAAGCGGCCCAACTGTGAGAACCTCCGTTTATTGTAGTTGATTACTGGTACATCTACACCAGGTGCTCAGGTTCAGATGACCTCCCACTCGTCACCAACACAGGATAAGGACATATAGAGAGAACCCGCATGCTGGAATCTAAGGCGTAGCGCTGCGCTAATCACAGGCAGTGAGACATTGTCCCGATGCGCGACTGCAGAGATCGGGCAATGTCGCACTGCCTGTGATTAGCGATGCGCCGACTTCCTGGCGGGCTCTGCACGTGGCTCATGCGAACACGCCGGAGCTCATCCTTACTGGAATCCATCCAACTGTTCTTTCTATATAGCCTTATCCTGAATTTCTATTGGCAGTCCTGCTCCATCTGCATCATTCATTCACAGGAATCTGAGTGAAGAGACTACAAATCCCATTTGACACCATGGCAGATGGACTGTAATTCTCAATGAAGCACAAGTGTGGTGGCATGTACCTTCATACAGACTCGGAACGGGAGAAATAATAGTCCGCAGAAGCCTGTGCCTACGATCCACTGACCAGGGGTGGCAAAGCTTTGCAAGATTGAATGCAAAAAAAAAAAAAAAAATAATAATAATTGTTTAAGCAAAAATGTGCACATTTATTTTTACAAAAAAGGTGGAATTCTCCTTTAAAAAAAAAAAAAAAAAAAAAAAGCTTGGGCAGTGGAAAACATGGAACCAGCTGTAAAAAAAGATAAATACAAGGTATGGAATAAACAGTGTTTTCCTGCCAATGTTATGGTGTCTGCAGCTGCCATGTTACTAAAGGGTATACTACCACACAGGCACATATAGCCACAATGCTGTCAGAGCTGCAGAAGAAGATCATATAGATAGCAGCCGTTATATGTTCAGAGATGTACACAGAGCACATTGGCTTCTAATGATATGAGGAGAAAGCCTTGTATTCCCCATGCGCTATGGTTCATGTGAGCGCTATACGGCCGCTCTGCCCATTAGCCAGCACAGGTGACCCTCTGTACATCTTACCTGCCGTCTCCTCGCCGCTCATTCTCCTCTGTGCACTGCAGTGAAGGGAGGCGGGGAATGTTCCAGCTACAGCACGTACTGGACAAAAAAAAGTCACCCTGGGAGCCGCATTGAAGCTTCCTGCTGCAAGACTTCTCCATACATTACAAGCTCATTTTTGGCCACCCTGAGCTCTTTTCAGTGTAGGTGTGTGTGAAGTACTAGCTAGTTGGTAATAATATAATAACGGTCCTGGAGTTGCTCAGGTGATATCCTGGGCGATGCTGTGTGTCCTTACTATCACATGAGGATGTAAATGTCCTTCTTACATTGCATCTCTGGTGACAGGAAGTTATACCCTGCATTTCATAACAAGTGTCAGAAACAGGTCCATGAATTTATTGCTGGCAGTGCCAGGACAAGGTCATCTAGAGCCCCGGGCGAACGTGCCCAGCTGCGCCCCCCCCCCCAAAATGTATGAGCATTATGTGTCAGCAAGAATTCCCTCACAAAAACACTGAGCATAAATCTCCATGCTTATTCCCTAAATAAATGCCCCTCCCCCCCCAGCACAAACCTGCCCCCTGCTGAAATCTCCAATCCCAGCACAAACCTGCCCCCTGCTGAAATCCCCAATCCCAGCACAAACCTGCCCCTTGCTGAAATCCCCAATCCCAGCACAAACCTGCCCCCTGCTGAAATCCCCAATCCCAGCACAAATCTGCCCCCTGCTGAAATCTCCAATCCCAGCACAAATCTGCCCCCTGCTGAAATCTCCAATCCCAGCACAAACCTGCCCCCCGCTGAAATCTCCAATCCCAGCACAAACCTGCCCCCCGCTGAAATCCCCAATCCCAGCACAAATCTGCCCCCTGCTGAAATCTCCAATCCCAGCACAAACCTGCCTCCTGCTGAAATCCCCAATCCCAGCACAAACCTGCCCCCTGCTGAAATCCCCAATCCCAGCACAAATCTGCCCCCTGCTGAAATCTCCAATCCCAGCACAAACCTGCCTCCTGCTGAAATCCCCAATCCCAGCACAAACCTGCCCCCCGCTGAAATCCCCAATCCCAGCACAAAACTGCCCCCCGCTGAAATCTCCAATCCCAGCACAAACCTGCCTCCTGCTGAAATCCCCAATCCCAGCACAAACCTGCCCCCCGCTGAAATCCCCAATCCCAGCACAAATCTGCCCCCTGCTGAAATCTCCAATCCCAGCACAAACCTGCCCCCGCTGAAATCTCCAATCCCAGCACAAATCTGCCCCTGCTGAAATCTCCAATCCCAGCACAAACCTGCCCCTGCTGAAATCCCCAATCCCAGCACAAACCTGCCCCCCGCTGAAATCCCCAATCCCAGCACAAATCTGTCCCCTGCTGAAATCTCCAATCCCAGCACAAACCTGCCCCCGGCTGAAATCCCCAATCCCAGCACAAACCTGCCCCCTGCTGAAATCCCCAATCCCAGCACAAACCTGCCCCCTGCTGAAATCCCCAATCCCAGCACAAACCTGCCCCTTGCTGAAATCCCCAATCCCAGCACAAACCTGCCCCCCGCTGAAATCCCCAATCCCAGCACAAATCTGCCCCTGCTGAAATCCCCAATCCCAGCACAAACCTGCCCCCTGCTGAAATCCCCAATCCCAGCACAAACCTGCCCCTGCTGAAATCCCCAATCCCAGCACAAACCTGCCCCTTGCTGAAATCCCCAATCCCAGCACAAATCTGCCCCTGCTGAAATCCCCAATCCCAGCACAAACCTGCCCCCCGCTGAAATCTCCAATCCCAGCACAAACCTGCCCCCCGCTGAAATCCCCAATCCCAGCACAAATCTGACCCCTGCTGAAATCTCCAATCCCAGCACAAACCTGCCTCCTGCTGAAATCCCCAATCCCAGCACAAACCTGCCCCCTGCTGAAATCCCCAATCCCAGCACAAATCTGCCCCCTGCTGAAATCTCCAATCCCAGCACAAACCTGCCTCCTGCTGAAATCCCCAATCCCAGCACAAACCTGCCCCCCGCTGAAATCCCCAATCCCAGCACAAATCTGCCCCCCGCTGAAATCTCCAATCCCAGCACAAACCTGCCCCCTGCTGAAATCCCCAATCCCAGCACAAACCTGCCCCCCGCTGAAATCCCCAATCCCAGCACAAATCTGCCCCCTGCTGAAATCTCCAATCCCAGCACAAACCTGCCCCCTGCTGAAATCTCCAATCCCAGCACAAACCTGCCCCTTGCTGAAATCCCCAATCCCAGCACAAACCTGCCCCCTGCTGAAATCTCCAATCCCAGCACAAATCTGCCCCCTGCTGAAATCTCCAATCCCAGCACAAACCTGCCCCCCGCTGAAATCTCCAATCCCAGCACAAACCTGCCCCCCGCTGAAATCCCCAATCCCAGCACAAATCTGACCCCTGCTGAAATCTCCAATCCCAGCACAAACCTGCCTCCTGCTGAAATCCCCAATCCCAGCACAAACCTGCCCCCCGCTGAAATCCCCAATCCCAGCACAAATCTGCCCCCTGCTGAAATCTCCAATCCCAGCACAAACCTGCCCCCTGCTGAAATCCCCAATCCCAGCACAAACCTGCCCCCTGCTGAAATCCCCAATCCCAGCACAAATCTGCCCCCTGCTGAAATCTCCAATCCCAGCACAAACCTGCCTCCTGCTGAAATCCCCAATCCCAGCACAAACCTGCCCCCCGCTGAAATCCCCAATCCCAGCACAAATCTGCCCCCCGCTGAAATCTCCAATCCCAGCACAAACCTGCCTCCTGCTGAAATCCCCAATCCCAGCACAAACCTGCCCCACCGCTGAAATCCCCAATCCCAGCACAAATCTGCCCCCTGCTGAAATCTCCAATCCCAGCACAAACCTGCCCCCGCTGAAATCTCCAATCCCAGCACAAATCTGCCCCTGCTGAAATCTCCAATCCCAGCACAAACCTGCCCCCTGCTGAAATCCCCAATCCCAGCACAAACCTGCCCCCCGCTGAAATCCCCAATCCCAGCACAAATCTGCCCCCTGCTGAAATCTCCAATCCCAGCACAAACCTGCCCCCTGCTGAAATCCCCAATCCCAGCACAAACCTGCCCCCTGCTGAAATCCCCAATCCCAGCACAAACCTGCCCCCTGCTGAAATCCCCAATCCCAGCACAAACCTGCCCCTTGCTGAAATCCCCAATCCCAGCACAAATCTGCCCCCTGCTGAAATCCCCAATCCCAGCACAAACCTGCCCCCTGCTGAAATCCCCAATCCCAGCACAAACCTGCCCCCTGCTGAAATCCCCAATCCCAGCACAAACCTGCCCCCTGCTGAAATCCCCAATCCCAGCACAAATCTGCCCCCTGCTGAAATCCCCAATCCCAGCACAAATCTGCCCCTGCTGAAATCTCCAATCCCAGCACAAACCTGCCCCCTGCTGAAATCCCCAATCCCAGCACAAACCTGCCCCCTGCTGAAATCCCCAATCCCAGCACAAACCTGCCCCTTGCTGAAATCCCCAATCCCAGCACAAACCTGCCCCCCGCTGAAATCCCCAATCCCAGCACAAATCTGCCCCCTGCTGAAATCCCCAATCCCAGCACAAACCTGCCCCCTGCTGAAATCCCCAATCCCAGCACAAACCTGCCCCCTGCTGAAATCCCCAATCCCAGCACAAACCTGCCCCTTGCTGAAATCCCCAATCCCAGCACAAATCTGCCCCCTGCTGAAATCCCCAATCCCAGCACAAACCTGCCCCCCGCTGAAATCTCCAATCCCAGCACAAACCTGCCCCCCGCTGAAATCCCCAATCCCAGCACAAATCTGACCCCTGCTGAAATCTCCAATCCCAGCACAAACCTGCCTCCTGCTGAAATCCCCAATCCCAGCACAAACCTGCCCCCTGCTGAAATCCCCAATCCCAGCACAAATCTGCCCCCTGCTGAAATCTCCAATCCCAGCACAAACCTGCCTCCTGCTGAAATCCCCAATCCCAGCACAAACCTGCCCCCCGCTGAAATCCCCAATCCCAGCACAAATCTGCCCCCCGCTGAAATCTCCAATCCCAGCACAAACCTGCCTCCTGCTGAAATCCCCAATCCCAGCACAAACCTGCCCCCCGCTGAAATCCCCAATCCCAGCACAAATCTGCCCCCTGCTGAAATCTCCAATCCCAGCACAAACCTGCCCCCTGCTGAAATCTCCAATCCCAGCACAAACCTGCCCCTTGCTGAAATCCCCAATCCCAGCACAAACCTGCCCCCTGCTGAAATCTCCAATCCCAGCACAAATCTGCCCCTGCTGAAATCTCCAATCCCAGCACAAACCTGCCCCCGCTGAAATCTCCAATCCCAGCACAAACCTGCCCCCGCTGAAATCCCCAATCCCAGCACAAATCTGACCCCTGCTGAAATCTCCAATCCCAGCACAAACCTGCCTCCTGCTGAAATCCCCAATCCCAGCACAAACCTGCCCCCTGCTGAAATCCCCAATCCCAGCACAAATCTGCCCCCTGCTGAAATCTCCAATCCCAGCACAAACCTGCCTCCTGCTGAAATCCCCAATCCCAGCACAAACCTGCCCCCGCTGAAATCCCCAATCCCAGCACAAATCTGCCCCCCGCTGAAATCTCCAATCCCAGCACAAACCTGCCTCCTGCTGAAATCCCCAATCCCAGCACAAACCTGCCCCCCGCTGAAATCCCCAATCCCAGCACAAATCTGCCCCCTGCTGAAATCTCCAATCCCAGCACAAACCTGCCCCCGCTGAAATCTCCAATCCCAGCACAAATCTGCCCCTGCTGAAATCTCCAATCCCAGCACAAACCTGCCCCCTGCTGAAATCCCCAATCCCAGCACAAACCTGCCCCCCGCTGAAATCCCCAATCCCAGCACAAATCTGCCCCCTGCTGAAATCTCCAATCCCAGCACAAACCTGCCCCCTGCTGAAATCCCCAATCCCAGCACAAAACTGCCCCCTGCTGAAATCCCCAATCCCAGCACAAACCTGCCCCCTGCTGAAATCCCCAATCCCAGCACAAACCTGCCCCTTGCTGAAATCCCCAATCCCAGCACAAATCTGCCCCCTGCTGAAATCCCCAATCCCAGCACAAACCTGCCCCCTGCTGAAATCCCCAATCCCAGCACAAACCTGCCCCCTGCTGAAATCCCCAATCCCAGCACAAACCTGCCCCCTGCTGAAATCCCCAATCCCAGCACAAATCTGCCCCCTGCTGAAATCTCCAATCCCAGCACAAATCTGCCCCTGCTGAAATCTCCAATCCCAGCACAAACCTGCCCCTTGCTGAAATCACCAATCCCAGCACAAACCTGCCCCCTGCTGAAATCCCCAATCCCAGCACAAACCTGCCCCCTGCTGAAATCCCCAATCCCAGCACAAACCTGCCCCTTGCTGAAATCCCCAATCCCAGCACAAATCTGCCCCCTGCTGAAATCCCCAATCCCAGCACAAACCTGCCCCCTGCTGAAATCCCCAATCCCAGCACAAACCTGCCCCCTGCTGAAATCCCCAATCCCAGCACAAACCTGCCCCCTGCTGAAATCCCCAATCCCAGCACAAATCTGCCCCCTGCTGAAATCCCCAATCCCAGCACAAATCTGCCCCTGCTGAAATCTCCAATCCCAGCACAAACCTGCCCCCTGCTGAAATCACCAATCCCAGCACAAATCTGCCCCCTGCTGAAATCTCCAATCCCAGCACAAACCTGCCTCCTGCTGAAATCCCCAATCCCAGCACAAATCTGCCCCCTGCTGAAATCTCCAATCCCAGCACAAATCTGCCTCCTGCTGAAATCCCCAATCCCAGCACAAACCTGCCCCCGCTGAAATCCCCAATCCCAGCACAAATCTGCCCCCTGCTGAAATCTCCAATCCTAGCACAAATCTGCCCCCTGCTGAAATCTCCAATCCTAGCACAAATCTGCCCCCCGCTGAAATCCCCAATCCCAGCACAAATCTGCCCCCTGCTGAAATCTCCAATCCTAGCACAAATCTGCCCTCTGCTGAAATATCCAATCCCAGCACAAACCTGCCCCTTGCTGAAATCCCCAATCCCAGCACAAACCTGCCCCCTGCTGAAATCCCCAATCCCAGCACAAACCTGCCCCGTGCTGAAATCCCCAATCCCAGCACAAACCTGCCCTCTGCTGAAATCCCCAATCCCAGCACAAACCTGCCCCTGCTGAAATCCCCAATCCCAGCACAAATCTGCCCCCTGCTGAAATCCCCAATCCCAGCACAAATCTGCCCCTGCTGAAATCTCCAATCCCAGCACAAACCTGCCCCTTGCTGAAATCACCAATCCCAGCACAAATCTGCCCCCTGCTGAAATCTCCAATCCCAGCACAAACCTGCCTCCTGCTGAAATCCCCAATCCCAGCACAAACCTGCCCTCCGCTGAAATCCCCAATCCCAGCACAAATCTGCCCCCTGCTGAAATCTCCAATTCTAGCACAAATCTGCCCCCTGCTGAAATCTCCAATCCTAGCACAAATCTGCCCCCCGCTGAAATCCCCAATCCCAGCACAAATCTGCCCCCTGCTGAAATCTCCAATCCTAGCACAAATCTGCCCTCTACTGAAATATCCAATCCCAGCACAAACCTGCCCCTTGCTGAAATCCCCAATCCCAGCACAAACCTGCCCCCTGCTGAAATCCCCAATCCCAGCACAAACCTGCCCCTTGCTGAAATCTCCAATCCCAGCACAAACCTGCCCCCTGCTGAAATCCCCAATCCCAGCACAAATCTGCCCCCGGCTGAAATCTCCAATCCCAGCACAAACCTGCCCCTTGCTGAAATCCCCAATCCCAGCACAAATCTGCCCCCCGCTAAAATCCCCAATCCCAGCACAAATCTGCCCTCTGCTGAAATCTCCAATCCCAGCACAAACCTGCCCCTTGCTGAAACCTGCCCCTTGCTGAAATCCCCAATCCCAGCACAAATCTGCCCCCCGCTAAAATCCCCTCTCCCAGTACAAATCTTTGCCACAAATACCCCCCAGATCAAATGGGGGTAAAAAAAATGTACTCCTCCTAGTGCAAATTCTCAAAAATCCTCCCTCCTAGTCAGTGTTGGTCATCTTACTTAGTACATCTTAATTAGTTAAGTTACAAATTACTTCTCCCAAGTTACTTCTCTCAGTTACTACATTGGAAAAGTAATTAGTTACTCAGCAAAGTAACTGACTTTTTTTTTGAATATTCTTAGGGGCGGGTCTAGTATTACTGTAAGCAAGGGGCGCGTTCCCCCCTGCACGTCTATTTCCCTATTTCCTCTCTGTACCCCCCTGCACGTCTGTTCCCCCCCAACACATATATCTGTTTCCCCTCTGTACCCCACTACACATCTGTCCCCCCCCCACACACATATATATCTGTTCCCCCTCTGTACCCCACTACACGTCTGCTCCCCCACACACATATATCTGTTCCCCCTCTGTACATCTGTCCCCCCCAAACTCACGGATCGGATCGTTGCTCGGATCAGAGTCACGGATCGGATAATTTTTCGGATCAGCAAATAATAATTGAATTTGCAAAAACCTTTGAAAATTCCACCACCATAAAGCCCCCACTGTAATATCCACAATCTCCCCCACTGTAATATCCACATCATCTCCCCAACTGTAATATTGGCTGAGTATGGCTGGGTAAGGCTGAGCATGGCTGGGTATCGCCGAGTATGGCTGGGTATTACTGTGTATTGCAGAGTATGGCAGAGTATGGCTGGGTGTGGTAGAGTTTTGGCAGGGTGTTGCAGAGTATTGGCAGGGTGTTACAGAGTATTGGCAGGGTGTTGCAGAGTATTGGCAGGGTGTTGCAGAGTATTGGCAGGGTGTGGGTGTTTCAGAGTATTTGCAGAGTATTTGCAGGGTATTGCAGAGTATTGGCAGGGTATTGCAGAGTATTGGCAGGGTATTACCGAGTATTGCAGAGTATGGCTGGGTATTACCGAGTATTGCAGAGTATGGCTGGGTATTACGGGGTATTGCAGAGTATGGCTGGGTATTACCGAGTATGGCTGGGTATGGCAGAGTATTGGCAGGGTGTTGCAGAGTATTGGCAGGGTGTTGCAGAGTATTGCAGAGTACTGGCTGGGTATTGGCAGGGTATTGCAGAGTATTGGCAGGGTATTGCAGAGTATTGGCAGGGTCTGACGTCGCGCCGCTTCTGACGTCGCGCCGCTTGTTGGCGGCGCGGCGGCGGCCATTTTGGAAAATCCCATTTGCCCTCATCTCGCTGTGTCAGAGAATGGGACAAGGGATCCCCAAATAAGAATGGAAGGGCACAGCAGCGGGCATAGACCACCAAAGTGGCCCACCAGCCTGACGGGGAAGGAAAAGTCCCAGTCAATGGACCGAGAACAGAAGGCACCATACCTGGCCAAAAAGGGGGTGGCTGGGGGAGAGCAACGAAGAGGGTCTGATTCGCTGCGGTCCGCCAGGGACCCCGGGGCGCCCATACAAGTGACTGCAAATGCCGACTATGCAACCTGTAGGGAACATCTCAGTTGAGTTAGGAAAATAGAGCATGATAATGCTTATTAAATACAAGACAATGCATATTTTAACAGGGTCATACCAGTGGTAAGTCAGCCCCTCCAGTCATGTCCCGATCGGCTTTAAAACAATAACAAAGTTTTTATTAACAATATCAAACATATATATGTATATCATGTTAAATGACATTGGTTTCTAGTCCATTATCAAATAATTGGACAGGGAAATGATTAAGACAAGAAAGAAAGAGAAAAGAGAAGTATTTGTATTGCTGTCATAATCTAGAACTGCATTTATTCAGAGAAAGGATTTATAGCTAAGGGCATCGTTTAAACCGGGTAAGGTGGTGGCTTTTAGGTCAAATATCCAGCGAGCCTCACGTTGGAGTAAGGTGCGGTCGTAGTTGCCACCCCTTTCCCCCGGGGGTACATGCTCAAGTGCGAAGAAGTGCATTTTTTTGTCATCATGGGCATGAAAAAGTCCCATGTGACGGCTGATTGGAGTCTCCATTTTCTTTCCTCGTACAAGGGTTACGTGATCCCTTATGCGATGGAAAAATGGTCGTTTGGTTTTGCCAATATAGAAAGCTGTGCATTCACATAACATAATGTAAACTATACCGACTGATTGGCAATTGGCCAAAAATTTGGGTTTGTAGCGACAAAAATTGCATTTGTGACAAGGCTTACTTCCAACGTTTGTTTTCGGGTTGGAGCAACCCTCTAGTGTTGGGACGTAGTGACTACGTACAAGGGTGTCTCTAAGGGACTGAGATCTTCTGTAGGTGATTTCTGGATAATCCCCCACATGTTTGGATATTAAAGGGTCAGCCTTGAGCAAATACCAATATTTGTCGAAAATTCTCCGCACCTGAGCATGATGTCCAGAGAAACGGGTGATGATTCTTATGCCCGGGTCAGTGGTAGATGCTTTTGTTCTGTGAATAAGGTTAAAGCGATTGTGTTGCTTGGCTTTTAAGTAGGACTTTTTTAGACATGTTGAGCTATAACCACGATGTTGTAAGCGTTGCTGTAGTTTTTTGGCTTCCACTTGGAAGTGGGAGTCTTGACTGCAGTTTCGCTTGACGCGGAGATATTGCCCATAAGGTACACTTGCTACCAAGGGACTGGGATGGGAGCTCGTTGCGTGTAGCAGTGTATTGGCGGCAGATGGCTTGCGATAAAGGGTTGTACCCACATTGCCCTCACCATCAACATAGATGGTGATGTCAAGAAAGGTTAAGTGTGATTGACTTTTTTCCATTGTAAAGCTCAAATTAAACGTGTTGATCTTGAGCCTTTCATAGAAAAGCAATAGATCAGCTTGTGTACCTGTCCAGATGAAAAACACATCGTCGATGTATCTTCTCCAGATTGGAATCTGATCTAGAAATGTCTGTATGTCATCTCTCTGAAATAGGTGTCGCTCCCACCCCCCCAGATACAGATTGGCATAGGATGGGGCACATTTGGTCCCCATTGCTACGCCCTGTATCTGGAGGTAGTGGGAGCGCCCAAACAGAAAGATATTGTTGTTGAGTATAAAATCTAGTAATTGAACAATGAAGTCATTATATTTTGGTGATGACCTGTTGCTCTCGGAAACGAAGCCCTTCACAACTCTGACCCCCAGGTCATGGGGTATGGAGTTGTAAAGGGCCTCGACATCGAGAGCAACAAGCCAAGAATCTGATGGCAACGAGATCCCATCAAGAGCCCTCAATAGATCTCGTGTATCCTGTAAATAGGAAGCAAGTCCCTCAACATGTGGGCGAAGAAAGTCATCCACCAGAGCACTGGCATTCTCGGTGAGACATCCGTTGCCGGAAACTATAGGGCGGCCTGGTGGGTTAGTGGCATTCTTATGGATTTTAGGTAAGGCGTATAGCGTGGGAGTTTTGGGAAACAAAATATTTAGGAAATCATAGGTTTTTTTAGTGATTAAATTCTGGTGGAAAGCAGAGCCCAGTAAATGTCTAAATTTACCGATCGTGTAATTTACGTGACTCTCTGGTATTTTGCGATACCATTCACGGTTCTGTAGTAAGTGAAGAACCATCAACTCATACTGACATTTGTCCATAATGACCAAGTTTCCCCCCTTGTCCGAAGGTTTGATAACTATGTTAGTTTCCAATTGTAGGGAGCGCAGAGCTTCCCTTTGTTGTAGGGTAAGATTAGACTTAGGTGGATCAAACCATTTAGTTTTGCGAATTTCATTGGTGACTTGTTGGGTGAATGCCCAGACATTGGGGTTGCCTTGGAAGGATGGAAAAGTGGTAGATTTAGATTTATATTCCCGAGGGGGTAGGATAGAAGCCACAGGGGGGGGGGGCAGAGAGACGAGGGTGAACAGCAGGGAGGAGAGCCTCAGCCTCTGCCAGGTCCACCTCGTCGATGTGTCCCTCGTCCCACAGCTCCATAAGCTCCTCCATGGCTTTTAAATCATTTATGGACAAATGTTGAGGAGGTGGGCAAGGGGGGGTACCGGTCAAAGTGCCAGCACCGGTTGAAGAACCGGATTTGTCAAACATAATACGGAACATTAATTTCCGTGAAAAAAGATTAAGATCTTTTACTAATTCAAAGGCATCTACAGATTTGGTGGGGCAGAACGTGAGCCCCAGTTTTAATAGTGATACTTGTGTTTCAGTGAGAGTGTAAGTGGAAAGATTAATTATTTCAAGGTGGTTTTCATTTGTTTGGTCTGTGTCGTGATCGATTCCAAGTGTTTCCTTTGGTCTAGTACCGGTTGGGTAAAGATTGGTGCTGTCCGAAAACCCGATTCGATGACAGCCTCAACCTGTCCCCCAGTGGATGGGGGTATCAGGGATAGAGAGTGACTGGGAGTGAAGGTGGGGGTGTCAGATATTGTGAGTGTCTTTGAGCTGCCCACAGCTTTAGCAGCTGAGGCTCTAGTACTAATTTGAGTGCGATTACGTATGGGAGAACTCTTAGGTTTTCCAGTGTGTGCATTTACATTACCCTCCTTACGTGTGTGTTGTTGTGACATCTTAGTTGAAGTTGACTGGCCAGGTGCCTGTGAAGAAGAGATAGATGAATGAGAAGAAGTATCCGAATCGGTTAATTCTGGGGTTCTTTCCGGTTTTAGGGAGGGTTTAGTAGCGCGTCTTCTGTTTTGTGGGGGGGCCCAGTTATATGCCTGATGATTATCATAAGATAATTTGTCTCTCATAAATTTTTTTTTCCTTGATTTTCAAAAGATCAGTTACATACTTTTCAAGTCCTTCCCTGAGTGCAGTCTCACGCTCGGTGAATAATGCATCCAGGGAAATTGCAGTCATCCTAAGGCTGACTGGCTGGGTATTGCAGAGTAGTGATGGCAGGGTATTGCAGGGTGAAGATGTATATAAAAAATATAGCAGAGTATTGGCAGAGTATTGACAGGGTATTGCAGAGTATTGTCAGGGTATTGCAGAGTATTGGCAGGGTACTGGCTGGGTATTGCAGAGTATTGGCAGGGTATTGCAGGGTGTTGCAGAGTATTGCAGAGTATTGACAGGGTATTGGCTGGGTATTGCAGAGTATTGGCAGGGTGTTGCAGAGTTTTGGCAAGGTATTGCAGGGTATTGTCAGGGTATTGCAGGGTATTGGCTGGGTATTGCAGGGTATGGCTGCTGCCATCCGATCTCTCCCCTCCACTGTACAGATCTTGACGCCGGTTTGTTTACAAGTGATCGCTCCGGAGCTAGGCCAAAGCCGCGGCGTTACCTAAGGCCGAGGCCGCGGATCGCGGCGGGGTAATTGCGGTAACGCTGCCCCAGTAATGGGAACGGCGTTACCGCGAGGGGAAGAGTAATCAGTTAGATTACTCGTTACCCTCTAAAGTAACGGCGTTATGTAACGCCGTTTACTTTAACGGCGTTAGTTCCATCACTGCTCCTAGTACACATATTCTCTCCCCCACTTCAAATGTCCCTCTTGCAGCACAAATCCCCCTAAATCACCACTCTTAGCACCCCCCTGAAAATTTCCCCTCCTAGAAAAATATTTACCCCCTGCTGCCCCCAAATTCCTCCTAACACAAATCTCCTTGTGCCCCCCCCCCCACCTCACATGATACCACAGTGCCCAGGGCAGCTGCCCCTCCTGCCCACCTCTTGTCCTGACCCTGATTGCAGGAGACGCTGAGTGTCCATAGGGCGTACAGTCTGTCATCAGTGCATGTTTAGCCCCCAAGCCATACAGTGTTACTGGTTGCCAGAATGCTGTTGGATACACAGTGGTGCTTTGTAGCTGACAATGTTCTGGCACGCTGACGTTAACGCTGTGTAGCTGACTGCGTCCTGGAACCAGAGACGCCACGTAGCTGACAGCTTCCTAGCAACCAGTGATGGTGTGTAGCCAGCTAGCAGTATCCTAATAACCAGAGACACCACATAGCTGACAACTTCCTAGCAACCAGTGATGGTGTGTAGCCAACAGCATCCTAATAACCAGAGACACCACATAGCTGACAGCATCCTGGCAACCTGGGATGCCGTTTAGCCAACAGCATTCTAGCAGACAGCTATGTAAATAGGGGGGTATGTGGCGCTAACCACTATATGCATCCTAGCAGACAGCGACGCTGCATAGCCAATAGCATCCTAGTAATCAATGATACTGTAAAGCGGACAGCATCCTAATAACCAGAAACACTGCATAGCTGAAAGCAACCTGGGATGCAGTTTAGCCAACAGCATCCTAGGAGACAGTTTCACTGCATAGCCGATAGTGTCCTAGTAATAAGTAATGCTGTAAAGCCGACAGCATCCTAACAACCAAAGACGCCACATAGCTGACAGCATCTTGGCAACCTGTGATGTCATTTAGCCAACAGCATCCTAGCAGACAGTGATACTGCATAGCCAACAGCATCCTAGCAACCATTGATGCCATATAGCCAACAGAGCAATCAGTGACAGGTGGGGGTGGTGCACACAAAAATGTGTATTTTGATATACAGGCAGTCCCCAAGATAGGTTATGTAGGTTTTGTTCTTAAGTTAAATTTGTATGTAAATTGGAACAAGTACGATCTGAAGTCTGCTTTCTGCTGACGTCACTGGAATCAGTCAAGGCACCGCGTCATCACGACTTAGGAAGTCAGGATCCACCAGGTGCCTGGACTGATGGCTGTCTCAGGCTCTCTGCAAGCCGCTGAGAGGCTGAGACGGCCGCTCCCCGCCCCTTCACAGCTCAGCGATCCAATGAGCGTGGTGGAGCAGAGAGGAGAGATACTGATTGACAGTCAGCAAGCTCTCCTCTTGGGCAGCCATCAGCGATGTTCAATGGCTCGGTTCTCAGTGCAGAGATGCTGGGGGACAGATAAAGCATACTTACCTGCTGCATCCACCTAGGTAAGTATGATTATGGGAAAAAAGGAAAATCCATACTTCTTTAACTGTAATTTTTTTTTAAGCTTAGATAACATAGGGAAGGGTTAACACCCCTGTAACATTTGCTTTGCTGTCTGTGCCCCTGTTCAGAAGATTTCACCTCACATTCTGTCCTTGTGACAATTGGATTTTGCAAATTTTGGGTTGTCACGGAAACAAGGATTGATGATAAAGCATTAGTGGAGACACCTTTTCCCATATTAACTCTTACAGGAGAGAATTTCCCTTCCTAGGGATAGATTTCCTCTCACTTCCTGTTGTCTCCCTCCGTTTGTAAGTAGGAGTTCTATGTAAGTCGGATGTATGTAACTCGGGGAATGCCTGTATTCACTGTATGCTGTGGGAGATCATTCAATTATGTGTATTTTCCTACAAGCTATTGCTGTAATGCCCCTGCTCTGGGCTGACAGTATATAGCTATCTATGCTGTAATCAGCTGGGCTACAATAATTTTTTTAAGCCTGCTCAAGTTTTCCCTAAACCTGGTGGTGGATTGCTTCTGCCTGCTTCTGGAAGAATATACCAGAAAAAGTGTGGGAGGATTAATCGAGATTATGAATAGCTCAAAATATCAAATACCCAATAGACTTTTGGTACAGACACTTCATTGTTAAAATCATAACATTTAATTTTACAATTCGATTAAAATATAAAGTGAAACCAGCTAAATATAGATTAAACGACATGTCCCACCACTGAGCGCATTTATTTATATATACAAAAAATGAGACAAGACGTGGAGGTATCAAGATATTATAACATGTTAAGCATTGGGTGAGGCCAGTCCTTGAGGGCTGGTTCACACCATGAATCACACAGGAATGCGTTGCTTAACCACTTCAGCCCCAGAAGATTTGGCTACTGAATGACCAGGCCATTTTTTGCAATACGACACTGCATCGCTTTAACTCACAATTGCTCGGTCGTGCGAAGCTGTTGATCGGTCCTACGAATGAGATCCTTCCCCTGTCGTGTAACTGTAAACACTGACAGGGGAAGTGATGTCATCTCTCCTCGTGTCGGTCTTTTCTGTTCCAAACCGAGGAGAGATCTAGCAGTGAGTTGCACCAACTTTACACTGACACCAGGTCACGTAGGCACACAGTTCACCCCCGATCACTCCCCCAGTTAACCTCTTCACCCCCTGTTACTGTGTCACCCAGTACAGCATTCAGATTTTTTTTTTGATCACTGTACTGGTGTCGGTAGGGACAAAAATCAGCGTTAGGGTAAGTAGTCTTAGGCCCAGATAGGTCTAGGGACCCCCTAAACCCCCCCAATAAAGGTTTAACCTCTTGATTACCCTCTGTCACCAGTGATCACTGTATAAAGCCCCATACACACGGTCGGACTTTTTCATGGATTCTGTCCGATCGGACAAGGTTGTTGAAAAATCAGACCGTGTGTATGCACCATCGGACAGTGTTCGTCGGTTTGACCGACGGACAAAGTCTTATCTCCTGCTGGAAATCTTTGCCGTCAACACGGTCCGATCACACCAAATCCGATCGTGTGTACGGTTGTCCGACCGGACAAAGTGCTACGCATGCTCAGATCACATTACAAGACCAAAGCTATTGGCTACTAGCCTCTACGTAGTCCCGTCGTAGGCAACAATCGTCACCGCGTTCAGAATGATCGGATTTTCCGACAACTTTGTCTGACCGTGTGTACGCAAAACCAACATCAGACAAAGTATGACGGACATGGTCCGACGGACCTGGTCCGCGGATTGTCCGACCGTGTGTATGGGGCTTTAGTGTCACGGGTGATGCAGTTTAGCTAGTTTATTTTTGATAGCGTCAGGGCACCTGTCGTATTTTACCCAATAAAGGCTTAACTCACTTAGGTTTTAGCGTCAGATAGGGTCTGCGTTGCCCCTGGCCAGTAGCGCTAACACGCATGCACCATACGCCTCCCTTAATATTATAGTTTCTGAACGGATCGATATCTGATCAGAACTATATTAGCGTCCCCAGCAGATTAGGGTTCCCAAAAACACAGTGTTAGTGGGATCAGCCCAGATACCTGCTAGCACCTGCATTTAGACCCTCCGCCCAGCCCAGCCCACCCAAGTGCAGTATCAATCGATCACTGTTACTTACAAAACACTTAACACAAAGTCAGGCCTGATCGATGGGAATGATAACAGTTTTTTTGGTAGCTAACAGTCACTAACAGTCAAGAGCTTTTTTACCTGTGAGTCTCACTACTGTACCAGTAAATTTAGAGACCAAAAGGTCAAATCGAAGGTACAGTAGTGAAGAGGCCTACATGTTTCTGAGCATGACAGATAGTGAAGTCAGATTCAGGCTCAGAATACAAACCTGTAGACAGCAGTGGCACCCCGACAGATAGCTCTGACGACGGAGTTGTGGTCCCTGCCAAGGTCAGGCGTACCAGACCCCGTTCTCCTGCTGTCATTGAGGTGCAAGAACAGCAGGTCCCTCGTATGGAGCAGAGAGCCAGTACTAGCGCAGCTCATCCTTCTGGTGAACTGGCAAGTACCAGTGGCCTAGTACACCCTGGTCGTACATCCAGCACTGCAGTAACACTAGGTGACGTGGCGAGTCCTATAAGTGCAGTTCAAGCAGACGCAGTCGCCCTGAAACATCGGGCACCCATCCACAATAAAAATTCTGGATGGTTTAATGGCGCTCTTACTCTACTGAAACGGGAACACAGAAGAGCAGAAAGAGCCTGGAGAAGAAACTCTACAAAGGAAAATCACACAAACTACAGAATACGCACCAAGAAATATCATAAAGCAATTTTCACAGCAAAAAAAGAACATGTCTCAAACACCCTCTCAAAAGCCTTAAACCGGCCACTGGAACTTTTCAAACTAGTCGCCCAGACTATGAACCCCACCTGCCTTGAGCCCCTAGAAAACAAAACTCAAGAATACTGCAACGAGTTATCGGATTTTTCATCAACAAAATAGACAACATTCAGAAAATAATTCAACAAAAAAAAACAACCAATTCTACTCAACCAAACCCAGGAAAGGAATTTTACATGCACAACGTACAATCACCACATTTTTCGCTTACCCCGATCACCACGGATGAAACCAAAAATTTCATCAAGAGCCGACATCATCCCCACAAAACTCTTGAAAGAATGCTCCGACATTCTGGCCCCCGCTATTACACCCCTTAGTATTCAGTAGTTCAAAGAAGGGTTGGTTCCTAATTCCCTCAAGCAAGGCATCGTCAAACCACTGCTAAAGAAACCCAACCTCGACGCCAAAGATCCGAACAATCGCAGACCTGTAACAAGCCTGAACACCATTTCCAAGATTATGGAGAAAGCAGTAGTACAACAGCTTCAACTTCACCTGGACACACACAAGCTCTTGGACCCGCTACAATCAGGCTTCCGACCAGGACATGGCACAGAAACGGCACTTCTGGAAATATGGAATGACGCCCTAGAAGCAGCGGATGATGGAGAATCGTGTCTTCTGGTACTGCTGGATCTTAGCGCGGCGTTCGACACAGTGAACCACAACACTATCCTCAGCTGCCTCAAGAAAGTGGCAGGAGTTACAGATGGAGATCTGCCATGGTTCGCTTCCTTCTTAGGAAACCGGTCACAGACAGTGAAACTAGGAGCCTTCACTTCGGAAACCCGGGCAATTACTTATGGAGTCCCTCAAGGATCATCATTGTCACCAGTACTCTTCAACATTTACATCCCGCCACTCTTCAAAATTATTAGCAAATCGGATCTATGCTTCCACGCGGACGACACTCAACTGTACTTCCGGATCACCGGACAAAAAGACCAATACCAGGAACTAGGAAAATGTCTCACATTGATAGATGACTGGATGACCACTAGCTCCCTCAAACTAAATGGATCGAAAACAAAACTACTGCTCCTCGACGCAAACCGAAGGAAAAAAAATGAAGACCCCATCAACCATCCTTGGACAGATCATCCTCCCAAGCACCAAAGCGAAAAGCCTCGGAGTCATCTTTGATTCAGAGATGACCATGGAGGCACAAATAGGATCAGTAATCAGCGGATCCCATCATCTCCTCCGCATGCTTCGCAGACTTATCCCATTCATCCCGAAAAAAGCAGTAGTAGTAGGAACTATCATCAACTCGCGTCTCGACTACGCAAACTCCCTCTACATAGGATTACCGGATTACCTGATTGCACGCTTTCAAAACACAGCAGCAAGACTAGTCACCGGAAAGAAGCCTTGGGAATCCATCTCCCCATCCCTAAGGACCCTCCATTGGCTCAAGGTAAAAGACAGGATCACATTCAAGACCCTCTGCCTCACCCACAAATGTACCCAAAGAAATGCTCCTCAATACCTTAGTGAGAAAATAGAAAAGTACATACCAAATCGCAGCCTTCGATCGACAAACCAAAACCGCCTTCTCATCCCCAAAGCCCGCTACAAATCGAAGGGAGAACGAAGATTCGCAGTACAGGGACCTCAGCTATGGAATGCTCTACCAAACAACATCCGCTTGGAAGAAAACCATCAGGCCTTCAGGAAAAAACTTAAGACCCACCTCTTCTAATATTGCAGGACAACAAGAGCAGACAAGCGCCTTGAGGCAATTCAGTTCGCATTTGCAGCGCTATACAAATCATTCATTCATTCAAGCTGGCGAGGTGGCAAGCACGAGTAGTGTTCTGCTGCCACCAAGAAGAAGACAAAGACAGGCCCGTCTAGCCCATAGTGCCCTTCCTGCTGCATTCGCCAATCCTAATTGGGAACCCACCACTTCTGCAGCATCCGTACTTCCCCCATTCACTGGCCAATCCAGAATTTAGGTGGAAACAGTTGATCTTACGTCACTTGATTTTTATTTGCTGTTTTTCACCGAAGATCTCTATAGATCTATTGTGGACCAAAGCAATTTGTATGCTGGTCAATTTGTCACTGCTAATTCCCAGCTGACCCTTACCAGAGATTGGAGACCTATTACGGTCTCCGAATTTAAGACATTCTTGGGCCTATCCCTCCTCATGGATGTAACTAAAAAGAGTGAGTTGCGGTCATATTGGTCCACTGACCCAATTCACCATATGCCCGTGTTCTTTGCCTCCATGACCAGGACACGATACGAGCAAATCTTGCGGTTCATGCATTTCAATGACAATGACCTCTGTTGTCCTTGGGGTGACCCTGAACTTGATCGGCTCTACAAAATTCGGTCCCTCGTAAACCACTTCAACCGAACGTTTTGTAGCCTTGTTTACTGCCCATCAAGTTGTCTGCGTTAATGAGTCCCTGATTACGTTTTCTGGCCGCTTGTCATTCAAACAGTATCTTACCAGCAAGCGTGCCAGATACAGGGTCAAGATGTATAAGCTCTGTGACAGGGCCACAGGCTATACATATAGTTTTATGGTTTACGAGGGAAGAGATAGTTACGTAGAGCCAGAGAACTGCCCTGACAACATAGGGAGCGCTGGTAAGATTGTGTGGGACTTGGTGTCACCCTTATTCGGAAAGGGGTACCATTTGTATGTGAACAATTATTACAGAAGCGTGACACTTTTTAGTCACTTGTTTGATCATCAAATTGGCGCATTTGGCACTGTGCGATCTAATCGCCGGGGCTTTTTCCTCAGCGGCTTGTAGATTCCCATCTTAGGCTGGGGAGAGAGCCTGCTTGAGATGTAATAATTTGCTCGCTGTGAAGTGGAGAAATGTTTTTGTTCTGTCCTCCCTTCACACAGACACGACGGTCCAAATTCCTACGGCGACTGGTGTTGTGGAGAAACCCCTCTGTGTCCACGAATATAACCTTAATATGGGAGGGGTGGACCTCAACGACCAGTTGTTGGCGCCGTACCTAATTGCCCGTAAGGCCAGACGCTGGTACAAAAAAGTGTCTGTTTATTTATTTCAATTGGCTCTGCTGAATGCTTTTGCGCTATACGAAGCTTCAGGATGAACTGGATCCTTCCTTAAATTCCAGGAAGAGATCATCAGAGCCCTTTTGTTTCCAGACGGTGCTTTGGCCCAACTTCCCAATGCAAATGCAGTAAGCCGGCTGCATGAGATGCATTTTCAACATGTCCTCTCTGGTGCCCCTACCTAAAGAAACTCCCAAAGAACATGTCGTGTCTGTAGAAAGCACGGATATAGGCATGACACCCGCTGTTATTGTCCCTCCTGTCCTGACCAACCTGGTCTTTGCATTGGTGACTGTTTCGAAAGCTACCACACACTAGTTGAATATTAGCGTAGGGGACAGCACCACACAGTCCTAGGCACATGTACACAGGGTCTCGGGGTCTCGAAAGATGTGATGGCCATCACATTGTGAGAGACCCTACTCTGCAACGATCAGTTTACATTTTTTTTACAGTTTTTATAAAAGTGAAAAAAAAAACACACACACAAAAACAATAAAAAAGCCAAAAATAGCTGTGGTTGTAGTTTTCTTCTCTCTCTCTCTCTATTGTTCTCTCTCTTATGTTCGCTCTCTACTGTCCACTCTACTGTTCGCTCACTATTGTTCTATATCTATAGTTCTCGCTCTGTTTTATTTTTACTATGTTTTATTGTATTTGCTTTGCAGGTATGGTATGTTATAATGTAATGTTTGTTTTATTGTTAACCATCATTTGCTTAGCAGGTATGCCATTTAGCTGCAGCACAGGTTTATTTATCTTGACAGCAACAGCGTTTGCTCCCACGATACATAAAGCCGTTACTCCAGCACTGTCGGAGGTGATTTCAGGGGTGGGAGAGAGAAGGGGGCTGATAGGAAGGAGGGGTGGGAGAGAGAAGGGGGCTGAGAGGGAGGAGGGGTGAGAGAGAAAGGTGGTAAGAGAGGGGGTGGCCTGACAGAGAGGGGGGGAGTAGCAGACAGGGGGGTAGCAGCTGACAGAGGGGGGGAGTAGCTGACAGAGGGGGGGGTGTAGCTGACAGAGGGAGGGGGGTGTAGCTGACAGAGGGAGGGGGGTGTAGCTGACAGATGGAGGGGGGTGTAGCTGACAGAGGGAGGTGTAGCTGACAGAGGGAGAGAGAAGGGGGGTGTGAAATGGAGGAGGGTGAGAGAGAAAGATGGTAAGAGA
Organism: Lithobates sylvaticus; assembly: GCA_028564925.1. Classification (NCBI taxonomy): domain Eukaryota; kingdom Metazoa; phylum Chordata; class Amphibia; order Anura; family Ranidae; genus Lithobates; species Lithobates sylvaticus. Next base: position 401,716,255 of record CM053026.1, read on the forward strand.
GGGGGTGGCCTGACAGAGGGGGGAGTAGCTGACAGAGGGAGTGTAACTGACAGAGGGAGGGTAACTGACAGAGGGAGGGGAGCTGACAGGGGAGGGTAACTGACAGAGGGGGATAACTGGCAGAGGGGGGGGTAACTGACAGGGGGAGGGTAACTGACAGAGGGGGGGTAACTGACAGAGGGGATAGCTGACAGGGGAGGGGAGCTAACAGAGGGGGAGTGGCTTACAGAGTAGGGACTGGCTGACAGAGGGGGCTGGGAGTGCAGAGGAGAACGATACCTCAGTGAGAACTCCAGCTCCAGGAGACACAGCAGAGCACACGACAGGCAAGGAGGCGGGACTGCGGGCAACCGCGATCACCTACAGTCAAGCCCCGCCTCCACATGTGACCAATCGTGTCCGCCGCCCGCACGTGACCTATTTAGCCAATCACACGCTGAATAGGTACGCCTGCTGCCCATCGCTGAGCTCGGCTCGGAGGCGGAGCACACACGCAGTAATATATGTTTAACAGTGATGACGGGCGCGGGATTCGGGATGCTGAACTGCTGCTGTTGGATTCAGTAGGAACTCATGTAATCCCAGCATGTTTCTGGAGAATAGGATGTCCTAACCTGATCGGAATGTAGCCAGTTAAACAACATAGGTTACAATGCTGATTCTAATCTGTCTATCTAATTGACTGACTTGAGGCAAGCGCTCGAACCCAAGGTTTGGCCCCAGTCGGATGAATTGCAATCCATGGACAAACGCTGTCCCTAGTGGACAATTCAGCATACTTCCTGAAGAATGCGACGTGTAAAGGATTATCTCTTGGACATGTCTATTGGATGCAAAGCAAATGGGATTGGCGGGGGGGGGGGGAGTTTTGAATGAGTGAGCTTGGTAAAAGGAATTCGCAGAGAGCTCTTCTCTCTGTTTTCATTCTGTCTGTCTGCTGGAAGGCATGTCTTGAGAAGGTCTCTCTGCTGAGCGGCCATCTTTGAGGCCTACGTTGAATGATGAGTTGAGGTCTAGCCATGCGGACATCTCTCCCATTCCATCTCAGCTGCCATGTGTGCTAAGTATACGATTGTATTGTATTGTGATTGTATGCTATGTAATATGCTATGTAATCTTGTAACTCCTAATAATGAGCTTATATAAGCTGTCTTATTTCCTTGGGAAATAAATGAGGTTTGATTGATCTTAAACCGTTTTTTTGGTTGCATAGTTAACTGGTATTATTGTGATATTAACAGTGGCTTGCGCTCATAGTTTTAACAGACTGACTAATCTATAGAGACTAGACAAAGTTGATGCATAGAGATGAGATAATAGATAGACTGTACTGGTATATCGTTTTCTACAATTATTATCGAATTCTACATTTGGCACCCCAGATCCCAAGATTTAAACGTGCAGAATATCGTTTTTGTTCTGCATTGGATTCACAAACCTAAGGCATTTTTCTTTGTTTCGAGTCTTGTTAACACAAATCCTCAAACATCCAGAACGGAAAATCATCTCTAGTGTGGTCAAGATTGGCGCTGTCTCGCGAATTCTGAAACCACGCTTGGATGGTCATGAAAATTCTGTGAAAGATCTCATCGGTGAAGCGGACGCGTAGAACCTGGTGAGAGCTGTGGCTGATATATGTATGTACTGTATGTTAAATGTTTGTGAGTTTGGCCGGTAACCAGTCACTGCGACTGGCGAGTAAAGGAATGATCACCCTTAGATTATATTATATAATCGGTAAATTAAAAAGAAAAGATAGTGGCGCGCAAAATTAAACTAAATATTTAAAAGACAAAGAACTGACAGATAATATGCATAAAAATGCCAATTAAAAGCTCCGGGTAAATAATTAAGCATACATATGATAAAAAATATCAAGCAATAGTGCGTAAAGTGATGTGATAAAAAACCAAATCATGTGATAAAAGCAATCCTGGTTAAAAATGCATCATAAAAGTCGCATGGTGTGACTGGATAAAATAACAGTGCATTGTGTGTATAAAATCAGTGATGTGATATAGAAAACGTGATCCTTAAAAGCATATAATGTGCATCCAATAAATAGTGAGAAGGGAGTGATCCAAACGGATAAAATCAATATATCATATGAGTGATATAGGGACTTGAATAATATAAAGTGCAGCAGGACAAAGGAGACTGAGGAATCTCAAATGCCAAGGTGGAGAATATATAATAGTATCAGATCCGTGCCAACTAAGTCGTAATGGCAGACTGAAGTGAAAGAATAAATACAAATGCTAGAGTTGTGAATGGCGATTAAAAAAATCTAGCAACAACTCTAGCTTTTGAATTTATTCTTTCACTTCAGTCTGCCATTACGACTTAGTTGGCACGGATCTGATACTATTATATATTCTCCACCTTGGCATTTGAGATTCCTCAGTCTCCTTTGTCCTGCTGCACTTTTTATATTATTCAAGTCCCTATATCACTCATATGATATATTGATTTTATCCGTTTGGATCACTCCCTTCTCACTATTTATTGGATGCACATTATATGCTTTTAAGGATCACGTTTTCTATATCACATCACTGATTTTATACACACTTGGATGCACTGTTATTTTATCCAGTCACACCATGCGACTTTTATGATGCATTTTTAACCAGGATTGCTTTTATCAAATTTGTTTTTTTATCACATCACTTTACGCACTATTGCTTGATATTTTTTATCATATGTATGCTTAATTATTTACCCGGAGCTTTTAATTGGAATTTTTATGCATATTATCTATCAGTTCTTTGTCTTTTAAATATTAAATTATTTTTTCTTTTTTATTCCACTTGGGTTCAGACATTTCCTCTAAGTGTGCGCAGCATTCCTTTAGTTATTGTTCGGTGTGTTGGCGCAGGATTAACTTTCTCTAACTTATAATCGGTAAATTGACAGGACAAACCACACAGCACTGAGGAAAAAGTGGGAATATATATATTTTTATTTTAAGTTTTTTATATTTTTTTTGTTTTTTTTAATTATTTTTTCCCCCACGTGAGTGTGAAATAGCCCTCTGTTCCAATAGGAGTTCAATGTGGCCTGCAATTTAAGAGAGGAAAGCATTAAAGTGTGCTCTCTGGAAGAAATTCAGAGTTAAACGGATTTATATATATATATATATATATTTTTTTGTTTGTTGTAGGCTTTTGTGGGGCTACAAGCTAGCTTGCAAGCGAAACCTTTGAATAGCCTTATCTGTTTATCTGTATTGCATTGTAACCAAAAACAGGTTTCACAGCTCCAGTGTAGAGGGCTTGCTAATTAGCATATCAATGGAAGCCATGGAACTGTTCATGGCTAAACATGGGGCTATAACATTTCAATCTACACAAGAAAGTGGGTTGACACAACAATTTAATGAGCTTTTGACACAATGTAATACACATAACAATCTTATAAGTAATAAATCAAAAAAAGGCAGGAAACAGAGGTTAGCAAATTTGATAGGCATGCTTCTTAGAATGAAGCATATTTCTGAGCAGAAGGAATTAGAATGGATAGATGAAAGAAAGCAATTCATGCAGCAGCTACAAAATATAACAAAAGATATATTAATTAGGGTTGAATATGCAGATGCACAAGCGCGTAGGCAGATTGAATAATTAGTAACGGAAAAAGGCGAATTGGAACAGAGATTACATGAATTAGTGAAAACGTGTGAGCTAAGAGAAGGTTGCATCGCCTATTTGAATAGAAGGGAGGCTGAAAATTTGCAGGTTATCACACTGCTTAAGGAGGAATTACAGTATGCACAGGCAGCCATAATGGATTTATCCTCCAAACATACAATAGCCGAAGATGCAATGCTCAATGTGCAAAAATACAAGTGGAACATGAGGAAAACCCGTATACTATTGTTGCTGCAAATAATATTACTATGATGGGAATCGATGTTGGAGACGTAAATACAAACGTGATAACTGCGCTTGAAATTGATTCAGGAGTTGAAATGGAAACTTCTGATGACTCCTCAGACGATGAAAGTGTAAAGTCTGTTCATTCCAATCACAGTAATATTATCCAGCAATGTGAATTTCCAGCACAAGATGTTAAAAAAAGGGCCTATGCAGGGAAACCAGAGCTAAAATGTTGTTTGTGTAAAAGGGGAGGTCACATCGCAAAGTATTGTTGGGCGAATAACGATATAAAAAAAAGATCATACCTGAAAACGACCCCAAGGCAGTATGAATGTTATTCGGCCAGGTGGGGTAGCAATCCAAAGCATGGAGCCCATAGTAAGCAAACCCAGTTCCCCGTTAAGACCCAATTACGGAGTCTACAAACTGAAAAGCAATATGTAGGATAGTTGCATAAAATCAAAATGGAGGTAGCCGCATGGTTATTCAAACATAGCACTGGGGGAAGCAATGCTAGCAGCACTTAGTCAGCTGCAAGTATGTTAAAAATACTCTGATCAAAGTTTCCTTTATATGAATAAGGTTTGATGTGAGTATCAGATTTGGAATAAGATAGAGGACCTTGATATATAGTTTTATTATTTTCAAGGACGAGCCTCTGAATTGAATAACTCCTGTTATGATTACTTTTTTTTTCTTCTTCCTCTTAGTTTAAGTATTTTTGTAATTTTTTTTATAAGGTTTAATATTTTATTAACTTTTATTAATTTTTTATTATTTTTTTTAAATTTTCTTTATTATTAATTTTTTTTATTTTTTTTTAATTTTTTCAATTTTTTTAATTTAATTTTTAATTTTTTTTTTTTTTTCTATTATTATGAATTATTTTTTCATATTTTGTTGTTTTTTATTATTTTTTTTTTTTAGTTTTAATGTTTGTCATTTTTATTTTTTTAGTTTAGTTGTTTATACTACAACTCTGGCTTGTAGGTGTTCCCCTAGCAGTGCAATTAATGGGAAGAGGCTTGGGGCACTTAAAGTCAATTGTCATGATAATTGTGTTTAATCATTGTCTTTGTGTTTCTTTTCCAGAAAACAGGGAAGAGAACAGGTTTGGATACTAAACATTTGTGTTTTGTTTGCAGGTCCGTCAAAGTGAGACCAACACGGGGTTAGGTTATTGTAAATGCATAATCGATTATCACATGGTACCATGAGCTCATTAATTAGTAATTGTTTGCAAACAATGAAAACATTTAAACAATAATCTGACATTAATGGACCAAAGAGTTACAAATGAGGTAGCAAATGTTGTGATGGAGTTACAAATGTTTTGTTTGTGTTGTTTTTCCCATTAACTTATTGTCTTTCAGATAAAAAAAAACATGTACTCTTCTCAGGAGAAAATCCATGGATGTCTTTAATTAAAAGTTGAGTGTTTGTCATTGTTGTATAGTGGTTGTCTTGTCATGTTGTTCTTGGATGATAATGGCCAGACTTAAAATTTTTTTTTTTTTAATTTTTTTTTTTTGTTTTTGGGTATTGGCTTAGTCAGCTATTTTATTGTTGTTTTGTTCAGGTGTAAAAAGCTCCAAAAGGTTTAGGCTTTGTCCACCTGAAAGGGGATTAGTGCATACATCTTAAAGATAAAGATAAATGCATTGTTTTTTTTTTAGTGTTTTAATTTTAGGATTTTTGAGAAACAACATTGACGTCTGTTTTGAATGTTTTGACCATACCATGGGGATCCATTTTAGAGTGGGTTCTGCCTAAAGAGGTCATGGTTGTTTTTTATAGTTTGGTCAAAATTGCAGAAGCCAGGAATACTAAGTTCCTGGGTTCCAAGGAGGGAAATAGGAGTAAATATAGTAAGCGAGCAGATATTATGGATAAGAATGTGATTCTGCTCTTGTTTTTCAATTCCAGAATCCTGGTGGAGCGAGATTGGAAAGGTTCTGGAAAATGGATGACAGATGATCATCTGATTGGCAGTTTGTCTGTGCCATACCACGCCCCAAATTTATTCCACTAAATATCAGGAGAGACGGGACAAACAAAAAGATTCACTTTAAAAAAAATTCTTTTCCTATGGACGATCTGGTGCTGAATCTGAAAGACTGTGCCTATCAATAAGACTTGAAACATTTTTTTTTGCTGGACTCTCTCCTGATGAATGCAAACGTCTTATTAATATACGTACAATGGGTTGGAGGTTGGGGGAAGGAATATAACACATCCAATCCATCAGAACATGAAAATGTAAAATATATATGTTTTTTTTTTGTTGGAGGGAGGAGTTGAAATAAGAAAAGTTGTGTAATGTATGACATGTATTGACGTAACGGAATTTATATGGTGCAGGTACCCAGGAGGCGGGCACTTATGCATAATAAGGTGTCTGTTGGCCAGACTAGAGGATGCCAGGTGACACATCAATGGGGTGAACATTTCCTTGAATGGGGGAGATACGCCTGGTTGAGGTCTCACCTGAGAAGTTGAAACCTTGCACAGGGAATGCCAGTGTATACACACAGGAGCATGCTCCAATAGATAAAGGGAACAAACGCTGACTACCAGAGTACAGTATGCCTTCACCACATGGCGCTGCAACATCTCACAGTGGTCGATAAAACCTATTACCCTATATTTGCTGAGAACACGCTGAATCAAGTGCGGTCATTGTAGAAGTGACTTACTCCCAGAGAGGTGCGGACACAGAATAAGGTGCATGCAGGATGCTTTTCTCTGAGGAGTAACCACAAGAGGAGGCATGTATTCAGCACTATATTTGGGGGAATAGGCGCTGGGAGGGGTGTTGTTAGTGGAGTAGACATCAGTATCCTGAGAAACAAACTCTCAGCCATAGCTATGAGCGGGACATTGTTACTCAGAGAGATTGGTGGCATCCTTAATAACATTCACAAAATACCCAGGGTAAATTAGCTCCAGATTTGGTGAACCATGTTGAGAGGTTGGTGGAGGGTGTGAGGGTACAGGATAGAAATCGGTCATGGGCTCTGGCGTACACGCAGTGGCGGGCGGAAGTGTCAACCAGCATCAAGCTGATTGGGTAATCTCTGTTTAAAGGGCAGTGGCCTGATGGGTTAGCATCACCACTCAGTAAGACTCTGCCACAACACGTCGCTTACACTAATCCAAAATGGTGGTCGAATGCCTGGATGGGCTGTACCAGTTTGGATTGTGAAAGGTGTTAGGCTGTATGATCCCATATACAGAAGTGCGGACTTGGTCTGTATATTTGGTGGCATCAATGGGCTTACTGATTGGGGATTCTATCTTGTCGCATTTGAGGCTAAATCACCCACATGTGATCAGAGGAGATGGAAGCAGGTTGATACTTCCCTCGGTCGGAAACCTGACCATGTTGTACTTTGTATGCCAGGTCAATACATCATGGTGGTGAATGTAGAAAGGTTGGGAAGTTATTTCAGGGATCATTCCTGGGGTGGAAGCACCTGGGTGTCATTTGGGACATAGACGAGTTTATTTCTTTGTCCTAAAGAATACCGATGTAACGCTAGTCATAAAGCTGCAAGGTCTCTTGAACCTAACCATAGGTAGAGGTGCATGGTATACCCTGGGCATGGTCTCTGAAATCCAGGCACAGGGATGGAATTGTGTGGTTTTTGTCATTTTTGCAAATTTATATGTGTGGTTAGACTCGATATTTATATAAAAGGGTCTCCCATTTGTCTATGCAAGTTGAGGGACGAATTGACGGTAGGGTCTCTGTGTACAAATTAGAGACCTTGCTGCCAAGTCAGAGCCCTGCAATACCGCTGTGAGCAAGCCTGCCTAATCCCGACCCATATGTACAGTAAAGGGCTATAGGGTTGGGAGCATAAAGGGATGGGATACAGATATATGTATATAGTATGATAAGAAGTTGATTTATATTATGGTATAGTGTGACCTATGCGTATTGTAGGTTAATAATATGGGTGAATAAGGCCCTCCTCGAGATTTATCTAAATAATAGATCAGTATTTGAGAGCTGTTTGATATGTTGCTCTGAATGTGTACTGGTGAATGGTGAATGAATGGACACCCCTTGCCTGTACTGCATCCGTCCTGAAGATACCGGAAAGGAGAAGATACCAAAGATACATACTGACATGGAAGCTGTCGCTGAAGAAGGATGTGTTACTCAGTGGCAAAGCGGCACGTGTTGGGAAGCATAACACGGTAAGACCACAATGGACTGTTCCATAGGAGCTGTTTCTGCACAGGTTGTAAAAATACAACACATTAAGACGTTTAAAGGACTGTTCTATAGGTACTGGTTCGGAAACACATGTTGGGGACAAAACAGTTATGGACGGTTCAATAGGAGCCGTGTCTGAAGAAGGGTGGTATGCGACTTTTAGTCGCAAAGCGGAATATGTTGGATTCAGTAGGAACTCATGTAATCCCAGCATGTTTCTGGAGAATAGGATGTCCTACCCACGATCGGAATGTAGCCAGTTAAACAACATAGGTTACAATGCTGATTCTAATCTGTCTATCTAATTGACTTACTTGAGGCAAGCGCTCGAACCCAAGGTTTGGCCCCAGTCGGATGAATTGCAATCCATGGACAAACGCTGTCCCTAGTGGACAATTCAGCATACTTCCTGAAGAATGCAACGTGTAAAGGATTATCTCTGGACATGTCTATTGGATGCAAAGCAAATGGGATTGGCAAGGGGGGGGGGGGAGTTTTGAATGAGTGAGCTTGGTAAAAGGAATTCGCAGAGAGCTCTTCTCTCTGTTTTCATTCTGTCTGTCTGCTGGAAGGCATGTCTTGAGAAGGTCTCTCTGCTGAGCGGCCATCTTTGAGGCCTAGGTTGAATGATGAGTTGAGGCCTAGCCATGCGGACATCTCTCCCATTCCATCTCAGCTACCATGTGTGCTAAGTATACGATTGTATTGTATTGTGATTGTATGCTATGTAATATGCTATGTAATCTTGTAACTCCTAATAATGAGCTTATATAAGCTGTCTTATTTCCTTGGGAAATAAATGAGGTTTGATTGATCTTAAACCGTTTTTTTGGTTGCATAGTTAACTGGTATTATTGTGATATTAACAGTGGCTTGCGCTCATAGTTTTAACAGACTGACTAATCTATAGAGACTAGACAAAGTTGATGCATAGAGATGAGATAATAGATAGACTGTACTGGTATATCGTTTTCTACAATTATTATCGAATTCTACAGCTGCTATATGCGCCGCCCCTGCACCACTGCCGCCCCGAGGCCTGGTCTCGGTGGCCTTGTGGGAAATCCGGCCCTGCAGGTATGCCATTCAGCTGCAGCACGTTTTTTTTTTATCTTGACAGCAACAGCGTTTGCTCCCACGATAAATAAAGCTGTGACTCCAGCGCTGTCGAAGGTTATTTCACCACCACAGTTAAAAATAAAATGGTGCATATATGCCCATCATTAGAAGTGGGTGGATGAAGGGTGGTATTTTAATGGTGCGCATACCCACCGATCAATCTCTTTTTCCTGGCCTGCCCTCACGTCAGCACACAATGGGTTAACCCCTTCCTCCAGTCTCTCAGTACCACCTTCTCTTAGCTGATAAAAGGGTGCCCCTCCTCCCCAGCCCTTGTTCCTTTTTTTTGGTCGGACTCCAGACTACCATGCTCGTGGATTAGACTACACCCCCCTACCGAACCTACCCACCCAGGTTCAAGCCTCTCCTGGGATCGGAAGGTCCAGAACAATAAAGGTAGTTCCTTTTATCACACTGGACGCTCTATGTGCAGGAGCCATGCGGGCATACTAAGGCTTAAAGAGCTTACCATTTTAGGCTGTGGTGTTGCTGTAGTTTTGTGCTTTCCTTTCCTGCTTCCTAGGGGCTGCGCCAGCCGCCTCCCCTGTGTTTTCTGTTGGTCGATGATGACCTCACAGGGGGGCGGGGCTGTAGGGCTGTAAAGCCTGGAGAGCCAGAAGCTCCAGTGCTGTTTGCCACAGCTAGTGAGGGAAGTGTACTGGTGAGTTTTCCTTCACAGAGGGGGAGGGGTGGCTGGGCTGTGTCAGTGTTTACTGAGCCATGATCACAAAATGCATTACACCATGTGTTTACAGCTTTTCAGATACCCTACAAATCTGCTGCCACCCTGAGTCACTCCTTATCCATTATTAAGGTAAAGTTATTTCCTTTAAAGAGCCAGTAAAGAAAAAAAAAAGAAAAAAAAGCGATAGAATAGGAACTTCTTTTTTCTTATTTCTATATCTTGTAGTAAAAATTAAAGAGACAGCTATGGCGGCAGAACCAAGTGCGACAAGAGGTTGTCCCGCTGAAGGCCTCTGCTGGGCTTGTTCAGCGCCATCCGCCCCTGAGAAGCTCTTGTGTGCAGAATGCATAAGAGATGTAGCCACAGATAGAGAAACTGAGGCACGTAGGATAAAGGACTATATTCAGGAGGTGACAGAGAGTATGCAGGCAGTCGCAGGCATAAGTGCCTCCGGGACTAAGCTTAGAGCCAAAAACGCATCTAAGCAGAAGCGAGACTCTTCACCGGGGCTTGAAATATCTTCAGGAGATTCTTCAGACTCTGATGAACCGTCTGAATATTTGTTCGACTTCCAACTCATAGACCCTTACATCGTAGCAGTGAAGGAGGCCATAGACTGGGAACAAGACACTCAGCCTCCGGAAAAAATTAAAAGATATTTCCCTAACTTGAAAAGGCAAGGGGCAACCTTCCCGTTCATGATGGAGATCCGCAAATTATTCGATGAGGAATGGGGAAAGCCAGAAAGGAAGGCGAACATACAAAATCGCTTTTTAAAATTATACCCATTTAACACCCCAGATGCTGCCTTTTGGGAGTCACCTCCAGGGGTAGATGTGGCCTTGCAGCGCCTAGCAAGGCAGGTGTCCCTGCCATTGCAGGATTCTACAACCTTCAGAGACCCAATGGACAGACGCACAGACACAGATCTAAAGAAAATCTATTTAACTGCTGGCGCAGCTTGTCGCCCGGCCATAGCCCTAACCTCGATCTCCAGGGCTCTGAAGGTCTGGGTCACAAATGTGGAGACGGCCCTGAAGTCTGGCGTAGAGACGCCCAGAATCATTTCGGCAATGGAGGAACTTAATCTCTCAGCCGCCTTTTTGGCAGAAGCCTCTATAGACCTAGTAAAACTGCTCACAAGAATTATGACGTTTTCAGTAATGGCAAAAAGGGCCCTATGGTTACGCCATTGGGTGGCAGACAGTACCTCGAAACAGGCATTTGTAACATCCCATACAAGGGCAAGATGCTTTTCGGGGACACCCTGGAGGAAGCTATTAAACGAGCTACTGGAGGGAAGTCGGGTCTGCTACCACAGAGACCCAAAAGGAGACAGAAAACCGTTTGGTCAGGCCAATCAGAGTTCAGAAGGGCGCAGGAGGCCAGGTCATATAGACCAGGCCGAGAATATACAAGACCCCAATGGAGAGGCTCACAAAGCTCCTTTCTTCGGAACGTGAAGTCTAAGGCCGCTCAGACCGCTAAGAAACCGGAGAAGTCCTTTTGACGGGTTGACCGCCCATCACCCCCAGGTGGGTGCCAGGTTGGCATCTTTTTGGAAGGTATGGGCGGAGAAGGTCAAGGACCAATGGGTCCAGAAAACAGTCAAGCGAGGGTACAAGATAATGTTTCGAGAGAAACCACCAGACATCTTTGTCCAGACAGAATGGCCACAAGATCCGAAGAAACGAAGGTGCTTGCAAGAATATGTGACCGAATTACTTCAGAAAGAGGCAATCTTGCCGGTTCCTCTAAAGCAGCAGGGAACAGGGGTTTACTCCCCAATTTTTCAGGTGCCCAAAGCGTCCGGAGATCTCAGACCAGTCTTAGACCTAAGATCTCTAAACCACTACATCGATCCCAAGACATTCAAGATGGAATCAGAATTTACAATTATATCAATTCTGCAACCAGGGGACTGGCTAATATCAGTCGATTTAGCAGATGCCTACCTTCATGTCCCAATCAACAGGCATCATCAAAGATACCTGAGATTCATGGTAGGGGAAGATCATTTCCAGTTCAAATGTCTGCCCTTCGGAATCAGCACAGCACCCCGAGTCTTTTCCAAGATCCTGCTAGCTACCATCGCTGTTATACGTTTGAGGGGCATAAAGATTTTCCACTACTTAGACGACATCTTGGTAGTGGCCTGTGCAAGCGAGGAGTTACCAGCACAAGGCGAAGTGGTGCTGAAAATTCTATCCGAATTCGGCTGGATTATCAACAAGCAGAAGAGCCAGTTGATTCCCTCCCAAGAGATGGAGTACCTAGGGCTTGTTTTCAACACAAGCAAAGGGCAGGTCTCGCTACCACATCGCAAGATAGCCGAGCTAGTAGCCTGCGTGAACAGCGTGATGGAGTCCTCTTCGCTGTCGGTGAGGGACTGTATGACGCTTCTGGGAATGTTTACCGCAGCAACCCCAGCTGTTCCCTGGGCAAGATTCAATACAAGGGCATTCCAAACGTCATTTCTGAACCAGTGGGATGGCGTATCACTCCACCAAAAAATATTCATACCAAGACGGATTCGCCAGGGCTTGGCGTGGTGGATAGCGCCAGGAACTCTGTCGCGGGGCATGCCTCTCAGCCTCGGAGATTGGATCCAAATAACCTTGCATGCCAGTCTCCGGGGCTGGGGTGCTCACTGCCTTGGCAGACGGGTTCAAGGCAAATGGAGCAGGATGGAGACCAGACACTCCAACCTTTTGGAGTTACAAGCAGCATACCTAGCCCTACTGGCATTCGAGAACCTGATTCAGGGAGCTCGGGTCAAGCTTATGTTGGACAACCGGACAGCGGTCGCTTATATAACCAAACAAGGTGGAACCAAGAGCTTGCCACTGCTGCAGTTGGCAACCGAGATATTCGTCTGGGCCGAGGCACATGTGGAAGCCTTGACTACAGCCTACATTCCGGGCAGTCAGAACTACATAGCAGATCATCTGAGTCGGGATTTTCCCAACAAAAACGAGTGGGCACTCAACAAGGACTATCTAGAAACAATCTTTTACAGGTGGGGTACACCCTCGGTAGATCTGATGGCGACCCCCATGGAATGCACAGGTACCCCAGTTTGTGTCAAGATTCCACTGCAACGAAGCGCTAGCTCAAGATGCCTTCTCAATCCCGTGGGAATTTCCCCTAGTCTACCTTTTCCCACCGGTACCTCTGATAATGAAAACCATATTAAAAATTGCGAGGGAGAACGTCCATACAATTGCAATCCTACCCTTCTGGCCAAGGAGGCCATGGTTCCCACTGCTCCTGCAGATGGCAGCAGTTCCTCCAATATGGCTGCCGCTGAAGAGGGACCTTCTACAGCAGGATCAATGGTGTCACCCAAACCCAGGCAGATTGCCACTGACAGCATGGCTGTTGAATCAGCCAGACTACAGTCTCAGGGCATCTCAGAGGAGGTAATCTCGACACTATTGAAGTCAAGAAGGGCCACAACTAATGCCACATACACCAGGATTTGGAGAAAATTTACAGCATTCGCTTTACAACAAAATTTCTCCCCATTGTCCGCAAACATTGCGCAGGTGCTGGAGTTTTTACAGTCAGCTCTAAGTATGGGCTTAGCATACAACACCATAAAGGTGCAGGTGTCAGCCTTGTCTTGCTTCACAGGCCACAAGTGGGCAGACGAGCCGCTAATAAAGCAATTTCTTAGAGCGGCCATAAGAATAAGACCACCAAGGAAGTCCCTATTCCCAGCTTGGGACTTTGGCACAGTGCTAAAAGCTTTGCTCCAACATCCATTCGTGCCTGCGGAGACATGCCCACTATGGTTCCTGACAGTCAAGCTAATTTTCCTCACAGCCATAACGTCAGCAAGGAGAGTTTCAGAGCTGGCAGCTCTAGCTTGCAAAGATCCCTTTTGCATCATTCTGCCGCACAAAGTGATCCTAAGGCCCTCACCAGCCTTAACCCCTAAGGTGGTTTCCAAGTTCCATGTAAATTGGGAGGCGGTCCTACCCAGCTTCACGCAACCGCTGAGACAAGCAGAAGAACTAGATCTCAGACCATTGGACATGGTCAAATTATTTTCAACCTACTTAAACCGCTCTCTACAGATGCGCAAAATGGATACCTTGTTCGTCCTGCCGTCAGGACCTAGAAGAGGAGAAGCGGCATCAGCTAGAATCATAGCTACCTGGATCACCAAGGTGATAAGCCTCACGTATGAGAAACAGGGGCTGATGCCTCCACAAGTTATTAGAGCTCATTCTACAAGAGGGGTGGCAGCCTCATGGGCAGCTTCTGCTAAAATATCGGTTGAAGACATATGCAGGACCGCTAGTTGGAGCTCCTGCGAAACCTTCGCAAGACATTACAGTTTAGATGTCACAGCAGCTAGTGAATCATATTTTGGAAACGCAGTGGTGTCAGCACCCTTCCAAGCAAAATAAAATATTCACTAAAGCAGCATTACCAGTTGTTTTTCGACTCTTTTTTGTTATCCCACCCTATATCAGCTAAATCAAATCCCATTGTGTGCTGACATGAGGCTGGCCAGGAAAACGGAAAATTGTTACCAATACTTACCGTAATTTTCCTTTCCTGGCCTGCCCTCACGTCAGCACAATCTTTTTTTCCCTCCCTATAAGCCTGTCGTCCGCTAGTTAATGGAACAAGGGCTGGGGAGGAGGGGCTCCCTTTTATCAGCTAAGAGAAGGTGGTACTGAGAGACTGGAGGAAGGGGTTAACCCATTGTGTGCTGACGTGAGGGCAGGCCAGGAAAGGAAAATTACGGTAAGTATTGGTAACAATTTTCAGTTTTTTACTGGTATGTTGCTGGATTTGAGTGGTTATACCAGAATGATGCCTGCAGGTTTAGGTATCATCTTGGTATCATTCTTTTCAGCCAGCGGTCGGCTTTCATGTAAAAGCAATGCTAGCGGCTAATTTGCCTCTAGACTGCTTTTATAAGCAGTGGGAGGGAACGTTCCCCCCTTCCACCGTCTTCAATGGTTTTCTCAGGCTCTCCTGTCCCAACAGGGAACCCGAGAATGCAGCCAGGGGTTCAGCCAGCTGACCATAGAGCTTATCTCTATGGCCTAAGGAACCAGAAGCTATGAGCATTTCATGACTTAGGTTTCGCCATTGGGAAATTGGCAAAGCATTTTATCACACAGATCTTGGTGTGGTCAGATGCTTTGAGGGCAGGGGAGAGATCTAGGGTCTAATAGACCCCAATTTTTTCAAAAAAGAGTACCTGTCACTACCTATTGCTATCATAGGGGATATTTATATTCTCTCATAAATATAAAATAATAAACAATAAAAATTATTAAAAAAATAAAAAATTAAAGGAACAGTTTAAAAATATAATAAAAAAGCAAAATAAATAATAAACAAAAAAAAGCACCCCTGTCCACCTGTGCTTACGCGCAAAGGCGAACGCAAGCGACGGTCTGGTGTCATATGTAAACAGCAATTGCACAATGCATGTGAGGTATCATTGCGAAGGTCAGATCGAGGGCAGTCATTTTATCAGTAGACCTCCTCTGTAAATCTAAAATGGTAACCTGTAAAGGCTTTTAAAGGCTTTTGAAAATGTATATAGTTTGTCGCCGCTGCACGTTTGTGCGCAATTTTAAAGCATGTCGTGTTTTGTTTGGTATCCATGTACTCAGCATAAGATCATCTTTTTTATTTCATCAAACATTTGGACAATATAGTGTGTTTTAGTGCATTGAAATAAAAAAAAGTGTTTTTTCCAAACATTTTTTTGCTGCACAAATACTGTGTGAAAAACAAATTGCAACACCAACCAGTTTAATCTGTAGGGCCTTTGCTTTAAAAAAACATATATAAGGTTTGGGGGTTCAAAGTAATTTTCTTGCAAAAAAAAATTATATTTTTTCATGTAAACAAAAAGTATCAGAAAGGGCTTTGTCTTCAAGTGGTTAGAAGAGTGGGTGATGTGTGACATAAGCTTCCAAATGTTGTGCATAAAATGCCAGGACAGTTCAACCCCCCCCCCCCCCCCCCAAATTACCCCTTTTTGGAAAGTAGACACCCCAAGCTATTTGCTGAGAGGCATGTTGAATCCATGAAATATTTTATATTTTGCCGCAAGTTGCGGGAATATTACAAACTTTTTATTTTTTTTTGTTTTTGCACATAGTTGTCACTAAGAGATATATTGCGCAAACATGCCATGGGCATATGTGAAATTACACTCCAAAATACATTCTGCTGCTTTTCCTGAGTATGGGGATACCACATTTGTGAGACTTTTTCGGAGCCTAGCCGTGTACAGGACCCCAAAAACCAAGCACCGCCTTCAGGCTTTCTAAGGACGTAAAATGGTGATTTCACTGCCTCACTACCATCACAGTTTCGGAGGCCATGAAATGTCAAGATAGCACAAAACCCCCCCAAATGACCCAATTTTGGAAAGAAGACACTTCAAGCTTTTTGCTGAGAGGCATGTTGTGTCCATGAAATATTTTATATTTTGCCACAAGTTTGGGGAAAATTACAATTTCTTTTTCTTTCTTTTTTTTTTACACAAAGTTGTCACTAAATTATATATTGTTCAAAGATGGCATGTTTGTATGTGGAATTACACCCCAAAATACATTCTACTGCTTCTCCTGTGTATGGGGATACCATATGTGTGGGGCTTTTTGGGAGCCTAGCCGCGCACAGGACCCCAAAAACCAATCACTGCCTTCAGGATTTCTAAAGGTGTAAAATTGTGATTTTACTTCTTACTACCAATTACAGTTACGGAGGCCCTGAAATGTCCAGATAGCACAACCACCCCCCCCCCAAATGACCCCAATTTGGAAAGTAGACACCCCAAGGTATTTGCTAAGAGGCATGGTGAGTATTTTGCAGATCTCATTTATTTTTGAAAATGAAGAAAGAAAAGAAAAATGTCAACATGCCTCTTAGCAGATAGCTAGGGGTGTCAACTTTCCAAAATGGGGTCATTTGGAGGGGTTTTTGTGCTGTATGGGCATTTCATGGCCTCTGAAACTGTTATAGGCAGTGAGGAGTGTAATCAAAAATGAACACCCTTATGCCGCGTACACACGAAGGGACTATCCCGCGGGATTATCCGCTGGACCGAAGTCCAGCGGATAATCCCCTCGTGTGTGGGCGCCGGCGGACTTTTTTTGGCCAAAGTACGGCGGACTAAAGTTTCAAGTTTTGTTTTCAAATTATCTGCTGGACTTGGCAGTCCAGCGGATAATCCGGTCGTGTGTAGTATGGTCCGGCGTACCAAAAAGGACGCATGCTCAGTAGCTAGTATGTCACGGACTCGCTCGGTCTGGTAAAACTAGCCTTCGTTTTGAAGCTCGCACAATCGTCACGCTGCTGAATTTTTTTTTTTTTTTTTGTTTTCTGACAGCGGGATTTGTATGTTATCGTACTTGAACAATGATTTTGCCTTGCTGCTTGTATATTCACGCAGAGTACTCCCGAACGTTTTTTCTTCACCATTCTTTAGTGAAGTTATATATTTGTATATATATATATATATATCTATATCTATATCTCTATCTCTATATATATATATATATATATATATATATATATATATATATATATATATATATAGATATAGATATAGATATAGATATAGATATAGATATCCAAATCACCTAATGAAAAATATATCTATATTTCTCAATAAGCCCAAAAAAATATATATCTATATCTACATATATATATATATATATATATTAATATATATAGATATATAGATCTATACGTGTATATATATATAAATATATATATATATATATATATATATATATATATATATTATATATGTACATATATCTCTATATAGATATTTTTTATTATTTGTTGGTTATCAAAAGGATTAGTTATTACACATGATACAATTGTGGAGTCAGCAGAGCTTGCCCTTAATTCAGATCTTAACCCTCACCTTTCCAGCGACTGCACTTGCAGTTCCATTGAAGTTGCACTTTACACTTTTATTGTCAAATGAATGTTTAGACATGTACCTGCCTACTCCTAAAGAAACTATGTTTTTGAATAACAAGCACGTATATCATTATTTGATGAAAATTAAATGACCATTTATTCTGGTTAAAACAAACAAGGCAAAACAAAATAGGAAGGCAACACTGGAGCCACTTGTAGATTTTGTGAAGACTTTTTGCCCCAACGGCAGACATCAAGTTTGTGAAGCCAAAAATTAAGCTTGGGCACATTTCATCCAATATAGGGAGCACAAGAAGATTGACCAGGAATCAGACAGACCAGGAACAGCAGCAGATGACATCTATGTCCCCAAGCTGTGGCACTACAACAGCCTGTGTCTTCTGTGAGACCAGACTGAAGCCAGGCAATCACTTCCGACTCTTCCCACCACGCTGCCCTGCACTCTTCCCTGCAGTCTTCCCTGCACGCTTCCTTGGAGGCTGACTTGTGGTAGGAGGAGGAGGAGGAGGAGGAGGAGGAGGAGAGAAGAAGGAAGAGGAGGAGGAGGAGGAGGAGAAGTTGGTGTCGGGCCTTCATGTGTCAGGCGGGTGGATTCTCGTAATTCACCCCTCAAACCCCCCCTAATTGCATCAGAAATGAGGCCCTCACACAGGTGCCGTTGGCCCCTCTCCATTTCCAGCAACCTGCTGGACAAGTAGCTGGCATAGGCCTCTTCTGGAAGGGGGGGTTTGTCGAGAATCGCACTCGCCTTCCGAATCAGTTGGAGTGATTCCTCCTCAACAATGGTCATCCTCCTGGGCCTTCTTGGGGGTAAGGGCAGGGGTGGAGGTAGACTTCTTCTTAATCGGGTCTGGCTGTCACTCTGGCTCGTGCTGGGCCCAGCCACCTCCTGGCTCTCGCTGGTCATGTCCTCCTCCTCCATACCACTTGTCCCGGCATCATCCTGGGTCAGCTCATCCTGTGTGCAAATAAAAACAAAAATCAAACACCTGTTTTGTGGTTTCTGGCCTCCTCAATCATCCAATTGTAAACTTAGGAACGAGCATCTAAATTTTCTAAAAGATCCAAAAGGCTATCATTTGGACCCCTGCATTTTCCAAGCAGATCACCAATGTTGTATAACGCTTTTTTTTGCCACTACTGGATGTATGTATATACTATATATGTATCGATATGTTGCACCAACACTTTTTAGAAGTGTGCAGAATTTTTGGGAGCTTTTTTCACAATTCTGAGTACAGGGTGTTAATTGGTTCACATTTTAACGTTTACAGCATTAATATTCACACAATCACAATTTAGGCTACTAAATATATACCTGGCTCCAGCTGGGCGCATCAGCCTGCTCCAAGGTGGAGGGGTCTTCTCCTTCCGTGGAAGCCTCAGCTGGGGTGGAGGGAAGAGTGGAGGGAAGAGTGGAGGGAAGGGTGGAGGGAAGAGTGGACAGTGATTGCCTGGGTTCCATCTGGTCACCTATAAAAGTCAGTTGGTTGTAGTACCACAGCTTGGGTACATAAACATCCTCTGCTGCTGCTCCTGATCTGACTGATTCCTCAATCTTCTTGCGCTCCCGCTTGTACATGTGCCTTAAACTTGCAATTCTGGCTTCCACAAACTTGGTGTTTGCGTTGGGGACTTGAGTCTTCACAAAATCCACAAGTGGCCCCAGTGTTGCCTTCCGGACATCCCTATTGCCATATAAAGGGTTCTTGAGCTGCCACAGGTTGGTATTTTTTCTGTACAGGGCAATGAATTCAGACATGAACTGCTGGTCCTTGAATAGATTCAACTGGGGTGCTGACATGTTTGTTTCTGTTTTGTTAGTAATGGCAATACAAAAGACCAAAAACACAAATGTTACTTAAAACGCACAACCAGTTTTTCTTACCAAACATTACACAACACACCCACACACAGGCAGCAACACATCCACACAGGCAGCAACCCCTACACACAGGCAGCAACCCCTACACACAGGCAGCAACCCCTACACACAGGCAGCAACCCCTACACACAGGCAGCAACCCCTACACACAGGCAGCAACACACACATATCCTTAAAAAATGCAGGCCCAAAACCCAAAAAAACACAGTAATGCATCCTAGAAAACACTTACCTTCGTACACAGCGCTCGCTACTTCCGTTCGGGAACACGTGGGGCCCTCAAACAGCCTTATATACACTGCGCACGCGTCGAAGTCCGCCTGCGTCCTCCGCGTCGCCCGCCCATGACGTTCCTCCTGACGAGTATTCCCCGCCCCGCTTCCCCTCGTTGCATTGTGGGTGAATAAATTCATGAATATGGCGGACACATTCTCAGCCAGTAGCGCGGAGGAAAGCCAAGAAGCGAACACATCTGCATCCAGCAGCAGATATAAAGCCACCAATATGGCCTTTGAAGAGATGGTGGAGATGGTGGACATCCTCCAAAGGGAAGATTACGACGGGGAAAATGGCCCGTACCCTCGACCCAACTTGCGCAAGGACAAGATTCTCACTACAATCGTCAGCACCCTGGAGCAGAAATTCGGCGTACGAAGGGGCAAGGATCAACTGCGCAAGCGATGGTCCGACATCAAATCCAGGGAGCACGATCAGTACAGGAGAATTCGAAAAGCCATCAAAAAAAGTAAGTCAAGCACGTGCGCTACTATGGTTATACTTGATATGTCTAATCTTGCGCAGATGTTATTACCATTCGTACGTGAAACTTGCGCAGATGTAATTACCATTCGTACGTGAAACTTGCGCAGATGTTATTACCACTCGTCCGTGAAACTTGCGCAGATGTTATTACCATTCGTACGTGAAACTTGCGCAGATGTTATTACCATTCGTACGTGAAACTTGCGCAGATGTTATTACCATTCGTACGTGAAACTTGCGCAGATGTTATTACCATTCGTACGTGAAACTTGCGCAGATGTAGTTACCATTCGTACGTGAAACTTGCGCAGATGTTATTACCACTCGTCCGTGAAACTTGCGCAGATGTTATTACCATTCGTACGTGAAACTTGCGCAGATGTTATTACCATTCGTACGTGAAACTTGCGCAGATGTTATTACCATTCGTACGTGAAACTTGCGCAGATGTTATTACCACTCGTACGTGAAACTTGCGCAGATGTTATTACCATTCGTACGTGAAACTTGCGCAGATGTTATTACCATTCGTACGTGAAACTTGCGCAGATGTTATTACCATTCGTACGTGAAACTTGCGCAGATGTTATTACCACTCGTACGTGAAACTTGCGCAGATGTTATTACCATTCGTACGTGAAACTTGCGCAGATGTTATTACCACTCGTACGTGAAACTTGCGCAGATGTTATTACCATTCGTACGTGAAACTTGCGCAGATGTTATTACCATTCGTACGTGAAACTTGCGCAGATGTTATTACCATTCGTACGTGAAACTTGCGCAGATGTTATTACCACTCGTACGTGAAACTTGCGCAGATGTTATTACCATTCGTACGTGAAACTTGCGCAGATGTTATTACCACTCGTACGTGAAACTTGCGCAGATGTTATTACCATTCGTACGTGAAACTTGCGCAGATGTTATTACCATTCGTACGTGAAACTTGCGCAGATGTTATTACCATTCGTACGTGAAACTTGCGCAGATGTAATTACCATTCGTACGTGAAACTTGCGCAGATGTTATTACCACTCGTCCGTGAAACTTGCGCAGATGTTATTACCATTCGTACGTGAAACTTGCGCAGATGTTATTACCATTCGTACGTGAAACTTGCGCAGATGTTATTACCATTCGTACGTGAAACTTGCGCAGATGTTATTACCACTCGTACGTGAAACTTGCGCAGATGTTATTACCATTCGTACGTGAAACTTGCGCAGATGTTATTACCATTCGTACGTGAAACTTGCGCAGATGTTATTACCATTCGTACGTGAAACTTGCGCAGATGTTATTACCACTCGTACGTGAAACTTGCGCAGATGTTATTACCATTCGTACGTGAAACTTGCGCAGATGTTATTACCACTCGTACGTGAAACTTGCGCAGATGTTATTACCATTCGTACGTGAAACTTGCGCAGATGTTATTACCATTCGTACGTGAAACTTGCGCAGATGTTATTACCATTCGTACGTGAAACTTGCGCAGATGTTATTACCACTCGTACGTGAAACTTGCGCAGATGTTATTACCATTCGTACGTGAAACTTGCGCAGATGTTATTACCACTCGTACGTGAAACTTGCGCAGATGTTATTACCATTCGTACGTGAAACTTGCGCAGATGTTATTACCATTCGTACGTGAAACTTGCGCATATTTGATGAAAGTTCAGTTTGTCTTCATAACGTTTATTGAGTTTACCTGGCTTTGGGTTGTTGGAGTTGTAAGGTTGTTTATTATTGTCACTATCTATACAATTACTGCTGTAGTAAGGGTTTTAGGGGTAACTTACACAGGGACTCCAGAGGCTGTTTTGGGGGGGGGGGGGGATAAATATGTTAAGCAGGGTCTCATGCTCACAATTCCCAAAAAATGCTCATCATCTACAAATACTGTAGGTGGTGACTTTTCAAAGAAGTACACTCACCTGTCCCTTGGATGGTGCAGCTACAATCTCTGATCTTGCAATCATGAAATTAATGTTTGCGGCTTCACTTCCCGGGTCACTATTGGGCATGCGCCAGTTGCGCAATGCAATAGGACTGGTCCGCGCGAGCTCGGGGACCCCTGTGTGTCCCAGCAGACAGCACGGTGGGACGGGATGTGGCGTATACTTCTGTGGGAGTCTAGGGCCGGATGTGTGTGCAAATACCTGCCTTACACAGGTATCTGCAACCCCTCCCCCCTAAAAGGTTGAAAATAAGACACCACAGGGGTGCAGGGATCCAATGAGCGGAAGTTCAAATTTAGGGTTGAAGGGCGGTTTAAGTATTGGAGTTTCATTAGATAGACATTTCAATTCTGTCTTCAAGTAGGATCTTCTAACAAACTGCTAATAATTGGACAAGACTTTTAAACAATGTTTACTAATCCTATTTTGGCACTCAAATATCAGTGTGATTAAAAGTGTACCTTTTTGTGTTCCATTACCATAGGGGGCAAAAGACTCAGACGTCAGTCCGAACCTACGAGGACCTCCCGGCCTCACCAGACTAATTGGGCAGTTAGCCCAAGCCCGCGCGTGGATGTGGCGGAACAGGTCGTTGAAGTGGATCAAATCTGCACCCCACCAAGTGAGTGTCTCAGAACACAGATTGAGCTAATTAATTAAGGTCTGCATGTTTTTGACACTTTTTTTCTTGTGTTTTATCTACCCAACTTTTAGGTGATGCTGATCTGTTTGTGGAAGGACAAGCTGCGGAGCCATTTTCCACAGACAGTGCCCACAGGCTTATTGGCCAGATCATGGCCTGGAATCTGCAGCTGGAAAATATGCAGAAGGAGATGGCCACCATGCAGCAGGGAATGAAGGACATGATTGATGTTTTGGGGAGAATCTAAAGACCCCTTTTACATTTCTTAACATCAATCATGTCCTTCATTCCCCTTTTGATGCGCTGTTTTACAAATTTTAGAGGCCAAATTTTTAATATGCACACGGTATGTCAACATGTGCTATGTGCCATCAGGGGATCTCAATGGACGCATTTGGTGTTTGCAACCCCTAATGCTAGTAGGTGAGAGGGAAGGGGTTTCACACACAAAACACGTCCATTGATTCCCCATGATGGAACATAGCACATGTTGACATTACCCATTTTCCAGTTAAATTAGTGTGCATATTCTAAATTTGGCTTCTACTGTTCATGGGTTACCTGTTGAACTTTGTAAGTTCTGGACTTTTACATTGTGTAAATAATTTCAAATGCTAAGCCTAAATTTTTTACCATTTTAAAACATGTTTTTATGTTTGTTTTAAAAAATCAATCACAAAAATAAAAAAAATATGTTGTGAGAAAAACACCAAAAAAATGTAAAAAAGATAACAAAAAAAAAAATAAAAAAACCAAAAAAAAAAAAAAACAAAAAACATAAAAAAGGTTTGGATGTGCACTAGAATAAAAAAAAAAAATGTTTGCACAAATTAAACAATGTGTGGCTTCTTCTTTTTAAATACTACCAGTTTGACAAAAACATGTTGTGGTTCATTGACAAAGGGGCTTATTTACTAAACGCAAAACAAGTTTGCCACTATTAAGATGTGCACTAGGACAACATATAAAACAGGCCAAATTAAAAGCAAAACAATACGAAACTACCAATATTTCAAACATAAATAACTGTATTTATTCTTTGTAAATCAAAAAGATGGTTTAAGGGTCTGCTGCCATTTCAATGGCCCCCCTACCATTAAAATACTGTAAATAAAGGTCCCGCACTTGCTGGGCTGATTGTGGTGCCGAACCAAGGCGGCGATTATCCAGCCCTGTCATGTTGCCTTCCACTCCGGCCTCAGGGCCAATTGGTAAGGAGTATGTTCCTAAATGTTTGCGTAAATAATGGTGCATGACACAGCATGCAAGAATAATAGTATTCAGTTTGTACTCTGCCAGATGTAGGGATGTAAGGAGCAATCTGAAACGGTTGGCCATAATACCAAAGGCATTTTCCACCACCCTTCTTGCTCTGGCCAACCGATAATTAAAAATCCTCCTCTCAGGGGTGAGGGATCGTTGGGGAAATGGCCTCATCAGATGGTCACCCAGACCGAACGCCTCGTCGGCAATGAAGACGAAGGGGAGTCCCTCCACATTATCTTCATCTGGTGGCAGCTCCAGCCCACCAGTCTGGAGACGATGACCGAACTCCGTGTGGTTGAAGACTCCTCCGTCCGACATCCGGCCGTTTTTCCCCACATCCACATACAGAAAGTCATATTGTGCCGACACCACCGCCATCAACACGATACTATGGAACCCCTTATAATTCCAATAGTATGACCCCGAATGGGGTGGGGGCACAATTCGCACATGTTTGCCGTCAATCGCCCCTCCGCAGTTGGGAAAGTCCCAACGGGCAGCAAACTGGGAAGCCACAGTCTGCCATTCCTGTGGCGTGGAGGGACACTGTGAAGTCAAACAGAAAGATACAATTCAAATTAAAAACCAGGCAAAACACCAAACTAAATGCAACAAATTAACAAACAATTTGGAAGAACATATGTATTTATTTTGTAAGTCCTTGAAATAAAGCCAAAAGATTAAGGATAAAAGGGACAAATCTCTGATTGATGACCCCTCTGATGGACCAGAGAAGATAATAATGGGGATGTGGGTGGGGAGTAAATAATTGTAAGGTCACACAATACACATGCAATTAATTAAAGGTGTGTGTGGGGGGTGGGGGGTTAATTACAAGCTGACACAAACCACATGCAATTAATTAAAGGTGTGTGTGGGGGGTGGGGGGTTAATTACAAGCTGACCAAAACCACATGCAATTAATTAAAGGTGTGTGTGGGGGGTGGGGGGTTAATTACAAGCTGACCAAAACCACATGCAATTAATTAAAGGTGTGTGTGGGGGGTGGGGGGTTAATTACAAGCTGACCCAAACCACATGCAATTAATTAAAGGTGTGTGTGGGGGGGTGGGGGTTAATTACAAGCTGACCAAAACCACATGCAATTAATTAAAGGTGTGTGTGGGGGGGTGGGGGTTAATTACAAGCTGACCAAAACCACATGCAATTAATTAACGGTGTGTGGGGGGGTGGGGGTTAATTACAAGCTGACCAAAACCACATGCAATTAATTATCAGGGGGTGTGGGGGGGGTGGGTTAATTACAAGCTGACCAAAACCACATGCAATTAATTATCAGGGGGTGTGGGGGGGGGTGGGTTAATTACAAGCTGACCAAAACCACATGCAATTAATTATCAGGGGGTGTGGGGGGGTGGGTTAATTACAAGCTGACCAAAACCACATGCAATCAATTTAAAAATGAGGGTCAAGGGGGGTGAAAGGGGTGAAAGGGGGGGTGAGTAAAGCAGTACAATGGAGCTGGTAATATACATTTTTAAACAAAGAAAGTGACTAGGCTAGGGGTGTTTAGGGGGCCAAGCTTCCATGCTGGGGAGGTTGGTGCAAGGAAATATGCATGTGACCCACTAAATAATACAATCTTAAAGCTATTTCGATAAGTCAACCATAAAATACTAGACAAAAAACAAAAAAAAAAAAAAAAAAAAAAGGAATAGGGGACATTCATAGAATAGTCCTATCATGGAAATTAGCTAATGATGACATTGATGCACTACATTAGCAAACATACAAGACATAGGTAATTTTAAAAGAGAAGACTTACCTTAATGTATTCCTCCTGCAGGACGTGGATAATGGCAGAACAGGTCTCTGGAATAATGAGCCCCAGAGCCTGGGGGGAGATGCCTGTCGTGAACTTGAGGTCCTGCAAGCTTCTCCCCGTCGCCAAGTAACGCAACGTGGCGACTAGCCTCTGCTCCGCACTGATGGCTTGCCGCATGCAGGTATTCTGCCTGGTAATATAAGGGGACAGCGAAGCCAACAGACGGTGAAAAATGGGGTCCGTCATCCGGAGATAATTCCTGAAATCATCAGGATTATTCTCACGGATCTCACGGAGCAAAGGCATATGCGAGAATTGGTCACGCTGGCGCAACCAATTCTTGGTCCATGAACTCCTCCTCACCCTGTTCATGGACTGGGCTCGTGCCAAGGTGTTAACACCGAGCCCCTGCACAGCACGAACTCGTTCCCGATTACGTCCACACTCCATGGCTTCAAAACGGTCGGCTGATCAAACAAACAACTTAACAGAACGCACTGAAGAACAGCAAGGCCTATGAAGAACGACCTGAAAAACAGGAACGAGCGGACCAGAACGGCCTGAGAACAGGTAGGAACTGATCCACACGCACTGAAAGCCAGATACAAACCTCACAAGCACAAACTGAACGGCAGAAGCGAACGAATTAAGCAGAAGTCTGAGAAGCGCGAATCGTCTCTAACCAAACGTCAACTAACACGCGATACACACGAGATCAGCTGACGGTGCCCAAAGGGTGTCGTTTGGGATCTCGAGCTTCCTTTTTCTAGTCCCGTCGTACGTGCTGTACGTCATCGCGTGAACCGCCGGACTTTTTGCGTGATCGTGTGTGGTCAAGTCCGTTCGCTTTTTAGTCCAGCGTACCTAGCGGGAAAGTCCAGCGGATTGTCCGCTGGACTTAGGTCCGCCGGGAAAAGTCCGTACGTGTGTACGAGGCATTAGAAAGCCTGAAGGCAGTGATTGGTTTTCGGGGTCCTGTACACGGTTAGACTGCCAAAAAGTTCCACACATATGGTATCCCCGCACTCAGGAGAACAGCAGAATGTATTTTGGAGTGTAATTCCACATATAATCATGCCATGTTTGAACAATGTATTATTTAGTGACAATGTTGTGTAAAAAAATGTCTACTTTCCAAAATGGGGTCATTTGGGGGGGGGGTTGTGCTATCTTGTCATTTCATGGCCTCTGAAACTGTGATAGGTAGTGAGGAAGTGAAATCACCATTTTACGCCCTTAAGCCTCATACACACGATCAGACCTTGTACCAACTTTCCCGTGGATTTTTTACTAAGGGCGTTGGCCCCAAGTTTGTATTGCATACACACGGCAGGACTTTTTAGGCAACAAACACGAACGTAGTGACGTTTCAACGTACTGACGACACTTCAAAAGAGGACGTTCGAATACTCCAGCGCCACCTTTGGTCAACTTCTATATTGTTGTCTGATCTTTTGCATTGGTTCTGAGCATGCGTGTTTGTACTTTGTACAAAAGTCTGATGGTTCTGTGTACACATGGTCGGACTTCATCTGACTTTTGTTGGCAAAAAGTTGGTCCGTTCGCACAGCCAACAAAAGTCCGATGAAAACTGAAAAAGTTGGTCCGATGGAGCGTACACACGGTCAGATGTTGGTCCAAAACAGCTAATTTGCATGTTTGTTGTCAAAAAGTCAGATCGTGTGTACGGGCCTTTAGGAAGCCAGAAGGCGGTGATTGGTTTTCAGGGCTAGGCTCCCAAAAAGTCTCACACATGTGGTATTCCTGTACTCAGGAGAAACAGTAGAATTTATTTTGGGGTGTAATTCCACATATGCCCATGGCATGTTTGAGCAATATATCATTTAGTGACAAACTTTGTGCAAAAAAAAAAAAAAATATTTTCATTTCCCCGCAACTTGTGGCAAAATATAAAATATTCCATGGACTCAACATGCCTCTCAGCAAATAGCTTGGGGTGTTAATTTTCCAAAATGGGGTAATTTGGGGGGATTTTGTACTATCCTGGCATTTTATGGCCTTAGACACTGTGATAGGTAATGAGGAGTGAAATAAAAAATTACGCCCTTAAGCCCCATACACACGGTCGGACAATCCGCGGACCAGGTCGGTCGGATCCTGTCCGTCGTACTTTGTCCGATGTTGGTGTTGCGTACACACGGTCGGACTACGTTGTCAGAATATCCGGTCTGGAAGAACGTCGTGACGTAAGTCGTCGTCCACGAGATTAGAAAAGGGAAGTTCAGCACCACGTCAGGCACCCGTTGGGCTCCTTCTGCTGATCCCGTGTTTCTCGAGATTTAGTCGAAGTTTGGTGACTTAAGATTCGCGCTTCTCAGTTTTCTGACTCAGATCGTTACTGCTCTTCAGTTTGTGCTTGTCGTGCGTATCTGTTTATTAGTGCGTGTAGTCAGTTCGCATTTGTTGGTCATTGCGGCCTATATCTTGATATAGGACGCTTTGATTTGCACTGCTTATTGTCTGCTCGTTTCTGGTATTCATTTCGTTCTTTCAGGCCTTGCTGTTTATCGGTGCTTTCTGTTTGTCCGTTCTGACCAGCCGACCTTTTGTGACCTTGTGAGCGATGTTTCCCGTGCGTACTCGTCGCCGAGTTCGTGCTGTACGCGGAATTGGTGTCGGGCTTCTAGCTTTGAGCCAAGACCCGTCCATGAACAGAGTGACGAGGAGTATGTGGACCAAGAATTGGTTGCTTCAGCGTGACCAATTCTCGCACATGCCTTTGCTTCGTGAGATCCAGGAGAATAATCCTGATGATTTCAGGAACTTTCTCAGGATG
Organism: Lithobates sylvaticus; assembly: GCA_028564925.1. Classification (NCBI taxonomy): domain Eukaryota; kingdom Metazoa; phylum Chordata; class Amphibia; order Anura; family Ranidae; genus Lithobates; species Lithobates sylvaticus. Next base: position 401,745,209 of record CM053026.1, read on the forward strand.
ACGGACCCCGATTTTCACCGTCTTTTGGCTTTGCTGACCCCCTTTATCAGCCGGCAGGATACCTGCATGAGACAAGCCATTACTCCGGAGCAGAGGCTTGTTGCCACGTTGAGGTACTTGGCAACAGGGAGAAGTCTTCAGGATTTGAAGTTCTCTTCAGGTATCTCTCCCCAGGCCTGGGACTCATTATTCCAGAGACCTGTTCTGCCATCATCGAGGTCCTGCAGGAGGACTATATTAAGGTAACATTTCTCCTTTACTATTCCCTTCTATGTATGTTCTTTTTGCTAATGTCTTCTATTTTTGACCTCCTTCCCTAATTACCATGATTGCAATATGCTCTAATATGCTGTGCCCCTTTTCTCCTTCATGCATTTTTCCCTTCACTTACCTCACCAGCATGCTCTTCTGCCCCAATAGACACCTATGGCCTAGTCACCTAAGCAATGTATTTTGTCTGCTGCATAGTATTTTTTGCCCCCAAACACCCCCTAAAATATGCACAAATGTTTGCTGTGTGGTTTACTTCATGTAGAGCCCCTTTTTTTTATTGTTTTTTGGGGGGGGGGGGGGGCAAACTCATTAGGAATCCCCTCCCCCAACTGCTCTGTCAGATGGTACCAATCCTCTATCTGCTGGCTTTCCCAAGGTCAATACACACTATATACCTACCTCTTTTTAGTGGGCATCTTTAGGGATGAATTCTGCAAAGCATGTAGTGCAAGGGGCTGCCTCCATACTTTCCATTTCCTATTTTTTTGTGTTCTTTCCTCCTATTAGCTTGCTTGGTAATTTCAGAATGTCACAATGTGCTTTCCTTTTTTTTTTTGGGGGGGGGGGGGTTGAAATGTTAGTTTAGCTTTCCTGGGGGCTGCCAATAGTGTTAAGTACAGAGGGTCTGGCCAAACTAGCACACATTATTGAGCCATTTGCCAATCAATGAAGTGCAGAGGGTTACCTGTCCAACACCCCCCCCCCCAAAACCCTAGTTATTGTCAAAGGCCCATCAGAAGTGGGGGGATTGATGGGGGGTGAGTAATCTGTGAAGGGGAGCCTCTACTTTTCTGTGCAAATACTTTCCAGCCTCCAATTTTATACAATGCTCTTGTTCCAAGATGTTGATTGTCTAATCTGCTTGCAATGTTTATGTGCAAAGTGACTAATTTTTTTTTCTTGTTTCACTCCACAGTTCCCTTCATCGCCACAGGAATGGCAGACTGTGGCCTCCCACTTTGCCAGCCGTTGGGACTTTCCTAACTGCGGAGGGGCAATTGATGGGAAACACGTCCGCATCGTCCCACCGCCCAACTCGGGGTCCCACTATTATAATTATAAAGGGTTTAATAGTGTAGTGATGTTGGCGGTGGTGTCGGCAACATATGAATTTATGTATGTGGACGTGGGGATGAACGGCCGGATCTCGGATGGTGGTGCCATTACGCACACGGAGTTCTACTGGCGTCTCCAAAGTGGCAGTCTGTGCTTGCCACCTCCAGAGGAGAATGCTGAAGGACTCCCCTTCGTCTTTGCTGCAGATGAAGCGTTTGCGTTGACTCCCCATGTGATGAGGCCGTTCCCGATGAGGACCCTCACCCCAGAACAGAGGGTCTTCAACTACAGGCTGTCCAGAGCCAGAAGAGTGGTGGAGAACACTTTTGGCATCCTGGCCAGCCGCTTCCGCCTGTTCTTGACGGCAATTAACTTGGCGGAATACAAACTGAACCACATAGTTCTTGCCTGTTGCATATTGCACAACTTCCTCAAAAGACATAACAGGAACTATGTGGTGCCCGTTGGCCCAGATGTGGAGGGCCCTCCAAATGCGGACCTCACAGCCCTTCAAGTGGCACGTCCAGGCTTGCCCCCTCTAAATGCCCGCGCGGTCCGCGAGCAATATATGGAGTACTTTGTGGGTAGGGGGGCCATTGCTCTGCCTGACGATGTGTGAGAGGCATTTTTTAATAAATCTGATATTTCAACCAACCTATGATTTCTTGTCATTTCATTATTCTTTTTTGCTTATTTTACCTTGACATTTTTTCACTTCGACAGTGGGAATGCACTTTCTGGGCTAAAGGAGGTAACAGTCTCTTCTTCCCAAAAAGATTAGTCTCATGTTGTGTGTTTGATACCTAATCTTTGGTCTAGATAAGGTTTGTACTGCCTAACTGACACCCAAAATACTCCTTTTCATCACCAGGTCAGACATGTGTGTATTCTCCAAAATGCTGTGCTCCGTGTTTTCGTACAAAGCACTGTGGGTGTCATTTACATAAGTCAAATCCACTATGCTCTACAAGTGCAGTGAAAAAGGGCCCTGGAAAAGAAACTTGCAGTGCAAAGTGGACTTGCCTTTAGTAAATAACACCAATTGGCCACCATATCCTTTCCATTTGACATACATAATGCATTGTGTTTTTGAAATAAGGAAGCCACACATTTAGAAAAATAAAAAAGTTTACTTTGAAAACATTCACAAGTGCGTTTACAATCTTCACGCCCAAACTGACAACATCTTGGTTATTTACAGCATTGTTTAGAAACATTCCGCAATTGGTAAAACCAGGCATGGAGCAAAACAGAACCTAGGAACTTTGTAAAGTGAAGACAAGATCAGACATGACTATATGTTCAAAGTGTGTTTGATCTTGCCTTCATCACATGGGGGGGTCACCCCTGGAAAGTGGAAATTTAGAACATGCACACAATTTGGGTCTGAAAATGGTCATTAGATGGTAAAACACATGCCTAGAAGCTTCAAAAGTGCCATTTTCCATCATGGGGATGAATGGACGTTTTTTGGGGGTGCAACCCCTTCACCACAACCACTTTCGTAGTTCGTAAAGTGGTTGCACCCCCAAAAAAACGAGGGCATTCATCCACCATGATGGGAGCTAGCACATGTGGACACAATGTGTGCATGTTCCAAATTTCACACAGTTCTTAAGTTACAAAATGTGTGTTAATTACTTGGTGCGTTTTCATATTTTTCCTAAAACATCAATGATGTTCTTCAATTTTTGTTGAACATCATTGATGTTTTGCTTTATGTAATCGAGATCTCTATTGCAGACCATTATCTCCCCGATGAGTACGTGGGCACTCTCTGTGGTAAAGTGCGATTTTTCTTCCACAACATCCACGTCACCTAAAAACCACAAACAAAAAAAAAAATCGGGGGTGTTGGAAATGAGGCAGGCATACATTGATTAGCTTACCAGTAGCTTAGCTGTGTTCTCCCACACTCACCTGTTGTGGTGACAATTTCTCCAAGTTCGATGATCTCTCCTTCCTCCTCCTCCTCCTCTGCTTCTGCTGTTTCACCTTTTTTGGGAGGTGTTGGTTTTGGGGTTTCCTCAGACGGGCCAAGTTTTCGCTCCCCTATGAGAATGTACAAAAGGAAGATTTAGCAACACAATCTATTGAGGGCAGAAATAGGAAATGACAAACATTGCTTGAAAGTGACGGACACAATTTTTGTTTGGCCAGTTACAAATGCCAACTACATGAATGTAGTCACTTTGTAAAGGTGCTAAACTGACTAGCTTTTTGGTAGAAGTTTGTGTGATGGAGACCCCCCTCTAGTATCCACTGGAGCACATGTGTGGAAAAGCCTAATAAAAAGGTGGTTTGGGTGTCCCAGCACTAGTGCTCTAGAGTCCAGATGGGGAACCAGCTACTGGGTGACCTCTCCTTTACATTGAATAAATTGGCTTTACATTCTTGATGACATTTCTAGTGAGAACAAACTTCCTTTCCACAAATAAAACACCAAACATCGTATTATAAGTGGCCGATCGTTGCGTACGATCGAATGGACACACACACGACCATGACAGTGGCAGAAAGATCGAGGCTGAGTACGATCGAATGCACAGACGAACATGAAAGTGGCCATTTTGGAATGTACAACTTTGTAAAAATCAAACCACATGGAGCAGTATGCAAGCAAGAAATAAAACACAAAACACAACTACTTACTTTTTTGAAGAATTCGCTTGATCTTTCTGTACTGATCGGCCTCCCTCAGTTTCAGGTCTGACCAGCGTTTCCTCAGTTGCTCCTTGGATCGTTGTACCCCAAAATTATTGTACAGCCTCCTCACAACTTTAGACATGATCTTGGCCTTGCGGACATTGGGGTTGAGGTAAGGCCCATACTTCCCATCATAGTCGCTCCTCTTTAATATGTCCACCATCTCCAACATTTCTCCAAATGACATATTGGAGGCCTTGAATTTCAGGCTCCGGGATCGGGACGTTTCTGCCTCCGGACTTTCCTCGTCCTCCTCGTTGGTGGGATATTTGTGGCGCACCTGCTGTGTCCCCGCCATGTGCTCTCCCCACTGCGCCGTAAAGAGAAGGGGTGGGGAATAGACGAGAAAGATCGTCAGGGGCGGGCGGAGTTTGACGCATGCGCACTGTATATAAAACGTCACACGCCTGTGTCGTAGCCACGATCTGGGAGACGAGGGGGGAGAGAAAGCTCACGCACGAGACGATCGCTAGAAACGAAGGTACAATTTGACGTTGGTACATAACTAGCCTAGACTGATTCGAACTTGAGGCTTCTTTATGGAGAAGATTAGGAGAGTTTAGGCTGACATTATTTATATTGTTCTGTGTGGTGTTGTGTCTTGCAGAGGTGATGGAGGCCTTCTACGACGTGAGTTTTCTCCCCCTCTTCATTGATAAATACAGGGAATTTCCCCTTTTATGGCTATCAAAGCACCGTGACTACAGCAACAGACCAAAGAGGTACGCAGCCATGCTGAAACTTGTGGCATTTGTAAAGCCAACCCTGCCCATGGCAACCGTGGCAAACTTAAAAGTGAAGATTAACAACATGAAGAGTACCTATTTCCGGGAGCGCAATAAGGTCCGGAAGTCCCTAGCATCTGGAGCTGCAGCAGATGATGTCTATGTCCCCACGCTCTGGTACTATGAGAGGCTCCACTTTCTCAAAGACCAGACTACTGTCAGGAAGTCACTCTCGACTCTTCCTTGCACGCGTCCTTCCACGCACGCCACCCCTGATGAGGCTTCCGAGGACCAACCTGGGCCTTCCAGTCTGGAATATGTGCAGGTGCCCAGCTTGTTCCAGGTATAGTAGTTTTGTAACCATTTTGGGGAATAAGGAATGATGTTCAGTTAATTCAGGATCCCCAATTGCTTAGTTCCTAACGTGATTGACATATCAACAGACAGTGGTGTTGGAGACATTTTTGGGAAGACTCTAAACTGCAGGGCTGAGAATTGTATAGTTTTCTATTTGTAAACATTTTGCAACAGTCACTAGATGAGAATTGTGTGTGTTTGATGAACAAATAACTGAAACTATGTCCCTTTTTCAGACACAGGAAGACCTCAGCCAGGAGGTGGCTGTGGAAGGTGGCAGTCAGGAGGAGGCAGGGGTTAGTGGCAGCCAACAGGGGGGTAGGCGTAGGAGCCTGACTGTCTCCCAAGTCCCTCCCCTCCGCCTTCCCTACAGAAGGGCGAAAAGCATGGGGGAGGTGGGAGAGTCAGCGCTCCAGCTGATACGAGATGCCTCAGCCTCCTTATATGCCACACCCACCTACGAGGAGGCCTTTGCCTCCTTGGTTGGCAGTAAAATGACGGGTATGGAGGCGGGGCAACGCAGCATGTGTGAGGATGTCATCCTCAAAATACTAAATGAGGGGATGGCTGGGGAGATGACTCCCCTCACACATGTTTGCGAGAGTGACCTTGCTCCGCCTCCTCCTCCTCCTTCTGCCACCCCACCAGCACCAGCACCACGGTGTGGAAGGAAGAGTACAAGGAAGACAAGAGAGTGATGACCTTGATTCAGTCTGGTCTGAGAGAAGATGGAGCCTCTCGTAGGACCAGAGCCTGGGGACCTAGATGGCATCTGCTGCAGTTCCGGATGTTTTGGACTTCAGGACCAGATTGCGCTCCCTTATTATTTAGATAGGTACTCTTCATGCCCCCAATTTTTTAAGCCAGAAAAATGATGGTTGCCATGGGTGTCCAAGGCTTTGCAAATTCCCCAAGTTTCACCATGGCTGCGTTCCTCTTTGGTTTGTTGCTGAGACCTAAATAAAGGTTTTTTTGATTTGAACTAATCATTGACTATTGTGTTTTACTTTTCTACAATGACAGTTTTTCTTGGAGTAGGCAGGTACATTTCACTAATCCTAAAGTAGAATTAACAAGGGGCACCAACAACCAACAAACTCCTAGTAAATTTAAGCAAGAAATACAAATGTTAATAATGTGGTTTTGCTAAGTTGAGACACACAACCCCCCTCCAAAAAAAAAAAAAAAATCTCCTTCAAATATGTATTCCCGAAAAAAAAAAAAAAAAAAGACAAATGATGCTAAAAATATAACAAAGATTCTTTTACGATCTGAGTAAAAATAAACATGTAGTGTATAAATGCTGAAAAGTAATAAAGAAGTAAGTTTGTGAGAAGTGCGGGTGAATAGGAGCAGCTAAAACATGTCATTCTTGTTGCATTGTAAAGAAAAAGAGAATGCGCTGCATTAAAGACATTTTAACATTGCAGCGTGACGAATGTGCTGTGTCGATTAGGAAAGGTAGTTTTACCTGACCGAGCGCTTCCGTCACAGAATTTCTTCTGAGCATGCGTAGCACTTTGTCCGTCGGACAACCGTACACACGATCGAATTTGGTGTGATCGGACCGTGTTGACGGCAAATCTTTCCAGCAGGAGATAAGACTTTGTCCGTCGGACAAACCGACGTACACTGTCCGATGGTGCATACACACGGTCTGATTTTTCAACAACATTGTCCGATCGGACAGAATCCATGAAAAAGTCCGACCGTGTGAATGGGGCTTTAGAAAGCCTAGACCCCTAAGGTTTAGTTTTCGGGGTCCTGTACGTGGCTAGGCTCCCAAAAAAGTCTCACACATAAGGTGTCCCCATACTCAGGAAAAGCAGTAAAATGTATTTTGGGGTGTAATTCCACATATAACCATGGCATATAACCATGGCATGTGTGAGCAATATATCATTTAGTGACAACTTTGTGTATTTTTTTTTTTTTTCATTGACAAAAAAATTAAATATTCAATGGGCTCAACATACCTCTCAGCAATTTCCTTGGGGTGTCTACTTTCCAAAATGGGGTCATTTGGGGGGGAGGGGTTGTACTGCCCTGCCATTTTAGCACCTCAAGAAATTCCAGAAAATGTACCCTAGTTTGTAGATGCTATAACGTTTGCGCAAATCAATCAATATACGCTTATTGTGGTTGAATACATTTTGGCCTAAATGTATGACTAAAATTGAATTTATTCAATTTTTTTTAATAAAAAAAGTAGAAAATATAATTTCTTTTCAAAATTTTTGGACTTTTTCCATTTATATCGCAAAAAATAAAAATGGCAGAGGCAATCAAATACCATCAAAAGAAAGCTCTATTTGTGGGAAAGAAAGGACGCAAATTCGGGTTGAAGTGGTTAAACAACGTGCTAGCTCTTTAACCACTTAAAAACCAGCTGCCGCAGTTGTACTGTGACAGGTTGGCTCTGTAACGTGAATCGCCGTCATTGTACGTCGCTTCGTGCAATAGATATAAAAGGCCCCAGGGCCCGTGCGCGTGGCCGGCGGGTGCCCCTATTTTGTAGACACTATAAGTTTTGCGCAAACCAATCAATATACGCTTATTGTGATTTTAACAAAAATATGTAGAAGAATACATATTGGCCTAAACTAAGGAAGAAATTCTTTTTTTTAATATTTTTTGGTGGGATATTTATTATAGCAAAAAGTAAAAAATATTGTTTTTTTTTTCAAAATTGTCGCTCTTTTTTTGTTTATAACGCAAAAATAAAAACTGCAGAGGTGATCAAATACCACCAAAAGAAAGCTCTATTTGTGGGAAAAAAAGGATGTAAATTTTGTTTGGGTACAGCATCGCAAGACCGCACAATTGTCAGTTAAAGCAACGCAGTGCCGTATCGCAAAAAAATGGCCTGGTCATTAAGGGGGTAAATCCTTCCGTTCCTTAAGTGGTTAATTAAAGTGCAAATTGTGCTCCCTTTCAGTGTCCTCACTCACTGACTGACCGGTGTGGATTCCTATATTATAATCCGTCTGATTTTTTCCGACTGATTTTGTCCGAAACTGGTGTTGCATACACACGGTCGGACAAGGTTGTCGGAAAATCCGATCGCTCCAAACGTATTGACGTTCATTGCGTACTACGTAGAAGCTAGTAGCCAATAGCTTTGGTCTCGTAATTTGATCTGAGCATGCATTGCACTTTGTCCGTCGGAATTCCCTACACACGTTCGGAAAAGGTCAGATCGGATTTTGTTGTCGGAAAATTTGAGATCCTGCTCACAAACTTTTTCCGTCGGAAATTCCGATGGAAAAAGCCCGCTAGAGCCCACACACAATCGGATTTTCCGACAACATAATCCGATCTGACTTTTTCCATCGGAAAATCCCACCATGTGTACGGGGCATAAGAGTCACAAGTGCTTTATATTGTCCTGGATATGCTGGAACTTGTAGTGCTCCTTGCTGGTTATGTTCCCTATTGGTGTGCTATAACGCAATATTTTTACTCATAGGCGAACATAAAGAGGATGGCAAAAGAGATCTATAGCGTAATTCTGTTTAATAAAATAATTGACAAAGTTAAAAGCAGTTACACCCACTTGTGCATGAAGAAATGCAACCAAAATGCCGAACCGTAAGTTTGCATCAGCGTGCCTCTCAGCCAGAAATTACATCAGCACCCACGGTCAACTAATGCGTTTTGCCCCTCCCACAGGGCATTATGGTTTAATTGCTTTTTGCAAATGTATTTATCATGAGTACACAAGTGGGGATTTGTTTTTATGTAACCAGGTAGTGCTCCAAACACCTACAGTGCCTTGAAAAAGTATTCATACCCCTTGACATTTTCCACATTTTGTCATGTTACAACCAAAAACGTAAATGTATTTTTTTGGGATTTTATATGACAGACCAACACAAAGTGGCATATAATTGTGAAGTGTAAGGAAAATGATAAATGGTTTTCAAAAATGATTTACAAATAAATATCTGAAAAATGTGCCGTGCATTTGTATTCAGCCCCCCCCCCCCCCCCGAGTCAGTACTTTGTAGAACAACCTTTTACTCCAATTACAGCTGCAAGATCTGTCAGATTGGATGGAGAGTTTCTGTGAACAGCAATTTTCAAGTCTTGCCACAGATTCTCAATTGGATTTCGATCTGGACTTTTACTGGGTCATTCTAAGAACCAATGCAAAAGATCAGACAACAATACAGAAGTTGACCAAAGGTGGCGGCAAAGAGCAGAAAAACCAAGTGATTTGATGAAAGTTGGCTGAAAATGTCCTGCCGTGTGTACGCAATACCAACTTGGGACCAACGCCCTTTGGACAAAAATCCACGGGAAAGTTGGTCCACGGTCCGATCGTGTGTATGAGGCTTAACACATGAATGTGCTTTGATGTAAACCATTCCATTGTAGCTCTGGCTGTATGTTTAGAGTCATTGTCCTGCTGGAAGGTAAATCTCTGCCCCAATCGCAAGTCTTTTGCAGACTCTTACATATTTTCTTCTAAGATTGGCCTGTATTTGGCTCCATCCATCTTCCCATCAACTTTAACCAGGGGTATGAATACTTTTTAGAAGCAATGTATGTATGTCATTTGTAATTTAAAGGTACAGTACCGTAATAGAGCAGCAGCCAGTGATTTGGTTAATTCACATTGGTTAACAACATCCTAAGCGTGGGAATATATATTTAGTTCACATGGAGCTTGTCTTAATGCTTTATACCAGCGATGTCTGTGAGTGCATAATTATTGCATTCTAACCCTTTTTATCCTCTCTTGCAGCACTTGGGTTCCCAGCCCTCTCAGAAGGCAGCCTTTCCTAGCCAGGTGTGTCAGCAATAAACTTATTAAATGTATTAATTATAGCTTTTACCTCTGGGATTATATACACTCTAAATGTATATATCATTATACACAACTTGTTGATGGTTTTATCCCTTTAACTGTATATGCAGTTTTGTAGGTTCATAGGCTGATGTTATTCGGTTATTGGAAAGACTCATAAACACGGTTCGATTGTTGGCAGGAGACTTTTGTCCTAAAATCTTACCGTTAGTGTACCTTTTGACAATTGTTGTCCAATTTTCTTCCAACAAATGTTGGATGACAGGCTAGTAAATTTTCGGCGGACAACGGTTTGTTGTCAGATTTTCGTATGGTCAGCACACAAATCCGTCACACAAAAGTCAAAAGTACAAACACGCATGCTCTGAATCCATGCTCACCAAACACGAAATTAGCAGAAGGGGCCTGTGAGCAAAATTCACCTGAGACCACACTCTGGAACAAGTTAGGCCCCTTTCACACTTATACGACTTGTCCCACGATTTTGGACTGCAAAGTAGCATGACAAGTCGTTCCCCATGATTTTCAATGACAGCCATTCATATTAGTACGACTTTCCGACTTCAAAGTAGTCCCTGCACTACTTTGGTCCGATTTTGATGCCACTTACACAGGCATTCCTAGAAATCGCGGCAAAATCGCGGCAAAAATCGCAGCAAAATTGCGGGCGCGAATCACGACTTTAAAGTCGCACAAGTGTTAAAGGGGACTTAAGAAGTTTTCTTTATTTGACTCGTACGAGGAGACAAGTTACAACAAAATGACAGATATTTGCCTATTGGTTTTGACCTCTATTACCCATGCAATAGGGCAGCATACATAGAGTTCAGCCTTATGAGCTCCTATCTGACTTGTCTGTCTAACAATTGTAGAGCTTGCATTTATATACCCTTTTACAATCCTTTTGCAAATTTATCTCAGCCATCTGTCCTAGATATGATTGGTCGCTAAGATCTATCTCAATGTAACCAACCATAAATCTGACACCTGTTCTACAACCAGATAAACTTATTTATTCCCAGAATTACAATATGATCATTAAAGTGATTTATAACTGTTTTTGTCCAATTAAAAACACCTGTGTAGAGACAGTCTGGCACCCAGCTGTGTTAGATCAAACCTTCCTTATCCTGATAAGACAGATTTACGACTTTGAGAGAATGAAACTTCACTAACCCCACCAGATGTGTTATATGTGTTTACTGTATAATCCTATGTGTAAAAGTACTGTATCACTTACAATATGTATATATATATATATATATATATATATATATATATATATATATATATATATATATATATATATATATATATAAGTGGTAGTGGAATGGGGGATTGGATGGGATGAGTGGCAGCGGTGGGGGGCATTGGATGAAATGAGTGGCAGCGGTGGTGGGAGGATGGGATCACTGGTGAGGGTGGTGGTTGGGGGGACGGGATGAGTGGTAGTGGAAGGGGGGATTGGATGTGATGAGTTTCAGTGGTGGGGTGTGGGATCAGTGGCAAGGATGGTGGTTGCGGGATGGGATCAGTGGTAGCAGTGGTCGTATTGGTGTGTGGGGGGGGGGGGTGGATTAGTGGCAGTAGTGGTCATGGTGGTGTGGGGGTGGAGTAGTGGCAGCAGTGGTCGTGGTTGTGTGGGGGGTATCAGTGGTGGTGGTGTGGGGGAATCAGTGGCAGTAGTGGTAGTGGTGTGTGGGTGGAATCAGTGGCAGTAGTGGTAGTGGTGCGGGGGGAATCAGTGGCAGCAGTGGTAGTGGTGTGGGGGGATCAGTGGCAGTGTTGATATTGAGGGATGGGATCAGTGCCACTCACTTGCAGGTCACTCGCAAATCACTTGGTTCCCCCTCCTTGCGGGGCCTGTGAGTACCTGTGAGTACGGGCAGAGAGAATGGGCAAAGAGGATGGCCAGAGCGGGTGGGGACTGTGCCCGTGGAGCAGGGCGGGGACTTTGTGCCCGTGAATGACCAGTGTACTATTTCCCGACGGGCCCCCCTACAGTGGCGGAACTCAAGGGCCCAGACGCTATTGTGACTGCTGAGACGCTGATAAATCCGCCACTGAGTATGTGTAACAGGGCATCATTCGGTATTTATAAACAGGAATCTCTGGTATTGTGTGTATGTAACTTTTACTTATGGTAACATGGCCTTTCTTTACTTTTTTTTTGTTTTATTTTTTTGTAACAGGGGGCTATTTAGAAATGTTTTAGGCTGGGTTCACACTGCATCCAATTTGCATGACAGGAGAGTGTGACCGATTCTCAATGGAGCCGGTTCACACACCTCTAGGGTGGCTGCAGTACAAATTGCAGAAGGGTCCTGTGCATCTTCTGGTCTGTTTTAGGTGCGAATTCAGCAAAAAATTTGGACCTGATTCGCAACTGAAATGGTGAACAGTCACGCACCGGAACCCCCTGCTGTGAACCGCAGCGGCAGCTAGTGTAAACCCAGCCTTAAGCCAAGATTCATACAACTTACACCCAAGATTCAGACATTTTTGATTGGAATTAAAGTGGATAATTCTGACCTGGACACATACAGTATATATGTAGTGTTTACACATCTCTCTCCAAAGCCCTAAGTGGCATGTCTTTCTGCTGCTCCGTTCCTCTTTTATCAGCATGATAACTTCTGACAAGTTCTCCGACACAGGGGATAAAAGCAGCTGGAAACTTGTGTCAGGGAGGGAACTTATAGATAAGCAGAGAGCTGGTCTATTCACAGCACAGCTCTGCAAGTTTCTTCCTCTCTCTGCCTATGTGAAGGGGGGTGCCTTTCCTCCAAACTCACACAGTGTATGCCCAGACTCCCCTCCTACTGCTGAAACAGAAAGAAACATTTCTAACACAATGTGCACTTTATAAAGAATATAGAAAGCTGAAGACAGTAGATATACATGTACAACTTATGTAGGAGGATTTGTTTAATCTCTGTGTATTATCTGAGGCTGTTCATTTCACTGGGGATATGTGAGGGTTTACATCCACTTCAAATTGTAAACATGTAAATCCTGAGTGAAAGCTATGTCAATCTCTGCAAAATCATTTAAAAATAGGCCGCCATAGTGTTGAACCTCTTTCATACAGGTGTTCAGTGGGTGGTAAAAACAGGATAAGCTGCAGTTTTTACCCTCCCCCGAACGCTTACTTAACCACTTGCCCACTGGGCACTTAAACCCCCTTCCTAACCAGACCAATTTTCAGCTTTCAGTGCTCTCACATTTTGAATGACAATTACTCAGTCATGCAACACTGTACCCATATGAAATGTTTGTCCCTTTTTTCCACACAAAATGAAAAAACACCGAAAATTTTGTAAAAAATTGAATTTTTTCTTAATTTCTGTAATAAAATTTTGCAATTTAGTAATTTTTCTTCATAAATGTAGCCCAAAATTTATACTGCTACATATCTTTGGTAAAAAAAAACACAATAAGTGTATATTATTTGGTCTGTGTGAAAGTAATAGAGGCTACAGGCTATGGTGCCAATCATTGAAAATTGATCACACCTGATGTACTGATGGCCTATCTCATTTCTTGATACCCTAACAAGCCAGGACAGTACAAATACCCCCCAAATGACCATTTTTGGAAATTAGACAGTCCAAGGTATTTAGTAAGAGGCATAGTGAGTTTTTTAAAAGTTGTAATTTTTGCCCACTATTCTTTGCAATATTAAGATTTCTTTTTCATTTTTTTCACAAAATTGTCATAATAAAAAGTTATTTCTCACACACAGTGTGGGATTTGATAATGATTGTAGAAAACGATATACTACTACAATCTAGATATTATCTCATCTCTATGCATTAACTTTGTTTAGTCTCTGTAGATTAGTCAGTCTGTTAAACCTATGAGCGCATGCTACTGTTAGTATCACAATAATACGAGGTTAGCTATGAAACCAAACACAAACTGCTGCTAATAACACACTATCCCATTTATTTCCCAAGAATCAGGAATGCTAACATAAAGCAATAAAAGATATTACAATATCACAAGGCTTACAATCAAATCATATAATACAAGAATATCAAAGATACTTATCACGGGGCCCTCCTTGTAGTCTCGAAAAATGGCCGCCAGACCATGAGGTGACTAGAGACATCCTCTCATGACCCCATTCCCAGCAAAACAGAGCGAAGAGCTCTCTGCGAATTCCTTTTACCAAGCTCACTCATTCAAAACTCCCCCCCTTGCTTCGCACCCAATGAACACCAGCAAAAGGTGATCCAGGAAGTAAACTGCACTTTCCACTCAGGGGCTGTGCCTCTAGCCTGGAGCCGTCTTCACCGCAGGTGGGCCCAGCCATTGCTGGTGTGTTTTCCAACCTGGCTACATTCCAATCCGGGGGAATGCCTTCTGTCCTCAAAGATATTGGGAATGAATCGATGTAATATTACATGAGTTCATATTGAATCCAACATATGCCGCTTTGCGACTGAAAATCGCATAAAAACCCTTCTTCAGACACGGCTCCTATTGAACAGTCCATAACTGTTTTGTCCCTGACATGCGTTTCCAAACCAGTATCCATAGAACAGTCCTTTAAACGTCTTAACGTGTTGTATTTTTACAACGTGTCCCTGACATGCGTTTCCAAACCAGTATCCATAGAACAGTCCTTTAAATGTCTTAACGTGTTGTATTTTTACAACGTGTGCAGAAACAGCTCCTATGGAACAGTCCATTGTGGTCTTACCATGTTATGCTTCCCAACACGTGCCGCTTTGCCACTGAGTAACACATCCTTCTTCAGCGACAGCTTCCATGTCACCAGTATGTATCTTTGGTATCTTCTCCTTCCCGGTGTCTTCAGGACGGATGCAGTACAGGCAAGGGGTGTCCATTCATTCACCATTCACCAGTACACATTCAGAGCACCATATCAAACAGCTCTCAAATACTGATCTATTATTTAGATAAGTCTCGAGGAGGGCCTTATTCACCCACATTAATAACCTACAATACTCATAGGTCACACTATACCATAATATAAATCGACTTATTACCATACTATATACATATATATGTGTCCCGTCCATTTACGCACCCCGCTCCCAACCCTATAACCCTTTACTGTACATATGGGTCGGGATTAGGCAGGCTTGCTCACAACGGTATTGCAGGGCTCTGACTTGGCAGCAAGGTCTCTAATTTGTACACAGAGACTCTACTGTCAATTCATCCCTCAACTTGCATAGCCAAATGGGAGACCCTTCTATATAAATATTGAGTCTAATCACACATATAAATTTGCAAAAAATTACAAAACCACACAATTCCATCCCTGTGCCTGGATTTCAGAGACCATGTCCAGGGTATACCATGCACCTCTACCTATGGTTAGGTTCAAGGAACCTTCCCGTTTTATGACTAACATTACATCGGCATTCTTTAGGACAAAGAAACAAACTTGTCTATGTCCCAAATGACACCCAGGTGCTTCCTCCCCAGCAATGATCCCTGAAATAACTTCCCAACATTTTTTACGTTCACCACCATGGTGTATTGACCTGGCATATAAAGGACATCATGGTCAGGCTTCCGACCGAGGGAAGTATCAACCTGCTTCCATCTCCTCTGATCCCATGTGGGTGATTTAGCCTCCAATGCGACAAGGTAGAATCCCCGATCAGTAAGCCCATTGATGCCACCAAATATACAGACCAAGTCCGCACTTCTGTGTATGGGATCATGCAGCCTAACACCTTTCACAATCCAAACTGGTGCAGCCCATCCAGGCATTCGACCACCATTTTGGATTAGTGTAAGCGACGTGTTGTGGCAGAGTCTTACTGAGCGGTGATGTTAACTCATCAGGCCACTGCCCTTTAAACAGAGATTGCCCAATCAGCTTGATGCTGGTTGACACTTCCGTCCGCCACTGCGTGTACGCCAGAGCCCATAACCGATTTCTATCCTGTACCCTCACACCCTCCACCAACCTCTTCAACATGGTTCACCAACTCTGGAGCTAATTTACTCTGGGTGTTTTATGAATGCTATTAAGGATGCCACCAATCTCTCTGAGTAACAAAGTCCCGCTCATGGCTATGGCTGAGAGTTTGTTCCTCAGGATACCGATGTCTACTCCATTAACAACACCCCTCCCAGCGCCCATTCCCCCCAATATAGTGCTGAATACATCCCTCCTCTTGTGGTTACTCCTCAGAGATAAGCATCCTGCATGCACCTTATTCTGTGTCCGCACCTCTCTGGGAGTAAATCACTTCTATAATGACCGCACTTGATTCAGCTTGTTCTCAGCAAATATAGGGTAATAGGTTTTATCAACCACCGTGAGATGTTGCAACGCTATGTGGTGAAGGCATACTGTACTCTGGTAGTCAGCGTTTGTTCCCTTTATCTATCGCAGCATGCTCCTGTGTGTATACACTGGCATTCCCTGTGCAGGGTTTCAACTTCTCAGGTGAGACCTCAACCAGGCGCATCTCCCCCATGCAAGGAAATGTTCACCCCATTGATGTGTCACCTGACACCCTCTAGTCCGGCCAACAGACACCTTATTATGCATAAGTGCCCGCCTCCTGGGTACCTGCACCATATAAATTCCATTACGTCAATACATGTCATACATTACACAACTTTTCTTATTTCAACTTCTCCCTCCAACAAAAACATATATATTTTACATTTTCATGTTCTGATGGATTGGATGTGTTATGTTCTTTCCCCCAACCCATTGTACGTATATTAATAACACGTTTGCATTCATCAGGAGAGAGTCCAGCAAAAAAAAAAAAATGTTTCAAGTCTTATTGATAGGCACAGTCTTTCAGATTCAGCACCAGATCGTCCATAGGAAAAGAAAAGTGTTAAAGTGAATCTTTTTGTTTGTCTCATCTCTCCTGATATTTAGTGGAATAAATTTGGGGCGTGGTATGGCACAGACAAACTGCCAACCAGATGATCATCTGTCATCCATTTTCCAGAACCTTTCCAATCTCGCTCCACCAGGATTCTGGAATTGAAAAACAAGAGCAGAATCAAATTCTTATCCATAATATCTGCTTGCTTATTATATTTACTCCTATTTCCTTCCTTGGAACCCAGGAACTTAGTATTCCTGGCTTCTGCAATTTGACCAAACTATCAAAAACAACCATGACCTCTTTAGGCAGAACCCACTCTAAAATGGATCCCCACGGTATGGTCAAAACTTTAAAAAAACGAACGTCACTGTTGTTTCTCAAAAATTCTCAATTTAAAAACGCAAAAAGAAAAACAACCAATGCATTTATCTTTATCTTACGATCTATGCACTAACTTTATCTTACGATCTATGCACTAATTCCCCTTTCAGGTGTATAAAGCCTAAACCTTTTGGAGCTTTTTACACCTGAACAAAACAACAATAAAATAGCTGACTAAGCCAATACCCAAAAACAAAAAAAAAAAAATATGTTTTTTTTTTTTTTTTTCCAAAAAAAAAAAAAAAAAATTTAAAAAAAGAATAAACATTAAAAGTCTGGCCATTATCACCCAAGAACAACATGACAAGACAACCACCATACAACAATGACAAACACTCAACTTTTAATTAAAGACATCCATGGATTTTCTCCTGAGAAGAGTACATGTTTCTTTTTTTTATCTGAAAGACAATAAGTTAATGGGAAAAACAACACAAACAAAACAAACAAAACATTTGTAACTTCATCACAACATTTGCTACCTCATTTGTAACTCTTTAGTTTTGTCAGATTATTGTTTAAATATTTTCATTGTTTGCAAACAATTACTAATTAATGAGCTCATGGTACCATGTGATAATCGATTATGCATTTACAATAACCTAACCCCGTGTTGGTCTCACTTTGACGGACCTGCAAACAAAACACACATGTTTAGTATTCAAACCTGTTCTCTCCCTGGTTTCTGGAAAAGGAACACAAAGACAATGATTAAACACGATTATCATGACAATTGACTTTAAGTGCCCCAAGTCTCTTCTCATTAATTGTACTGCTAGGGGAACACCGAGTTGTAGTATAAACAACTAAACTAAAAAAATAAAAATTACAAACATTAAAACTAAAACTAAAATTAATAAAATAAAAAAAAATTGAAAAGTGAAAAAAAAATTTAATAATTAAAAAAAAACAAAATATGAAAAAAAAAAATTCATAATAAAAAAAAAATGAAAACATTAAAAATTAAAATTAAAAAAAAACTAATAAAAAAATTCATAAAAATTAATAAAACATTAAACCTTATATAAAAAAATTACAAAAATACTTAAAACCTTATTCATAGGAAGGAAGCTTTGATCAGAGTATTTTTGACATATTTGCAGCTGACTAAGTGCTGCCAGCATTGCTTCCCCCAGTGCTATGTTTGAATAACCATTCGGCTACTTCCATTTTGATTCTATGCAACTGTCCTACATATTGCTTTTCAGTTTGTAGACTCCGTAATTGGGTCTTAACGGGGAATTGGGTTTGCTTACTATGGGCTCCATGATTTGGATTGCTACCCCACCTGGCCGAATAACATTCATAATGCCTTGGGGTAGTTTTCAGGTATGATCTTTTTTTGATATCGTTATTCGCCCAACAATACTTTGCAATGTGACCTCCCCTTTTACACAAACAACATTTTAGCTCTGGCTTCCCTGCATAGGCCCTTTTTTTAACATCTTGTGCTGGAAATTCACATTGCTGGATACTATTACTGTGATTGGAATGAACAGACTTTACACTTTCATCGTCTGAGGAGTCATCAGAAGTTTCCATTTCAATTCCTGAATCAATTTCAAGCGCAGTTATCACGTTTGTATTTACGTCTCCAGCATCGATTCCCATCATAGTAACATGATTTGCAGCAACAATAGCATACGGGTTTTCTTTATGTTCCACTTGTATTTTTGCACACTGAGCATGTGCGGAGGGTACCTCCACCATTGCATCTTCGGCTATTGTAGGTTTGGAGGATAAATCCATTATGGCTGCCTGTGCACCCTGTAACTCCTCCTTAAGCATTGCGATAACCTGCAAATTCTCAGCCTCCCTTTGATTCAAAAAGACGATGCAACCTTCTCTTAACTCACACGTTTTTCCTAATTCCTCCAATCTCTGTTCTAATTCGCATTTTTCCGTCACTAATTGTTCAATCTGACTACGCGCTTGTGCATCTGCATTTTCAACCCTAATTAATATATCTTTTGTTATATTTTGTAGCTGCTGCATGAATTGCTTCCTTTCATCTATCCATTCTGATTCCTTCCGTTCAGAAATGTCTCTAATTTTTAAAAACATGCACATCAAATTTGCTAATCTCTGTTTTCTGCCTTTTTTTGATTTATTACTTATAAGGCTGTTATGTGTATTACATTGTGTCAAAAGTTCATTATATTGTTGTGTCAACCCACCTTCTTGTGTAGATTGAAATCTAATAGCCCCATGTTTAGCGATGAATAGCTCGATGGCCTCCATTGATATGCTAACTAGCAACTAGCTACACTGAACAGTTGTTAAGACAATACACACACAGATGAACAAACAGATAAGCAACCCCCCACAAGCTGCTCAAAGTCTAGTTTTTCACCTCTAGTCCCACACAGAAGACCCAAAAACAAAACACAACACAAAAAAAAAAAATACAAAAAATCCGTTTAAACTACGAACTTTTCCAGAAAAGACACTCTTAATGCTGTCTCCTCTTAAATTGCAGGCCACAGTGAACTCCTATTGGAACTGAGAGCTATCACACTCACATGGGTAACAAAAAAACTAAAAAAATATATAAAAAAATTAAAATAATTCCCACTTTTTTCCTCAGCGCTGTGTGGTTTGTCCTGTCAATTTATCGATTATATAATATAACCCCAGGGGTGATCATCCCCTTTTACTCGCCAGTCACAATGACCGGTTACCTGGCCAAACTTACAAACATTTAACATACATACATATATCAGCCACAGCTCTCACCAGGTTCTACGCGTCCGCTTCACCGATGAGATCTTTCACAGAATTTTCATGACCATCCAAGCGTGGTTTCAGAATTCGCGAGCCAGCGCCAATCTTGTCCACACTAGAGACGATTTTCCGTTCTGGATGTTTGAGGGTTTGTGTTAATGAGACTCGAAACAAAGAAAAATGCCTTAGGTTTGTGAATCCAATGCAGAAAAAAAACGATATTCTGCTTGTCTCAATCTATGGGTGCCAAATGTGGGATTTGATAATAATTGTAGAAAACGATATACTACTACAATCTAGATATTATCTCATCTCTATGCATTAACTTTGTTTAGTCTCTGTAGATTAGTCAGTCTGTTAAACCTATGAGCGCATGCTACTGTTAGTATCACAATAATACGAGGTTAGCTATGAAACCAAACACAAACTGCTGCTAATAACACACTATCCCATTTATTTCCCAAGAATCAGGAATGCTAACATAAAGCAATAAAAGATATTACAATATCACAAGGCTTACAATCAAATCATATAATACAAGAATATCAAAGATACTTATCACGGGGCCCTCCTTGTAGTCTCGAAAAATGGCCGCCAGACCATGAGGTGACTAGAGACATCCTCTCATGACCCCATTCCCAGCAAAACAGAGCGAAGAGCTCTCTGCGAATTCCTTTTACCAAGCTCACTCATTCAAAACTCCCCCCCCTTGCTTCGCACCCAATGAACACCAGCAAAAGGTGATCCAGGAAGTAAACTGCACTTTCCACTCAGGGGCTGTGCCTCTAGCCTGGAGCCGTCTTCACCGCAGGTGGGCCCAGCCATTGCTGGTGTGTTTTCCAACCTGGCTACATTCCAATCCGGGGGAATGCCTTCTGTCCTCAAAGATATTGGGAATGAATCGATGTAATATTACATGAGTTCATATTGAATCCAACACACAGCATATGCATAGTACAAATTATACCCCAAAATACATTCTACTACTCTTCCTGAGTATGGTGATACTACATGTGTGAGACTTTTAGACAGCATGGCCACATACAGATGCCCAGCATGCAAGGAGCACCATCAGGCGTTCTAGGGACATAAAGTACATATCATTTCTAGACTACCTCTTACAATTTTGAAGGCCCTGGAGCACCAGGACAATGGAAATGCCCAAAAAATTACCCCATTTTGGAAAGTAAACACCCCAACCTATAATCTATGAGGCATAATGAGTCTTTTGAACATGTCATTTTATTCCACAAGTTTTTGGAAAATGTGTAAAAAAAAATGAAAACGCATTTTCTTTTACACAAAGTTGTCCATTTATAAGATATTTCTAACACATAGCATGTACATAGCAAAAGTTACACCCCAAAATATATTCTGCTACTCCTCCTGAGTATGGCGATACCACGTGTGAGACTTTTACACAGCCTGGCCACATACAGAGGCCCAACATGCAGGCAGCACCATCAAGTGTTCTAGGAACATACATTTCACATCTAATTTGACTACCTATTACACAATTGTGAGGCACGGATGGGCACTGTAGTGGCACTGATGTGGCACGGATTAGACTGATGTGGCATGGATGTGACACTGATGAGAACTGATGTGGCATGGATGAGCACTGATGTGGCACGGATGTGGCACTGATGTGGCAAGGATGAGCACTGATGTGGCATGGATGTGGCACGGATGAGAACTGATATGGCATGGATGAGCACTGATGTGGAATGGATGTGGCACAGATGAGCACTGATTTGGCAAGGATGAGAACTGACATGGCATGGATGTGGCACGGATGAGCACTGATGTGGCATGGATGTGGCACAGATGAGTACTGATGTGGCATGGATGTGGCACGAATGAGCATTGATGTGGCATGGATGTGGCACGTATGATCACTGCTGTGGCACGGATGAGCACTGATGTGGCACAGATGATCACTGATGTGGCATGGATGTGACACGGATGATCCCTGATGTGGCATGGATGTGGCACGGATGATCACTGATGTGGCATGGATGTGGCACGGATGATCACTGATGTGGCACGGATGATCACTGATGTGGCACGGATGTGGCACAGATGATCACTGATGTGGCATTGATGAGCACTGATGTTGCATGCATGTGACATGGATGATTACTGATGTGGCATGGATGTGGTACGGATGATCACTGATGTGGCACAGATGATCACTGATGTGGCAGGGATGTGGCACGGATGAGCACTGATGTGGCACAGATGTGGCAAAGATGTGGCATGGATGATCACTGATGTGGCACAGATGATCACTGATGTGGCATGGATGTGGCACGGATGAGCACGGATGTGGCACGGATGAGCGTGGATGAGCCATGGATGGGGATGGATGAGCCATGGATGAGCCAGGGATGAAGCATGGATGAGCATGGATGAGCCAGGGATGGAGCATGGATGAGCATAAATGTGGATGGATGAGCCAGGGATGGAGCATGGATGAGCATGAATGTGGATGGATGAGCCAGGGATGGAGCATGGATGAGCATAAATGTGGATGGATGAGCCAAGGATGGATGGATGAGCAAGGGATGGACACAGATCAGGGCTGTGGGGACTTCAGATCCAGTCCACAGCGCTGCTGCATAGGCTCACTCCTCTCCTCACACGCTGTACCGATCGGACATGCTCCGGTTTGTTTCCAAGTGATCACTCCATCATTGGACAGAGTGATCTTGTGGTAAAGGGCCTATGTCATTGGCCCTTTACCCCGATCCATGACGCGCCGGGTGTGGGAGACCCGACGGTCACGAACAAGCCCGGGGAAGGGGGCGCAGGAGGCTGATTCTGGGAGGACATTATAGTATGCCCTCCCAGAGTTATCCGACCACGCTGTAGCCATTTTTTCCATGTCGGCAAGTGGATAGTCTAACATTCAAGGAGGGGAAAAAGGGGGGAGGGGGGTCTCTCCTGCCAATCCGTAAGAAATAACAACAGCCAAGTCTATTACTGAGACGTCCAAAGGAGCCTGACCTTATCATACTTCCAGGGGTAGCCACGGTTAAGCTACGGTGATTCGCCCAATGGAGCCAACCTGCTGCAGTATAACTGCAGCAGCTGGTACTTAACTGGTTAATGCAAAAAGGGGATTATGACACGAAGTGATAAAGGCCATATGATTAGACAAAATAATAACAATTGTGATAAAGTCCATAATGTGCTTCTATAAGTGAAAATATGTGGAAGGACACTCAAAGTAACACTCTGTTATGCACCTCCATAAGCTCATCCAGTAAAGGGATCCTCTCTCCTGCAGAGGGCTATCCAGTGGTATGATATTCCTCACAGCAATGGCAATAACCTTCTCCAGGCGATCTCCAACAGTGGAATATATCATAAGGTAAAAAGAGGAGGCTTCATGGTGCAGTACTCCACTTAAAAATTTATTATAAAATTTGTAGGCACTAACATCCAAAAAAACTGTGATCAGTACATTCAAACAGCTGCGGCTCAAGCCAGCCAGCTGGTGCGTGGTGATGTCAAGAACTGTTGCTCAACCAGACGCCCTTCCCCATACAAGGCATCGACTGGGAACGGAGGCTCTGTCTGGACGTCACACACCAGTCTCTATATACTGTACATGCAAAGCAGGAGAGACGACGGAGATGCCATTCCAGGCTCTTCCTATTGATGTCATCTATTTTAATAGATTCTTTACCAACTTAATGGCTTAAAATCAGTGTATACTGTACTTACTCAAATATATTCTTATATATATACAAACACTGAAAAAGTATGAGTTCTATATCAAATAATGATAAATATTTGAAATCCATGTAAATAATACAATTATTAACATAAATATCCATTTGACAAAAATTCACTATTATTTTAAACACAAAATTCTGTGCTTAGGTAAAAATATAGTACAGTAAACCCCCGCTATATTGCGGTTCAGTTATTGCGGTCCCGGTATATCGCGGTATTTTAATTAGGACCTGTTATACTGATATTGTGGTAATATTTCGCCATTTTCGCAGTTATGTACTCTATTTTTTACTGTACTGTACAGTTAAGACAATATTTTTGTGTTTTAAAAATCCTCTTGATCTCTCTCTCTATCTTTAATGTGTTTCTATTGCATAAAAGTGTGTTTAAAGACCTTTAAATGCTATTAAAAAATTAACAAAACATGCCTAGGGTGTATTTAAATAGGGTCTTTCTATTTCGCGGTTTTTCACTTTTCGCGGGTGGGTCCGGAACCTAACCCCAGCGATGGAGGGGGGGTTTACTGTATATATAAGTGGTGCCCAAAAAACAAATAATCACAACAAAGGAGAAATGGAGCTGCTAAAATGAATGTGAAAGTGACATACATACATCACCTAACCTTAGAGATATTTAAATATGTGTATGACAATGTGAGATTTTTATAGAACAATAAAAATGTATAAAGTAAAAAGTTATAAAAACTCAGTGCAATCTGAGAAATGTGAGTGTGTGAGGTCTATATAGGCCAATAAAACATGTATATATAGAGGTGAGTTCCTAAGTAGTGTAATACACCATGTACAAAAAATGATAAAAACTCTATTCATATCTAAGAAGTTTGAGTATGTACCATATATTAAATGGCTGATACCAAGTGCTAGTTGCTATATGAAATAAATAAATAAATAAATAAAATAAATATATATATATATATATATATATATATATATATATATATATATATATATATATATATATATATATATATCCGAAGCAGGAGAGTGTATTGGTCCCAGGGACATCTGGATTGAGGATCTTATTTACTTTTGTGGATATATATATATATATATACATTGACGTTTTTTGTTGTTGTGTCTGCATACAGCTTTTTTTATATAGTTTTTCTTATTTATGTATTGTATGCTCACTACTATTTTTCACTTGTTCCACATACATACTAGTGGTTCACTTTGTTATATATTGAGAAATTGTAGAATGGCAGTGTGTGTATGGCCTGGTCTGGCAAATCCAATACAGACAGACCAGGAAAATATTTATAAATTAATAATTTTATTTGAGAATGTAATTAACAATAGAAACATTAAAATCAATGTCAGTACAAAGTTGTATACATAATATTGCCCTCTTATTTACTGAAGAGCTAGTACATGCAGCTATTGTGGATGACGCCTGACATGTTTCAGACTCATATGTCCTTCTTCATAGGCTTTTTGTCATCAAGAGCATACATGTTCTGTAATGTAAACATATTTAGGCATTAATATAATAATAAATGAAGGATGGCTGGAAAGTTCTCACATAAGAAGGTACCTCATCCCAAAATTGAATGTTAAAATGGTGAACAAGGATAGATATAGGGGATTATCACGACCCAGAAATGAAACCCCAAAGCAGCAGTCAAAGTGTTAACACCGCATCTATGGCTGTAGGGGGCATAAGAGACCTGGTGAATGAAAAAATTGTCATGTGAGATAGAAATTACATTAAGGAGAGTAACTGATCTCCATAAAGAGGGGAGGGCTAACATAGCCTCAATAAAACTTACCCAAATAGTATAGGACAATTTGTATGTGGGGGCGTCGGGCAGATAGAATAATAAAAGATGTTGATATAAGTAGCCAACACAGGGTAGTTTAGCAATGTCTAAGTTCAAATAGAAACAAGGATAACGGACAGTTACTATGAGTAGGTTAAAACAGACACAGCGCATTTAGTGCATAGTTTGTAAAAAGAGCACGCTCACCTGGCCATGCAGAGGGCTATTAAACTAGATGACACATCTATCAAGAGCATGGTATGATCAATGGAGACAGATATCAGGTCACCTATTAGGGCAGATGTATAAGCCACAATTAGGCAAAGTCTGCAAAGAGACAAAATCAATGCCATCAGCAAGGCTTGAGGCCAAAATTTCAAAAGAATTAGTTGTGTCAGAAGCAAAAACAAGATATCAACAATACCTGTGTAGCAAGCAGTGATGTAAGTAACTGAGTTAAAATAAACTGAGTTACGTAACTCAGTTACTTTAGAGGGTAACTAGTAATCTAACTGATTACTTTTCCCCTCATGGTAACTCAGTTCCCATTACTTTGGCTTAGTTACCCCAATTACATCTACCGCCACTAGATGGCAGTAGTGTAATTCCGGTGTCCTGCCAAAAAATTTCCCCCGCCGGATAAGGACCCCCTGTACTGCGCAGGCGCAGCGCTTGCGCAGTACGAAGGACTACGGAGCTTCCGAAAATTGCAGAACCTAAACAGCTCTGAGTGAACTCTACACAGCGCAGGCGCAGTTAACATGTAATTGTACGAGGCGATGCCGCACCCTCATGATGCTCGTGCTACTCTGCAAGGGGCGTCTGTCGTGTAACTAAGGGGCGGGTATAGTATTACTGTAACCAAGGGGCGCATTTATTATTATTGTTATATATCGAGGTCTGCCCATTAATTTAACATTCGCCCTCTTCTGTAGAAATCCGCCCCTTACACGATATAATAATAATAGACCCACCCCTTGCTTACACGCTATAACAGAACTGCCCCTTGGTTAGAGTAATAATAGAGCAGCCCTTTGGTTACACAATATATAACAATAATAAATGCGCCCCTTGGTTACAGTAATACTAGACCCGCCCCTTAGTTACACGTATAGAATATTTTAAAAAAAAGTCAGTTACTTTGCTGAGTAACTAATTACTTTTCCAATGTAGTAACTGAGTTACTAACGCAATTACCTTTTGGGAGAAGTAATTTGTAACTTAACTAAATTACTTTTTTAAAGTAAGATGACCAACACTGGTAGCAAGACCGCATGGTAAACCGACGCCCCTGAGTCCATCACAGTAACTGTGTGGACTAGCCGGTCTTAAATACCCCCCACACCTGATCAGCATTGAGCTGATCAGGGAGCGGACAAAATAGCCGACCGCGCATGCGCACATGGAAGGACACGCATGGCCTACATTTCCCATGGTGCTTGTCATGTGCGGGCGCATCACATAAACGGCAGCGCGCATGTAACGCCGAGCGCTCCGGGTGCCTCCTCCATCCCGGAGCGCCCACGGCGTCCTCGGCTCTGCAGAGCCCCGGTCGGCTCCGCTGACCGCAGGCGCCGCTCGGTTCTCTCCATGCGATCCTCGTGGCGGCCTCGGTCCGCCCGGGGATCGCATTCCATTCCCCCTGCCTCTCTCCTCCTACCTTCTCCTGCGCGCGCGCCCCCGCTCCCCAGGCGCGCGTGCGCGCACACTACTGTTAGTCTTAAAGGGCCAGCGCACCAGTAATTGGTGCCTGGTCCAAATTACTGTTACACCCCTAACACTTCTTAAACCCACTTCCCCTTCCTGTCCTGGCCGGATCTTGTGTTGCTTTAGTGCCCAGTGAAAGCGTTAGTGTGTTTTGCTCCTTCTGTGTATCCAGACCTTTGCTGTTGCCCCCGACTACGAACCTTTGCCACCTGCCTTGACCCTTTGCTACGTTTGACCTTGCCTCTGCCTAATCCTTGTGTACAGCGCCTGTCTCAGCTGTCAGTGGGGTCGAGTTGCTATTGGAAGACACGACCTGGTTGCTACCGCCGCTACAAGTCCATCCTGCCTTGCGGCGGGCTCTGGTGAAAACCAGTAGCAACATTAGAACCGGTCCTCCAATACAACCCGTGCTATCGCCCCATTGGCATAGGGGATCCACCTCCTGTTCCCCGCCGTACCCCGAACGTGACAGTAGATCCGGCCATGGATCCCGCTGAGGTCCCTCTACCAAGCCTCTCGGATCTGACCACGGTGGTCGCTCAACAAGGACAGCAATTGGCGCAGTTGACTGCTATGCTACAGCAGCTTCTACCATCTCCTCCACCACCTCCTGCATCTCCTCCGCCACGAGTTGCTGCTGCTAGAGTCCGCCTGTCCCTTCCTGACAAATTCAATGGGGATCCCAAGCTGTGCCGAGGGTTCCTATCCCAGTGTTCCCTCCATCTGGAGATGTTGTCGGACCATTTCCCCACAGAACGGTCAAAGGTGGCGTTCGTGGTTAGCCTACTATCTGATAAGGCCCTGGCCTGGGCTACACCACTTTGGGACCGTGGCGATCCTGCCACAGCTTCTATTCCAGCCTTCTTCTCTGAAGTCCGCAGTGTCTTCGAAGAACCAGCCCGGGCCTCCTCTGCCGAGACGGCTCTCCTGAACCTCGTCCAGGGGAATTCTTCAGTGGGCGATTACGCCATTCAGTTCCGCACCCTGGCATCTGAACTCTCCTGGAACAATGAGGCCCTCTGCTCGACCTTCAAAAAAGGTCTATCCAGTCATGTCAAAGATGTGCTGGCCGCACGAGAGATTCCTGCTACCCTGTCTGAACTCATCCAGCTAGCCACCCGCATTGACATGCGTTATACCGAAAGACGCCTAGAGCTACGCCAGGAAAAGGACTTTGGTCGCGTCAGGCGGTTTCCTCGCCTGGCACCTCTCTTCCAGAATCCTCTGCAACCCGTTCCTGCTCCTCCTGCTGAGGAGGCTATGCAAGTGGATTGGTCACGCTTGACCACTCAAGAGAGGACTCGCCGCCGAGACCATAATCTGTGCCTGTATTGCGCCAGTCCCGATCATTTCTTAAAAGACTGCTCTATCCGCCCTCAGCGTCAGGGAAACGCTCGCACCTAGCTAACGTGGGAGAGGCGCTGCTAGGTGTGGATTCTTCCTCTCCCCGTCTGACCATTCCTGTGAGGATTTCTCTGACCAAGAGATCCTCTTTCTCCGCTGTGGCCTTTCTGGACTCTGGTTCGGCAGGAAACTTCATTGAAGCTTCACTCATCAACAAATTTAATGTTCCAGTTACCCGTCTCGTCAAGCCCTTTTTCATCACCTCTGTAAATGGTCAAAACCTGAACTGTATCGTGCGCTATCGCACTGAACCTCTCCTCATGAAGATTGGAATTCTCCATCATGAAAAGATTAGCTTCTTGGTGTTACCCAACTGTACCTCTGAGATCCTTTTGGGCCTACCCTGGCTCCAGCTACATTCTCCTACCCTCGACTGGTCCTCGGGGGGACATCAAAAGTTGGGGTCCTTCCTGTCACAGGCATTGCCTCAAAGCGGTGCCCATTAAACAAGTTTCCAACGCTGCTGCTCTGCCTAGTCTTCCCAAGCCTTACCAGGACTTTTCCGACGTGTTTTGCAAAAAGCAAGCGGATGTCTTGCCACCACACAGACCCTTTGATTGCCCTATTGATCTCCTCCCTGGAACCACCCCGTCCCGTGGCAGGATCTACCCTCTCTCCATCCCGGAGACACAAGCCATGACAGACTACATCCAGGAGAACCTCAAGAGAGGCTTCATCCGCAAGTCCTCTTCCCCTGCTGGAGCAGGATTCTTCTTTGTCGCCAAAAAGGACGGATCCCTACGTCCCTGCATTGACTATCGTAGTCTTAATAAAATCACGGTAAAAAATCACTACCCACTGCCCCTCATCTCAGAGCTGTTTGACCGTTTGCGCGGAGCAAGCCTTTTCACCAAACTGGACCTCCGGGGCGCATATAATCTCATCCGTATCCGTAAGGGCGATGAATGGAAGACCGCCTTTAACACCCTTGACGGACACTTTGAATACCTGGTCATGCCCTTTGGGTTATGTAATGCCCCTGCGGTCTTTCAAGACTTTGTGAATGAGATTTTCAGAGATCTGCTGTACACCTGTGTTGTTGTCTACCTGGATGATATCCTGATTTTCTCCTCTAGCTTGGAAGAGCACCGTCTTCATGTCCGTCAGGTGCTCCAGCGACTCCGTGATAACCGTCTGTACGCCAAACTAGAGAAATGTCTCTTTGAACGCGGCAGTCTTCCCTTCCTGGGGTACTTGGTCTCGGGACAAGGTCTCCAAATGGACCCGGAGAAACTCTCTGCCGTCCTGAACTGGCCACGTCCTACCGGGCTACAGGCCATCCAGCGTTTCCTCGGATTCGCCAACTATTACCGCCAGTTCATTTCCCACTTCTCCACCATTGTCGCGCCTATTGTGGCACTAACCAAAAAAGGTGCGAATCCGAGGTCCTGGCCTCCTCAAGCTGATGAGGCGTTTAACCGCCTCAAGTCTGTCTTTGCCTCTGCATCCGTTCTATCCAGGCCTGATCCCCTCAAACCGTTCTTCCTGGAAGTCGATGCCTCCTCGGTGGGAGCTGGAGCCGTGCTTCTCCAGAAAGACTCCAAGGGCAAGTACGTCACCTGTGGTTTTTTCTCCAAGACCTTTTCCCCCTCTGAAAAGAACTATTCCATCGGAGACCATGAATTGCTGGCCATTAAGCTAGCACTTGAGGAGTGGAGACATCTCCTTGAGGGGTCCACTCATCTCATCACGATCTTCACTGATCACAAAAATCTGTCTTACCTCCAGTCCGCCCAGCGATTGAACCCACGTCAAGCTAGGTGGTCGTTGTTTTTTGCCCGCTTCAACTTCGATATCCATTTCCGTCCTGCAGACAAGAATGTCAGGGCTGACGCCCTATCACGTTCCACTGATTCTTCTGAGTCCGAGTCTCCTGTACAACACATTGTACCCCCTGAGTGTCTGATCTCTTCCGCTCCTGCCTCCTTGCTGCAAGTTCCTCCTGGGAAAACCTTTGTCCCTCCACGTCTTCGTCTTCAGACCCTCAAATGGGGTCACTCCTCTCATCTCGCTGGTCATCCTGGAATAAAGAAGTCCTTCCAACTGATTTCCAGGTACTACTGGTGGTCCTCCTTAAAAAAGGATGTGACGGACTTCGTACAGGCCTGTACTATATGTGCTCGAGACAAGACCCCTCATCAAAGACCTGCTGGCCTGCTTCACCCTCTGCCTGTGCCTGAACGACCTTGGGCCACATAGCTATGGACTTCATCACGGACCTTCCTCCTTCCCACGGCCACACTACCATATGGGTGGTCGTGGATTGTTTCTCCAAAATGGCACACTTTGTCCCGCTTCCAGGTCTCCCTTCTGCGCCTAAGCTTGCTAAACATTTCTTCCTCCAGATTTTTCGTCTTCATGGACTTCCATCTCACATCGTCTCGGATAGAGGCGTCCAATTCGTATCTAAATTTTGGAGAGCTCTCTGCAGTCAACTGAAAGTCAAGCTGGATTTCTCCTCTGCCTATCACCCACAGTCCAATGGACAAGTGGAGAGAGTCAACCAAATCCTTGGGGCCTACCTGCGACACTTTGTCTCTGCTCGTCAAGACGATTGGGCTGACCTCCTGCCCTGGGCCGAATTTTCTTACAACCTGAAAGAATCGGAGTCCTCCTCTAAATCTCCCTTCTTTGTGGTTTACGGCCGTCATCCTCTTCCCCCCCTACCCATCCCCACTTCTTCCGGAGTCCCCGCTGTAGACAAAGTCACCCAAGAGCTGTCGTCTATCTGGAAAGAGACCCAAAAGTCGCTTGCTCTGGCCTCTTCTCGCATGAAGAAACATGCTGACTGTAAAAGAAGACCTCCTCCTGTCTTCTCCCCTGGTGATAGGGTGTGGCTCTCCTCCAGGTACATCAGATTCCGCATCCCCAGTTATAAGTTGGGCCCCCGCTACCTCGGTCCTTTCAAGGTCAAGGCTCGGATCAATTCCGTGTCCTACAAACTACATCTTCCTCCTTCTCTCCGCATCCCCAACTCCTTCCACGTTTCCCTCCTTAAACCCTTGGTTCTTAATCACTTTTCCCCCAAGGTCTCCGCTCCTGCTCCTGTCTCCGACTCCTCCGACACCTTCTCCGTTAAAGAGATCCTCGCCTCTAGAACCATCCGGGGTAAGCGGTTCTTTCTTGTTGATTGGGAGAATTGTGGCCCTGAGGAGAGATTCTGGGAACCTGAGGGTAACATCATAGACAAGGATCTCATCCTCAGGTTCTTGGGCTCCAGGAGGAGGGGGAGACCCAAGAGGAGGGGGAGACCCAAGGGGGGGTACTGTAACGCCGAGCGCTCCGGGTGCCTCCTCCATCCCGGAGCGCCCACTGCGTCCTCGGCTCTGCAGCGCCCCGGTCGGCTCCGCTGACCGCAGGCGCCGCTCGGTTCTCTCCATGCGATCCTCGTGGCGGCCTCGGTCCACCCGGGGATCGCATTCCATTCCCCCTGCCTCTCTCCTCCTACCTTCTCCTGCGCGCGCGCCCCCGCTACTGTTAGTCTTAAAGGGCCAGCGCACAAGTAATTGGTGCCTGGTCCAAATTACTGTTACACCCCTAACACTTCTTAAACCCACTTCCCCTTCCTGTCCTGGCCGGATCTTGTGTTGCTTTAGTGCCCAGTGAAAGCGTTAGTGCGTTTTGCTCCTTCTGTGTATCCAGACCTTTGCTGTTGCCCCCGACTACGAACCTTTGCCACCTGCCTTGACCCTTTGCTACATTTGACCTGGCCTCTGCCTAATCCTTGTGTACCGCGCCTGTCTCAGCTGTCAGTGGGGTCGAGTTGCTATTGGAAGACACGACCTGGTTGCTACCGCCGCTACAAGTCCATCCCGCCTTGCGGCGGGCTCTGGTGAAAACCAGTAGCAACATTAGAACCGGTCCTCCAATACAACCCGTGCTATCACCCCATTGGCATAGGGGATCCACCTCCTGTTCCCCGCCGTACCCCGAACGTGACAGCGCACATCACGGACACACACATAACCAATTACAGTCCCTACAGGATGGTAGATGAAATAGCAGCGAAATGGATGATAACAGCGCTGAAGTACAAGTAGTGAAGCAGATGTTGCGGAACATGGGAGAAATGTAGTGATAGCAGAGGCTAGGGGTGGGCTGGCGCAAAGAACAGCGCCAACCCTTGGGTGTCCATACAGCCAACAGCATAGCCACATACTGACCGGCCAGGAGAATACATTGATGGAAAATAGGAACCAGCCGTCCAAAGACAGGTACAGCAGAGTCGCCGCAGATCCTAGGCAGGGAAGGGACTTAAAGAAACCCAGGGCTGGCAGGGGGCCAGATCATTCTCTATGATAGGAGAAAGAAGGAACCCACAGCAAAGCCGGGGATTATAAGAGCATGTCATGGGTGGTCAAAGTGGCCATAGTTAGTTTAATTGCAAAGAACAAAAAAAAGAGACAAAATATAAGAAAATAATAATGAAGAGGAACACTATAATCTTGGAGAATTTTTAGAATATACAGCAATACTTAATATGCACATGGTATACAGTAAATTAAAATTAATTAATTATGTCACATGGAGAGAAAATAGTGATATGAATTGGGTATATTGATAGGGTTGATTATAACTAGGACATAAATCTCAGTGGCCCAAAAAATCCCACCCTAATTTTGGCAAAACAGTCACAGCGACGCAGTTCAACAGGCAATTATTGTGAAAAAGTCTCAGATCCAATAGAATTATAGCAACCAGATGCATCTCCAGATGTTGGTGCATGTGTCGATAAAAAAAAAAAAAAAAATATATGTGTAAATATCCAAACAAAGTAGATGTATGAAATTACAATTTTGATGTTAGTGTCATCATGTGTAATATTCATAGGAAGGATTTATAACTAATACAGTATACTCATTTAAACCTGGGAAATGAGTCGCATTTAAGTTATGAATCCATTTGGTTTCCAACTGGAGCAATTTTTCATCTATGCCACCCCCTCTCACATGTGTTTCCACATGCTCCAAGGCAGCAAAGCAAATGAACCGTGAGTCAAAGTTATGTATGGCTCCAATGTGCCTATTGATTGCCATAGTTGTAATGCGTTTTTGCATAGGTTTGATGTGATCTCGAATGCGGACCTGAAAAGGTTGCTTGGTTTTCCCAATATAAAAGGCCCCACATCTACAAGATGCTATATAAACTACCCCTATGGTTCTGCAATCAACATGATGTTGAATATTGTGTGCAGAGCCATCGGGTAGAGAAACTGTCCTAGAATTGATAATGACAGAACCGATGTCACAATGTCCACAAGGAAAAATGCCAGATTCAAGTTCAGTGTGTCTTTTTTTGGGGGAGTGATGACTTCTTATCAGTCGATCTCTTAAATATGGAGAGCGATGATAAGTAATGTCAGGGTTGGGTCTCACAAATTTACTTATAGATGTATACAATTTATCTAGTTCCTTATATAATGTGAAACTCTCTAAAGTCCTCTGTTATTGATTGCATTCTGTAACCTTGTTGTATTAATTATTTTTAGTTTTGTGTCTTTTTTTCTCTGTGTATAAACTTTTGAAATTGAGCTATCTAGCTTACTCGGTGACCGGGATATCCCACCATTATGGCTGACTTTTGCGGCGATGCATGGAAAGCTTTGATGGATAAAATTCAGGTATCTCAAAATATAACTAACATTACGGATGCAGAACTAAATAGGGCCTTTATGAGACTTCAACGTTTACTAGAAAAAAAAGTCTTGGTTTATTGGCACAAAACCTTTTTTGAAAAATATAGTACTAACCAAATAGTACCTTGGGGCTTACGGATACAAATTTTTCCAAACATAAAAAAAGTCAATGATATTCTCAAAACTTCTTGGGAATATAATTTACAATCCTGTTCATTTAATATGATTTATTCCTTATGTAAACAGTATGAACATGAACTGGATCAGTTGGACATTTCTATCAATAACTGGCATGCAGACCATGCCTCCATTTTGTCTTCCCCGAGATTCTGCAAGAGGGACAAACTCTTGCGGACCCACCTCGAGGTATACACACTGGAGGTGATCGGTGCCAAGGAAGGTAAATATTTGAGAGACAAATCTGCTTACGATAACGGTTATGCCTAGAAATGGAATACCACCGCCAACACTAGGCCTGCTCCTAAAGCCCCTAATTTTGATGTACCACCTATGAATAATGATTCACTCAACACTCCATCTGCCTCTATCTCCTCCAGTACTTCTACCACATACTAAGATTTATTATCTCATGACCGAGTTCCTAAGAAAAGAAAAGGCGAACGATCCACGACTTCAACAGATTCCCTGCACCGTACCTTTGGACCTGCTTCCAATCTTCGGCCACCGAGCACTCGTTCTAAAAGTAGTTAAAAGCATGATTAGAAATCAATTAATCCATTATATGTTTAGATTACTGTACCAACATCCCTTAGATAGTAAATGTTAAAGGAAATAGAGATATGGGATTTTATGGGTACCTTGTAAAAGTGTTGATTGAGTTAGATACTCTGATACACAGATTTATATTTTGAAACATAGTTTTATTTAACAAAAAAAGAAAAAAGTAAAAAATTAACAGACATGCAGATATCTACAGTATAGGGTATATACACCTATTCCCATAATAGACATAGATAATGCAACATTCATTGGTATGTGGTCACGTGTTCAATAAACTTCTAAATGTTTCGCCTGTAAAGGCTTCATCAGGAAAGTTGACATGATCACAGAAAGTTAAAATTTTCAGAAAGTGGTTTCTTTCAAATATCGAACCTTGAGTGTATAGCAAAAAGAAGAAACATAAGAAAAATGAAAATTAATTACACATAGATACAGAGGTAATTTACAGTATTATATGGAGACACTGGGACACGTACACCTAAATCAAATAACATTGCCCACCCCCACCCCCATTCAAAACCACCCCATAACCACCCACAGACAGTCCCCAATCTGCCCCACAGACCAAGTGCGGGACAACTTCAAAGAAAAGTGGGAAAGGCCCTACCTCTCATATCGGATCCAATGCCAAATATTCTCAGAAGAGTTTCATGGGGTACTGACCCAACACTAAAAACAACACTCAAAATGGGTAAATCGCAGGGAGGAAGATATGGAGCTCGGTAAGATACAAAAATCGTCAAGATTTTATAAGGAACATATACCTAAAGGTAAAGTATAAGAAAAAGTATATGTATGTATTTAATGAGGTATTACGCCATGAAGTCAACGAAAAAAATAAAATAAATTGATAACTAAAAAGGGTTTCCCTCCCAAGATTGCCGCTTACCGCGTTAAAATGTCCTTAGTATAGAGTATAATACTGGCTGGGAGCTTGGAAGGATGAATTATATGCGCATGCCCAATATCTATTAATGTTCAAAAAAGGGAATATATTGATATTCATTTTTAATAAGCTAATGAGATTAGTCTAAAGTGATACTGTGCAGAAAGCATCTGTCATCAGGATATTCATAGAGCATAATAGGAAGCGCAGCTTACCTTTATTATTATGTCTTGTCAAAACAAGAGGGGAAGGTCAGGCATTGCAGCGTGTAGATATTAAAATGCAAGTGATGTGGAAGTACACAGTGTGACCTCCTAAGCTTGTTTCCACAGGACTTTGTCCTAATAAAGGCCAAAAGAGAAAATAGGGGGGGGGGGGCGCCAAATGCCCACCCTAAAGGAAAAAAGAATAGGCTCAGTAACGCATTGGGGGTGGAATAGGGCATCAAAATTAAAAGATATAATTCGTAATTTGAAAGATAAAAGCAAACACCATAGTTTACCTCGCTGTTGCATTAAAGATGTCTCCGAGCTCCCGCACACCCAGTGTTGTGTGTGCGCTTAATATAGCCCTCCCATGGCGCCAAAAGGTGCGGACGTCTGAGGTCATGCCGCCGTTTTGGCGCCAAGCGGACAAAGAGGGAGGCGCCCGCGCCGCAAAGAGCCGCCGCCGGAAATTACATCCCGGAAGTGCGGCAACGGGTGACATGCTATGCGGACACCCATTCGGCAACAATAACAACGGGCCTCCGCAATCACACATCACACCGATCCGGCACCAAGCGGCAAGAAGTGGCTATGGGGAACCTCAGGGTGGACGTGCAGTTAAAGCACTCCAGAAAACCCCCCATGAATGGGGAAGAGAAATTCTGAGGCTCCACTGGACATCCTTGGGTGTCCATATGAATACCCTTAACTTATCATCTCAGGGGAAAAAATTAATTAAACAGTCAATTCATCCTCTCACCCATTCCCCAATATATCCCCTGGTGTCTCCAGTCATGTCTCACGTGTCTTCAGATCACAACAAATACAGTTTATTCATAAATACATTTTTTAATATGTACACAATAATACAAAAGGATTTAAACATTAACAATAATAAAAAAATACTACTGTACAGTGGTGTGAAAAAGTGTTTGCCCCCTTCCTCATTTCCTGTTCCTTTGCATGTTTGTCACACTTAAGTGTTTCGGAACATCAAACCAATTTAAACAATAGTCAAGGACAACACAAGTAAACACAAAATGCAATTTGTAAATGAAGGTGTTTATTATTAAAGGTGAAAAAAAATCCAAACCATCATGGCCCTGTGTGAAAAAGTGATTGCCCCCTAAACCTAATAACTGGTTGGGCCACCCTTAGCAGCAACAACTGCAACCAAGCGTTTGCGATAACGTGCAATGAGGCTTTTACAGCGTCCTGGAGGAATTTTGGCCCACTCATCTTTGCAGAATTGTCCTAATTCAGTTGCATTAGAGGGTTTTCGAGCATGAACGGCCTTTTTAAGGTCATACCACAACATCTCAATAGGATTCAGGTCAGGACTTTGGCTAGGCCACTCCAAAGTCTTCATTTTGTTTTTCTTCAGCCATTCGGTGGTGGACTTGCTGGTGTGTTTAGGATCATTGTCCTGCTGCAGAACCCAAGTTCGTTTCAGCTTGAGTACACGAACAGATGGTTGGACATTCTCCTTCAGGATCTCTTGGTAGACAGCAGAATTCATAGTTCCTTTTATCACGGCAAGTCTTCCAGGTCCTGAAGCAGCAAAACAGCCCCAGACCATCACACTACCACCGCCATATTTTACTGTTGGTATAATGTTCTTTTTCTGAAATGCAGTGTTCCTTCTACGCCAGATATACTTGGACACACACCTTCCAAAGAGTTCCACTTTTGTCTCATCGGTCCACAGAATGTTGTCCCAAAAGTCTTGGGGATCATCAAGATGTGTTGTGGAGAAATTGAGACGAGCTTTGATGTTCTTTTTGCTCAGCAGTGGTTTTCTCCTTGGTACTCTGCCATGCAGGCCATTTTTTGCCCAGTCTTTTCCTGATGGTGGAGGCATGAACGCTGACCTTAACTGAGGCAAGTGAGGCCTGCAGTTCCTTGGACGTTGTTGTGGGGTCTTTTGTGACCTCTTGGATGAGTCGTCGCTGCGCTCTTGGGGTAATTTTGGGCGGCCGGCCACTCCTGGGAAGGTTCACCACTGTTCCATGTCTTCGCCATTTGTGGATAATGGCTCTCACTGTGGTTCGCTGGATTCCCAAAGCTTTGGAAATGGCTTTATAACCCTTTCCAGACTGATAGATCTCAATTACTTTCTTTCTCAATTGTTCCTGAATTTCTTTGGGTCTTGGCATGATGTGTAGCTTTTAAGGATCTTCTGGTGGACCTTACTGTGTCAAGCAGCTCCTATTTAAGTGATGCCTTGATTGTGAACAGGTGTGGCAATAATCAGGCCTGGGTGTGGCTAGAGAAATTGAACTCAGGTGTGGACAACCACAGTTATAGTATGTTTTAACAAGGGGGGCAATCACTTTTTCACACAGGGCCATGATGGTTTGGATTTTTTTTCACCTTTAATAATAAACACCTTCATTTACAAATTGCATTTTGTGTTTACTTGTGTTGTCCTTGACTATTGTTTAAATTGGTTTGATGTTCCGAAACACTTAAGTGTGACAAACATGCAAAGGAACAGGAAATGAGGAAGGGGGCAAACACTTTTTCACACCACTGTATATACGCATGATCGTATATATGTGTGTACAGATCAAGCCCCCCACCATTCCATCGCAATATGGGATGCCCAGACTCGACAGGGCTCCGGGCCGAGAAAGTAGGGAGAAAAAAAAAAAATATAATAATAAAAAATAATAATAAAAATAAAATAAAAATTGGAAAAAAAAAATTAAAGGAGTTTATTGTGAAATTTGATGTGGTGTGACAGCAAACATGAACGAGTACACTATGGCCAGAAGGTTGAAATATATATCCCGAGGGCAGGGTACAATACTGTCCCAATAACAACATCAAGGAAGCAGAGGTCAAACCCATATACATCAAAGAAAAGGTTTGTAGCTAATTCCTTCATTCAATCCTGGATATCGAGTCGCCTTATAATAAATATATCCAGCGACTTTCTAACTGCAAAAGTTTATTATCTATGTCGCCCCCGCGCTCGTGCTGTGGTAAATGTTCCAGACTATATAATCCTATAGAATCCTATCAATTTCAAATTAAAGTTATGATATAGTCCGACATGCCGACTAATAGGCGTTTCCATTTTCCGTTTCTGTATATAATGTAAACTAACTCTAATGCGACAAAATAATGGTCT
This sequence comes from Lithobates sylvaticus, assembly GCA_028564925.1. NCBI lineage: Eukaryota > Metazoa > Chordata > Amphibia > Anura > Ranidae > Lithobates > Lithobates sylvaticus. The sequence continues at coordinate 401,784,325 of CM053026.1, forward strand.
TTTGGTTTTGCCTTATGTAAAAGGCTCCACATAGGCATTTCATTAGATAGACCGAACCGATCGATTGACAATTGGTCCTATGTTTAGGAGTCCAGGTGTCATTATTGGGAAGCATTATATCCTTGCCTTCTAAAATGTATGGACAGAAGTTACACTTACCCACATGGGTAAGTACCAGAAATATTACGTTTTTCTACAGAGGGTTTTTTATAATGACTCGTTACAAGTTTATCCTTGATGGATTGGGAGCGTTTAAAGGTTATCTCCGGATACGATTTAATAAATTTAGAGACCTTTTCATCTGCTGTTAAAAGGTACCAATACTTATTGTAGATACTTCGTATCTTACCGTGTTGTCGATTATATTTAGTAATTATTCTGGTTGAGGTAGAAGTCTCCTCTCTTCTGGGTTTATAGAGAAGTGTTGCTCGGTCCTGGAGTTTTACTCTATTAAATGCTTTCCTTAGGCTCGTCTTACTGTATCCTCTCACCAAAAGGCGGTCTCGTAGTAGATTAGCTTCCCTTTGAAAATCTTTAACATCGGTACAGTTCCTTTTTAATCTCAAAAATTGGCTATATGGAATACTTTTGATGAGTTGTTGAGGGTGTGAACTATTTGCATGCAACAAACTGTTGCCCGCTGAGGGCTTCCTATAGAGAGTGGAACTCAATGTTCCTTGATCATTTATATAGATTTCTACATCCAGAAAAGTAATTTACTGTTGGTATAATGTTCTTTTTCTGAAATGCAGCTCCTATTTAAGTGATGCCTTGATTGTGAACAGGTGTGGCAATAATCAGGCCTGGGTGTGGCTAGAGAAATTGAACTCAGGTGTGGACAACCACAGTTATAGTATGTTTTAACAAGGGGGGGCAATCACTTTTTCACACAGGGCCATGATGGTTTGGATTTTTTTTCACCTTTAATAATAAACACCTTCATTTACAAATTGCATTTTGTGTTTACTTGTGTTGTCCTTGACTATTGTTTAAATTGGTTTGATGTTCCGAAACACTTAAGTGTGACAAACATGCAAAGGAACAGAAAATGAGGAAGGGGGCAAACACTTTTTCACACCACTGTATATAGGCATGAGCGTATATATGTGTGTACAGATCAAGCCCCCCACCATTCCATCGCAATATGGGATGCCCAGACTCGACAGGGCTCCGGGCCGAGAAAGTAGGGAGAAAAAAAAAAAAAATAATAATAATAAGAAATAATGATAAAAATAAAAAATAAATTGGAAAAAAAATAAATTTAAGGAGTTTATTGTGAAATTTGATGTGGTGTGACAGCAAACATGAACGAGTACACTATGGCCAGAAGGTTGAAATATATATCCCGAGGGCAGGGTACAATACTGTCCCAATAACAACATCAAGGAAGCAGAGGTCAAACCCATATACATCAAAGAAAAGGTTTGTAGCTAATTCCTTCATTCAATCCTGGATATCGAGTCGCCTTATAATAAATATATCCAGCGACTTTCTAACTGCAAAAGTTTATTATCTATGTCGCCCCCGCGCTCGTGCTGTGGTAAATGTTCCAGACTATATAATCCTATAGAATCCTATCAATTTCAAATTAAAGTTATGATATAGTCCGACATGCCGACTAATAGGCGTTTCCATTTTCCGTTTCTGTATATAATATAAACTAACTCTAATGCGACAAAATAATGGTCTTTTGGTTTTGCCTTATGTAAAAGGCTCCACATAGGCATTTCATTAGATAGACCGAACCGATCGATTGACAATTGGTCCTATGTTTAGGAGTCCAGGTGTCATTATTGGGAAGCATTATATCCTTGCCTTCTAAAATGTATGGACAGAAGTTACACTTACCCACATGGGTAAGTACCAGAAATATTACGTTTTTCTACAGAGGGTTTTTTATAATGACTCGTTACAAGTTTATCCTTGATGGATTGGGAGCGTTTAAAGGTTATCTCCGGATACGATTTAATAAATTTAGAGACCTTTTCATCTGCTGTTAAAAGGTACCAATACTTATTGTAGATACTTCGTATCTTACCGCGTTGTCGATTATATTTAGTAATTATTCTGGTTGAGGTAGAAGTCTCCTCTCTTCTGGGTTTATAGAGAAGTGTTGCTCGGTCCTGGAGTTTTACTCTATTAAATGCTTTCCTTAGGCTCGTCTTACTGTATCCTCTCACCAAAAGGCGGTCTCGTAGTAGATTAGCTTCCCTTTGAAAATCTTTAACATCGGTACAGTTCCTTTTTAATCTCAAAAATTGGCTATATGGAATACTTTTGATGAGTTGTTGAGGGTGTGAACTATTTGCATGCAACAAACTGTTGCCCGCTGAGGGCTTCCTATAGAGAGTGGAACTCAATGTTCCTTGATCATTTATATAGATTTCTACATCCAGAAAAGTAATTCTTGATTGGTCCATAGTGTGAGTAAATTTAAGATTGTATGTGTTGGTCTGTAGACTCTCCAAAAACAACTCGAGATCAATCGATGATCCTGCCCAGATCATGAAAACGTCGTCTATATATCTGTGCCATGATACAATTTGGCACGCATATATAGACGAGGCCTCATCAGAGAAAAGGTCACGCTCCCACCCCCCCAGGTACAGGTTCGCGTATGAGGGCGCACATTTGGCCCCCATAGCAACACCCTGCACCTGGAGGTAGTGGGAGCCCCCGAAGATGAAAACATTATGTGTCAGTGCAAACTCTAGAAGTTCTGTAATAAATCCATTATATTTTCTGGAGTCTAATTCCCGCTCATTGAGGAAGCTCCGAATGACTTCCACCCCTCTATTATGTGGTATGGAATTATACAGTGCTTCTATATCTATGGCTACCAGCCAGCAATTAGGGGGGACTTCCAGACCATCCACTGTTTTCAGCAGTTCTATGGTATCCATAACATATGAAAAGAGGCCCTTCACATGTGCATATCATCAATTAGTTGGCTAGCTTTTTCAGTTAGAGAGCCGCAGCCTGATATAATCGGTCGACCCGGAGGGTTCGTGAAATTCTTGTGCACCTTTGGGAGTGCGTAAAATGTCGGAATCCTGTAATCCGTAACATCCAAGTATTTGTATGTATTCTGATCTATAATGCCTGTGTTATAGGCTTTCGCTATAATGATTTGATATAGCCGCACATAGTGGTTAACATGGGATTTAGGAATGGCTTTATACCATTTATCATTGCAAATGATATCTAGACACATTTTCTCGTAGAAAGTTGTGTCCATTATGACAAGGTTTCCACCCTTATCAGAGGGTTTTATGACAATATTCTTGTTCAGGTGCAACTTATGAAGGGCCTTCTTCCAATCTAGAGAGAGATTGGGTGGAGGTCCAGTCGACCAATTGGTCTTTTCAATTTCTTTTGATACCTGGATCACGAATGCCCATATATTGGAATTTCCCTGTAATACAGGGAATGAGCGTGATTTGGGCTTGTAAGATTTTGGTTGTTCCCGTATTGGAATAGGTGGAAGAGTCCATGGTGGCGGAGCCAAGGGGATAGATACAACCGATTTGGTGGGGACAAAACCCGTATTCATGGGTTGAAAGACCCATTCGATCTCTTCAGAATTGCTTTCATCCCACAGGTCCATAAGATCCTGTAGGGAACGTAGATCTTCAAATGTAACATCAGGCAAGTCAATGTTCGTGGTAGAATCTTTATCGTATAATACTTTATACATGAGTCTTCTTGCAAATAATTGTAAGTCTTTAATGAGCTCGAATTGATCAGCGTTATCATCCGGGCAAAAGGTAAGTCCTAACTGTAGCACATTAGACTCAGTTTCGGTCAATATGTGGGACGATAGATTGATAATGTAAAATGTTTCCCGGTTCTTGATCGAGCCGGGACCTATTATTTTAAAGACTGATTGTTGGTTCTTAAAGGAATTGAGCTTGCAATAGAGGTACGTCTAGATTCAACTAAACTAGGATTGAAAATAGGTGCCAAATGTGAATCGGCAGCAGAAAGTGTTAATGGTAAAGAGTGTTCTAAAGTTTTTTGCGACAAGGGTAACGCAAGTGTAGATGTTAGATCAAGATTAGCCACTAGTGTGGCTAAGGTCAAAAGTGAGTGATTCAACGCATGACCGGCAACTGGAGTAGTAGGTGCTGTATGACTATGTGCACGTGGGGGCTTTACAATCTTTTCCTTCTTATGTGCTTGTACTATCTTAGTGCGACCTAATGAACCGGTATCACTTGTTTGTTTATGTTTTCTAACAGCGCCACTTGGATCATTGAACCGAGTTATTATCGGTGCATATGATGCAGAGGACATTGATGAGGAATCAGACTCAGCTGTATCCATATTAGTGGTTGGAGGGGGCTGTTGGTACGATGCCCTTCGACCAGAATAGTTCTGCTGTTGATTCCATTTATATGCTTGTTCCTGATCATATGCTCTTTTGTCTCTACCAAATTTGTTTTCCTTCATTTTAATTATTCCCATTGCATACTTAGTAAGATGCTCCTTTAGTTTTTTATCTTTATCTTGGAAACTTGTATAGATTGTCAAATTATTATGGTCCTCTTGCCATTTGAGAATTTCCCCATCCATATCGTTGATATCTAGTTTGTATTGATCCCCTAATATTTTCATCATTTGCAACGAACAGGTCTGTAAGTTGGCTTCCCATGCTTTTTTTACGTTAGTTCCTTTAGTTTTAGTTGAGGTGGATCCATTGCAGTGCCAGTACATTCAGAGTTTGATTTCTTCTATATAGATCATTTGGTTTATCTGGAAGTTTGGGCCCTAGTATTTTATCACTCTTTAAAACTTGCCAGTGTTTTCTGATGATTTTATTCACCCACCAGCATTGGGGCGAGAAAGTAGTTAAAAAAGACCACTTAAACGTATTATTATTCACCATATCCTAATTTTTGGAGGCCAACAAACTCTTTTTATTTAGGAGTGAAACATCTTGTAATTCTTCATCCAAGCTTCTAGAGTCATACCCTTTCTCCACAAACCGATCTTTTAATATGTTGGCCTGGGATACAAAATCTTCTAAGCGGGGACAATTTCTTCTGATATGTTGAAATTGTCCCTTGGGTATGACTTTAAGCCAGTTTGGGTGATGGCAGCTGTCTCTTGGAATATATCTGTTTCTGTCTGTAGATTTGAAAAATGTTTTAGTTAACAGTTGGCCTTGATCTTTAAAAATAACCAAAACCAAGAGATTCACTGATGACCTACTACATTCATATGTGAATCTAATCCCCCATTGATTATTATTGAGACTCAACATAAATGAATATAGAGATTCCTCATCCCCCTTCCATAAGAAAAGGAGACAGGAATTATTTAGGGAGAAAAGAATGTCATCTCCCATAACGCCATAAAAAGATTAGCGAGGCTTGGCACAAATTTCGCCCCCATTGCAACCTCTCTGCTTTGTAAATAATATTCTCCTCCATAGTAAAAATAGTTATGCTCCATAGCGAATTGTAATAACCTCAAAATAAAATCCAAGGTGGAGGCATTCAAGGATTGATCCCTAGTTAGGAAATATCTTCCCGCTTGATATCCCAACTCATGTGGCATAATAGTATATAAAGAAAACGAAAAAGGGGGGTTTTTAGCCAACCTAACGGACTATCACGGTACCTGAACGGACATATGTCTCAATACAAAAGAATAATTCTAGATACTTTTATTAGCACATAATATACATAAAACATGTCACATATAAAAAAAGGGGGGTCATTGCAGTCCAAGAATGTACATATACATATAGCTATTAGTAAATCAGAATACTGAAACAAACTCGCAGGATGCTGGTTGACGCGTTTCGCTTAAAGCTTCTTCAGAACCAGAGTATAGTAGTTCGTATATCTGTTGTATATATCAAGAAGACAGGGGGGTTATTCATGAATGGATTGACAGATTATATGTATTTAGATCAGTACTCAATAATATAGGTGCAAATAGTTTACAATGGGTGTATGCACTCAGGAATACTTAAATGTTGCCTACCTTCCAATTTGTGTTGACAAGGTAGAAGCTAGTATATGTCTGCCGCACCCAAGTTAGTTACCTAAAAGTGAGTCTCTCGGGATCACCAACAAGGACTCGCCGAGTTTGGGGTCTGAAACCAGCAAACAGGGCACAATCTGCAAATGGGGGAGAAAAAAAAAAAAAAAAAGGGAAGAATATTTTCAGTAAAAATTCTAAGAAGTGATCGACCGGTAATCAGTCCCATATGTGGATATTACATCCCATATATACAAGTATATACATGAGGAAAATACTCACATAAAAATTAGAAAGGGAGGAAATTAACAGTAGTAAACCAAAGATGTGCCGGATTTGGCCAGTGGCATGGAGGTATTTGCGGATAGATCTAACGTGCCGGTATCCTGGAATTAATAATGATAATATCAAAAAATAGGTAAAGATATACTGGCTTCCACTTCCAAAGCCACTCTGTATATATACCTTGAGGATCCCACGGAGTACTAATTAAGAATCCCCATGAAGGGTAATAGTTTCAAATCGATGGCCTCAACACTATAGCAGATATAGCATCACATAAGTGAACTAAGAAGGAACAAAAGACGAGAGGGATATATAAATATATGTCCGCTAAGTTCCAACAGTATTTAGTATTATATATCAATGTAGTAGACCACAGCCTGGTTAATCCAAAAGCGTACCTGATAGCCACATGGGAAAGAGGAACTGCCACAACTGGAGAAGATCACCAGCTCTTCAAAGTACAACTTTTAATGGCTGAATCCATCAATAGCAGACTCTATGTAAAGGAAAAATAGTACATGGCTAATAGCAGAGCTCATTTTTAGTTTTGTGTATGCCCGGGGCTATTTAGTCCCCAAGGCACCACCTAGAGCAAGGAGAACAGCCTAATAGTCAATAAATATTTTAAATGAATATACCTGAGTACAGTTTGGCAGAGGCAGCTTCCCAGCACTCCATCTCAGACAACCATCTGATGGAGTGCTGGTTAAATAGTGTGTTTTGGCGCCAAGTTAGAGGGAGGAGGAAGGAGACCGCCCCATAGGGCTGATCAGAGATCACTCCGATCAGCTGGAGGGGCCGCCAGAAAGAATGCCATAGTGCACTAATACTGGCGCTGCTGTGCGTATATAAAGAGGAGATGTCAGCCGTCATCAGTAGGCCATTCTCCCCTATGTTCCATTGTGAAATTTCATTAATTATTTGCCTGGAGTCTTTCAAAAAAGCTGGAGTTTTAGTTACCAAGGGTTGAAGAAATTGGTCTACAAACTTCCCTATAGGTGAGGTTAGGGAATCTATGCCACTAACTATAGGGCTGCCCGGTGGATGGAGGGGATTTTTATGCACTTTGGATATATAATAAATAATAGGTATATCATAAACAGAGTACTTACCGAGGCCAAGATGCCGAGAGCGGTTGCCCTTGCGACTCAGCGCCCACTACCCCTGAAGGTGGCACAGGGAGTGGTTAGCACCAAGAGGCACAAGCCACCTGCAGGACAGTGACTTGTTTGAAGGTCCAGAGGTAAGTCTGCAGAAGCACTGAAGCAAGGAGGATCCGGGAGCAGGCTGAGGGTCAAGCACAGGAGACAGGAGGCAAAGTCCAGGTACAGGCCGAGGGTCAAACACAGGTGGCTAAGTCCAGAGGCAAGGTAACAGAAGCGCTGAAGCAGGGAGGATCGGGAGCAGGCTGAGGGTCAAGCACAGGAGACAGGAGGCAAAGTCCAGGTACAGGCCAAGGGTCAAACACAGGAGATAGCAGAAGTCCAAGAAACAAGCCAGAGGTCAAGGGCAGGAGAGAATCAACGTAGTCAAGGCAATCCGGGTCACAATAGGTAATCAATCTTGTCACAGGAACGGGTACAGGAAATACAGGTGAGCTGACAGACGAACCAGCATTTGTTTGAGGCCTGATGCTCCCTTTTATAGGGCAGCAAGGGTCACGCCTTCCTGTATACTATTTTCACAAAACTCACCCCCCTTTTTTTTTATTCTTTTTTTTTTATAATTGTATTTTTATTGAAAATTTTTCAGAGGATACAAAGAATTCAATATCTCAAAATAGAACAAGACAATGTTTCAGGTATCAACAACATACGCAGTCCACAAAGGTGGGCTGCCAAAACATAAGTAAAGGTTGGCTTAACTTACATGTATAGGTGTCAGAGGTACTCACCCGGGCCGATATGCTGAGAGCTGCTCCCCTTGCGACTAAGCGCACGATGCCTCTGGAGTGGGTACAGAGGACACCGGGCTCAAAGATGCACGGGTTGCCAGCAGGAGTGTAGCAGGTGGTGTGCAGTAGCGTCGTAGACCAGGAGAGGCTGAAGCTGCACTGGGAGTAGACACCTGGCAGGGTTGTGATCAGGTAGAGGTTGCAGAGGTACCAACACGTATACTGAAGGAGGACCCTCGGGAGCATAAGAGAACTGCAAGTCCTGAACACTGAGCGGGAGATAGTCCAGCAAGCAGGCCGAGGGTCAAACACAGGCAACCAGGCAGTAGAAGTATCCAAAGGCAAGCCGGGGGTCAAACACAGGTAAGTAACTCAGAGAATGTCCAGGAGGCAAGCCGGGGGTCAAGCACAGGTAATCAAGCAGTAGAGGTGTCCAGAAGGCAAGCCAGGGGTCAAACACAGGTAAGTAACTCAGAGAATGTCCAGTAGGCAAGCCGGGGGTCAAGCACAGGTAATCAGGCAGTAGAGGTGTCCAAAAGGCAAGCCGAGGGTCAAACACAGGTAAGTAACTCAGAGGAAGTCCAGTAGGCAGGCCGAGGGTCAAACACAGGTAATCAGGCAGAGAGGTATCCAGGAAGCAAGCCAGAGGTCAAACACAGGTAAGTAACTCACGGAAGGACCGGTAGACAGGCCGAGGGTCAAGCACAGGTAATCAAGCAGTAGAGGAATCCAGGAAGCAAGCCAGGGGTTCAAACACAGGTAGTAGCGGTAGCGGTAGTCAGGAGGATTCCGGGTCGGCACTGGTACTCAGGTAGATGCAGGGTACAGGGTACAGGATACAGGATACAGGATACAGGATACTGGACTGGAGACAGGACTCAGAAGAGACAACAAACCAGCAATTTGGAAGCGGACAGGGAAGGCCTTTTATAGGCCAGGTAACTGGTCAGGTGGGATACCCGGACGAGTGCGCATGCGCACTCGTCTTCCGTCAGCGCCGCGCACAGTGGTGAGGCGTACTGGCTGGGTTGTGACAGATACCCGAGAGCCGCGGACCCGCGCATGCGCACCTGTTACCCGGCGTACCTGTAAACCTCGTTGCGCCGCTCTACCGCGCGTGCGCAGCCCTGGAACCCGGCGGAGAGACCTGGTATTTCCCTGACAGTGCCCCCCTCCTAAGGGCAGCCTCCGGAATCCCACTTCAGGATGTCTTTGGTGATATTCCCGGATTAAGCGGGGGGCATGAATGTTTTCGGATGGCTCCCAGGAGCAGTCTTCTGGGGGATACCCCTTCCATTTGACAAGATATTGGACCTGCCCTCTTCTTCTTCGGAGATCCAGAATTTTCTCAACCTCGAATTCTTCCTCTCCTTGGATGGTGATGGGAGGAGGAAGTGGCGTTTGCCTATCAGGGAAAGAATTAGCAATTATGGGTTTCAGCAAAGAGGCATGAAAAACTGGGTGAATCCTATAGGAACTGGGGAGATCTAGTTCAAAGGCCACTGGGTTGATCACCCTCTTGACCTCAAAGGGGCCGATGAACCTGGGACCCAATTTCCGAGAAGGACAAGGGAGTTTTAAATTAGCGGTTGATAACCAAACTTTCTCACCAATCTGGAAAGGCGGACATTCCTTCCTGCCCCGGTTGTATTGTACCTCATAACCCTTCTGTGCTTCCTTCATGGCCTGTTGGATCCGGGTGAAGTTGTCTTGGATACTTTTGACTAGGTCCTGTGCAGCTGGAGTAGGGACGTCTGGAATGGAATCTGGAAGAAAAGAAGGGTGATAACCGTAGTTTGCCCAGAAGGGCGTCTGATTAATGGCAGAATGCAAAGAATTATTGTAGGCAAACTCCGCGTAGGGTAGTAAGCCTGACCAGTCATCTTGGGAGTAAGAGCAAAAACACCTCAGGTATTGCTCGAGGGTTTGATTCGTGCGTTCAGTTTGACCGTTGGATTGGGGGTGATATGCTGAAGACATGGAAGTCCTGATTTCAAGGGATTTGCATAGATCTCTCCAGAACCTAGAGGTGAACTGTACCCCTCGGTCCGAGGTGATGTTAGCTGGAACTCCGTGTAACCTTATAATTTCCCTGATGAAGATGTCAGTAGTAGCGGAAGCCGAGGGAGTACCTTTCATGGGTAGGAAGTGAGCCATCTTTGAGAGACGGTCAATGACAACCAGAATCGTGGTGAAGGAATCTGAAGGGGGTAAATCCACGATGAAGTCCATGGAAATCTCCTTCCATGGACGTTCCGGGACAGATAATGGGCGTAACAGACCCCAGGATTTAGTGTTGGACCCCTTGTTCCTTTGACAAATGTTGCAAGAGAGAACGTATTCCTGACAGTCTTTTCTCCAGCCCGGCCACCAGTAAGATCGACCTACCAAGTCCACTGTTTTCTGTACTCCAAAATGGCCGGACATCTTGTGGTCATGAAGGGTCTGCAGAACTTGGAGTCTGACAGGAGGAGGGACAAAGATTCGGGCATGGGCCCAGAGTAAATCCTGCTTCCTTTCAAGAAAAGGTAATGTGGGAGAAGAGAACTGGTTGGAAGCCTGTTTGAGGGCTGTGGTTAAGTCAGGCTGAATGGCATGGAGAAAGTTGTGGGCGGATAGGATAGTAGCAGGTTCTTTCGAGGATTCAGTGTCCAGAAACATACGGGATAAGGCATCCGCCTTGCCATTCTTGGAGCCAGGACGGTAAGTGATGTGGAAATTAAATCGGGAGAAGAACAAGGCCCAGCGGGCCTGTCTGGGTCTAAGGCGTTTTGCAGCCCTGAGGTACTCCAAATTGCGGTGGTCAGTGAAGATGAGGATGGGTTGGGAAGCTCCTTCAAGCAGGTATCTCCATTCCTCGAGAGCGAATTTAATCGCAAGTAATTCCCGGTCGCCTACATCATAATTCTTTTCAGGGGGACTTAGTTTTCGGGAGGAAAAGGCGACTGGGTGAAGGAGGGCCTTTGGGCCACTTCTCTACGATAGGATTGCTCCTAAAGCAGAGTCTGAAGCGTCCACCTCTAGGACGTAAGGGAGTTCGGGGTCAGGGTGCTGTAAGATGGGTGCAGAGGAAAAGAGTTCCTTGAGCTTCTCAAAAGCGCTCTGCGCTTGGGGAGTCCACTGGAACTTAACTTGCTGGCGAGTCAGTTGGGTGATTGGGGACACAATGGCAGAAAATCCCTGAATGAACCGTCTATAAAAGTTGGCAAAGCCGATAAAACGTTGGACTGACCTCTTGTCCGTGGGAGCAGGCCAATCCTGGATGGCCTTCACTTTTTGGGGATCCATCAGTACTCCTCCGGTGGTTATGATGAAGCCCAGGAACTGGATGGTATCAGTCTCGAACTCGCATTTCTCTCCCTTGACGTAGAGCCCGTGTTTGCGGAGGATGAGAAGAACTTTCCGGACATGTTGACGATGGGCTTCTAGGGAATCGGAGAAAATCAAGATATCATCAAGATATACAATGAGGAAGTTATCCAAATACTCACGAAAAATGTCATTGACAAGGTGCTGGAAGGTAGCTGGGGCATTACAAAGTCCAAACGGCATGACCAGGTACTCAAAATGGCCGAATCTGGACCTAAAAGCCGTCTTCCATTCATCCCCAGAGCGTATTCTAACTAAATTGTAGGCCCCACGAAGATCCAGCTTGGTAAACACTTTGGCAGTCCTGAGCCGTTGAAAAAGTTCGGGAATGAGCGGAAGTGGGTACCTGTTCTTGATCGTAATTTTATTGAGTTCCCTGTAATCTACACAGGGTCTGAGGGAACCGTCTTTCTTTTCAACAAAGAAGATCCCAGCCCCTGCTGGCGAAGAAGATGGTTGGATGAACCCTTTGGCAAGATTCTCGTCGATATATACCCGTAGGGCTTCAAGCTCAGTTTCAGACAAAGGGAAAATCCTTCCGAAGGGGATCTCAGCCCCTGGTAGGAGATCAATCGGACAATCGTAAGAGCGATGAGGGGGAAGAACTTCGGCCTTTTTTTCATCGAAGATGTCCATAAAGTCTTGGTAGGGTGTTGGGACGTGTTGCAGGTCCTTGGCACTGGGTTGCAAGGCAAGATGGGTGAGAGGTACTGCGGGTTGATCCGGAAGGCAGTGCTGCAAGCAGTAAGAGGAGGAGAACTCCACTTCCTTGTTGACCCAGTCAATCCGAGGGTTGTGAGCCAGTAGCCAGGGGTACCCCAGGATGATGGGGAACATGGGAGAATGGATAATGTCAAAACGTAAGAGTTCCTGATGACCTGATTTGGTGCAGGTCAGGATGGGAGCGGTTTCCTGGGTAACCGGTCCCGAGCAGGGTGGAGAGCCATCAGCTAGCTGGATCTGAAGAGGTTGTTTCTTGGTAGCTAAAGGGAGGTTCAGGTGTCGTGCCAGGGTCAGGTCCATGAAGCAACTGCAGGCTCCAGAGTCAAGGATGGCTCCCAACTGGAAAGACTCTCCTGCTACCTGTAGGGAGAGTGGAACAGACAGATGAAAATGCGGCACTTTAACAGAGTGTGAACTTGAGAGGGACCCAGAAGGACACTTACTGGGTCTTATGGGGCATTTCTGTAGGTAGTGCCCCGTGCCCCCACAGTAGAGGCAGAGGTTGGCTTGACGACGACGGAGCCTTTCTTCAGCAGATAGGGGGGACCGTGCCAGGCCCAGCTGCATGGGTTCCCCATGAGGAGGGGAGCGAGAGTTCCAAGAAGGAGAAGGTGCTGGAGGGACCCGGGGCATCGTCCAGGTGGGACGAGGGCTCTGCAGTCTCTCTGCTCGCCGTTCTCGTAGTCGACGGTCAAGTTTAATGACAAGTTGGCAGAGATCTGTGAAGGTACTTGGGATCTCTCCTCGAGCCAGTTCATCCTTTAATACCTCGGATAGCCCTAAACGGAATTGATATTTTAGGGCTGATTCGTTCCAGTCAGTATCAGCTGCCCATTTGCGGAAATCTACTACATAGTCCTCTACAGGTCTTCTCCCCTGGGATAGGGTATGCAGGGTGGTTTCTGCTGTACCTGTGCGTTGGGAGTCCTCGTAGAGTGCTGCCATAGCGGAAAAGAAAGTCTCTACAGAATTCAATTGTGGGCTTTTCTGTTCCATCAAATGGTGCGCCCAGGATTGAGGGTCATCAGAAAGGAGAGAGATGATGAACCCTACTTTAGTGGATTCCAACTGGAAGGTCCTGGGTTGTAGGGCTAGGTGAAGCAAACAGGAGTTTTTAAAAGAGCGAAATTTCCTTCGGTCCCCGGAAAAACGTTCTGGTGTGGGGACCCTGGGATCAGGATGGGACACATCATAGGCAGGGAGAGCACCTCCAGGTGTTGATAGAAGAGTGGAGGTGCTGGCTACCGGGGGTGACTGGTCCGCTTGGTTTGGGGATAAGGTCAGATGCTGAAGACGCCCCTCGATCTGAAAGTATCCATCCTGGAGGCGTTGTACAGCCTGGGTAAGGGTTGTCACCTGCTGGCATAAGGCCTCAAGGGGTGAACCAGCTCTGTCGGCCTCGGACATTGGCTGGTTTGTACTGTCAGAGGTACTCACCCGGGCCGATATGCTGAGAGCTGCTCCCCTTGCGACTAAGCGCACGATGCCTCTGGAGTGGGTACAGAGGACACCGGGCTCAAAGATGCACGGGTTGCCAGCAGGAGTGTAGCAGGTGGTGTGCAGTAGCGTCGTAGACCAGGAGAGGCTGAAGCTGCACTGGGAGTAGACACCTGGCAGGGTTGTGATCAGGTAGAGGTTGCAGAGGTACCAACACGTATACTGAAGGAGGACCCTCGGGAGCATAAGAGAACTGCAAGTCCTGAACACTGAGCGGGAGATAGTCCAGCAAGCAGGCCGAGGGTCAAACACAGGCAACCAGGCAGTAGAAGTATCCAAAGGCAAGCCGGGGGTCAAACACAGGTAAGTAACTCAGAGAATGTCCAGGAGGCAAGCCGGGGGTCAAGCACAGGTAATCAAGCAGTAGAGGTGTCCAGAAGGCAAGCCAGGGGTCAAACACAGGTAAGTAACTCAGAGAATGTCCAGTAGGCAAGCCGGGGGTCAAGCACAGGTAATCAGGCAGTAGAGGTGTCCAAAAGGCAAGCCGAGGGTCAAACACAGGTAAGTAACTCAGAGGAAGTCCAGTAGGCAGGCCGAGGGTCAAACACAGGTAATCAGGCAGAGAGGTATCCAGGAAGCAAGCCAGAGGTCAAACACAGGTAAGTAACTCACGGAAGGACCGGTAGACAGGCCGAGGGTCAAGCACAGGTAATCAAGCAGTAGAGGAATCCAGGAAGCAAGCCAGGGGTTCAAACACAGGTAGTAGCGGTAGCGGTAGTCAGGAGGATTCCGGGTCGGCACTGGTAGTCAGGTAGATGCAGGGTACAGGGTACAGGATACAGGATACAGGATACAGGATACTGGACTGGAGACAGGACTCAGAAGAGACAACAAACCAGCAATTTGGAAGCGGACAGGGAAGGCCTTTTATAGGCCAGGTAACTGGTCAGGTGGGATACCCGGACGAGTGCGCATGTGCACTCGTCTTCCGTCAGCGCCGCGCACAGTGGTGAGGCGTACTGGCTGGGTTGTGACAGATACCCGAGAGCCGCGGACCCGCGCATGCGCACCTGTTACCCGGCGTACCTGAAAACCTCGTTGCGCCGCTCTACCGCGCGTGCGCAGCCCTGGAACCCGGCGGAGAGACCTGGTATTTCCCTGACAATAGGTAACATATAATAGAGGTCAAACATAACATGGATCTACAATTAGTTCAAGGTAAGTAATAAGAAGGTCGGATGAGGTTAAGGGATATCAAACAGTAATCATTTAGGGGGTAAGATTTCACAGAGGTAATTTATCGGACAGAGAAAGGTAGGGGTTATGGCCAGTCATGACATAGTAGCCGGCAGGGGGAATCCATATTCCGACAGGTCCCAAAGATCCCAAATTGTATTAAATTGAGGGATATTATCATGGACAGAAGCTGTCAGATATTCCAAACTCGCCCCCCTTAACACCATCCTACACCATACCAAAGACACCTTTTAGATCTGCCCATCCTGAACTGGTGCTGTGGGCAGACACTCTTGGTCTTCTAGAGCTTTGGCGGTGGAGGCATACGGAGGACCAGACTTATTTGCACATCTCAGCTACATATAAATCGGGATCCTGCATAGATTTGCTGTTTGGGTCTGCTTCAACTCTTGTCACATGGCGGGGTGGCCTCCTACTTCCCGGCAAGTCTTTCCGCTCACTCCCCGTTAGAGGTATGCTTGACCCTTGGTGCCTACCATGAGCCAGGATGCTGGAGGTTGGCGTCACATTGGATAGACAATCCTCAAATCCAGGAGGTGGTGGGACCCAAACTTACAGAATATTGGCTGCTCTATGAGGGTTCAACTTCCCTTAATGTGGTCTGGGAGACAGGCAAGGCTCATGCCCGAGGGGAATATGTCTCCTCTATTAAGGCAGTGAGATCCGGCTTTTATACGCAGACCACTCAACTGGAACAGGATGATAAAATGACGCTGGAGTTCTTCACGGGGCATCCAACACATAGTTACATAGTAGATGGGGTCGAAAAAAGACACAAGTCCATCAAGTCCAACCTATGCGTGTGATTATATGTCAGTATTACCTTGTATATCCCTGTATGTTGTGGTCGTTCAGGTGCTTATCTAATAGTTTCTTGAAACTATCGCTGAGACCACCACCTGTGGAATGTAATTCCACATCCTTGCCGCTTCTACAGTAAAGAACCCTCTACGTCAGTGATGGCGAACCTTGGCACCCCAGATGTTTTGAAACTACATTTCCCATGATGCTCAACTACACTGAAGAGTGCATGGGCATCATGGGAAATGTAGTTTCAAAACATCTAGGGTGCCAAGGTTCGCTATTACTGCTCTACGTAGTTTAAGGCTAAACCTCTTTTCTTCTAATTTTAATGAGTGGCCACGAGTTTTGTAAACTCCCTTCGGCAAAAAAGTTTTATCCCTATTGTGGGGTCACCAGTACGGTATTTGTAAATTGAAATTATATCCCCTCTCAAGCATCTCTTCTCCAGAGAGAATAAGTTCAGTTCTCGCAAACTTTCCTCAAAACTAAGGATGGGCCCGGTGTTCGATTCGAACCCATGTTATAATCGAGCAGCGGGCGTTCGCTCGCTCGGCGAGCCCAGAACTATTGGGGCCGCTCGCATCAAATTCGTGTGATGCGAGCGGCCCCGCAATGCATTGCGGCCCGCCCAGTGCAATGCTGGCTGATGATTGGCCAAGCATGCACTGTGACCCCGCGTGCTTGGCCAATCACAGCGCCGGCAGCGAGGAGAGCCATAATTGGCTACAGGCAGGATGCCTGTAGCCAATTATAGCTCAGGGGCTTTAGTACACGCCCCACGGTATAAGAGGCCGCCACGTCGGCGGCCTCGCATATTCTGTTTCAGTCAGTGTCAGCGTGTCAGTGTGCTGCTGACAATATGTGCTCTATTTCTGGGGATATGTGTGTGCGTGCTGTTAGAACAGCATTGCAGTATCACATCTGGGGGGTGTCTATAGGTGGCCTGGGAAGGGGGGCAGGTTTCCTGTGCTTAGAACTTTCCCTGCAAAAAAGTGTCATTTTTGCAGGAAAAAAGCTATTTAAAAGCACTCGCGGCTAATGAATTGATGGCTCCTGTAACACAGAGAACTGTCATTCATTAATAAAAAACAAAAAAAAAAAGCGTGGGGGTCCCCCCAAATTCAATAACCAGGCCCTTCAGGTCTGGGATGGATATTAAGGGGAACCCCAGCCAAAAAAAAATGGCGTAGGGTCCCCCTCAAAATCCATACCAGACCCTTGAGGTCTGGTATGGATTTTAAGGGGAACCCTAGCCAAAAAAATGGCGTGGGGTCCCCCTCAAAATCCATACCAGACCCTTATCCGAGCACGCAACCTGGCAGGCCGCAGGAAAAGAGGGGGGGACGAGAGCGGCCCCCCCCTCCCGCCTGAACCGTACCAGGCCACATGCCCTCAACATTGGGAGGATGCTTTGGGGGTCTAAGACCATGTTACCATGTTACCAAAAAAGTGGCAAAAATGACAGGAGACAGTCTTTGACAATTCCTTTATTAAAATCTTCTTTCTTCTTTCTTCATCCTTCGGTTTCTTCATCTTCTCCTTCCGTCATCTTCTTCCATTTTCTTCTTCCTCCGATCTGCTTCTTCTTGCGCTGGTCTTCTCGTCCTTCTCGTCCGGCATCTTCTTCCGTCGGCGTCGGTGTCGGTGTCTCTGTCTCTTCTTGGGCCGCTCCGCGCAATGGGAGGCTCCCGCTGTGTGAGGCTCCGCTCCGTCTGACAGGTCTTTTATAATGGAGGGCACCTGGTGACCCCGCCCCCTCTGACGCACAGGGACGTCATGGGGAATTCCATGATGGCTTTCCCCATGACGTCAGAGGGGGGCGGGGTCACCAGGTGCCCTCCGTTTTAAAAGACCTGTCAGACGGAGCGGAGCCTCACACACCGGGAGCCTCCCATTGCGCGGAGCGGCCCAAGAAGACACCGACGCCGACGGAAGAAGATGCCGGACGAGAAGCACGAGAAGACCAGCGCAAGAAGAAGCGGATCGGAGGAAGAAGAAAATGGAAGAAGAAGATGGAAGAAGATGACGGAAGGAGAAGATGAAGAAACCGAAGGATGAAGAAAGAAGAAAGAAGATTTTAATAAAGGAATTGTCAAAGACTGTCTCCTGTCATTTTTACCATTTTTGCCACTTTTTTGGTGAAATGGTAGGGGTACATTTGTACCCCCTTACCATTTCACACAGGGGGGGGGCCGGGATCTGGGGGTCCCCTTGTTAAAGGGGGCTTCCAGATTCCGATAAGCCCCCCGCCCGCAGACCCCCACAACCAATGGCCAGGGTTGTGGGGAAGAGGCCCGTGTCCTCATCAACATGGGGACAAGGTGCTTTGGGGGTCTTAGACCCCCAAAGCATCCTCCCAATGTTGAGGGCATGTGGCCTGGTACGGTTCAGGCGGGAGGGGGGCCGCTCTCGTCCCCCCCTCTTTTCCTGCGGCCTGCCAGGTTGCGTGCTTGGATAAGGGTCTGGTATGGATTTTGAGGGGGACCCCACGCCATTTTTTTTGGCTAGGGTTCCCCTTAAAATCCATACCAGACCTCAAGGGTCTGGTATGGATTTTGAGGGGGACCCTACGCCATTTTTTTTTTTTTTTGGCTGGGGTTCCCCTTAATATCCATCCCAGACCTAAAGGGCCTGGTTATTGAATTTGGGGGGACCCCTACGCTTTATTTTTTTATTTTTTTTTATTTTTTATCAATGACTTTTTTTTATGAAGGAGTTTCAATGAATGACTGTTCTCTGTATTACGGGAGCCGTCAATAACACATTAGCTGCGAGTGATTTTAAATAGCTTTTTTACTTTCAAAAATGACACTTTGCGCAGAGACAGTTCTAAACACGGGAAACATGCGCCCCTTCCCATGCATACTATAGACACCCCCCAGGTACGAAATTTAAAGGAATATTACACTTTTATTGTTTCAATTTAAGCATTATTAAAATCACTGCTCCTGAAAAAACGGCCGTTTTAAAAAAAAAATTTTTGCATTGATACATGTCCCCTGGGGCAGGACCCAGGTCCCCAAATACTTTTTATGACATTAACATGCATATTAGCCTTTAAAATTAGCACTTTTAATTTCGAACGTTCGCATCCATTATAACTAATAGGGTTCTAAAGCTCGCACGGACTTTAGGTCCGTTCGCGGGTTCTGTTGCGAGCCGAACGGGGGGGTGTTCGGCTCATCCCTACTCAAAACTAATATCCTCCAGACCCTTCATTAGCTTTGTTGCCCTTCTTTGTACTAATGTGCTCCATTTCCAGTACATCCTTCCTGAGGACTGGTACATAGATGCGGCCGGACCAGAGTCTTGTAGAGCAGGAGAATTATCGTTTTATCTCTGGAATTAATCCCCTTTTTAATGCATGCCTATATTCTGTTTGTTTTGTTAGCAGCAGCTTGGCATTGCATGCCATTGCTGAGCCTATCATCTACTAGGACCCCCAGGTCCTTTTCCATCCTAGATTCCCCCAGAGGTTCTCCCCCCAGAGTATAGATTGCATTCATATTGTTGCCACCCAAATGCATTATTTTACATTTTTCTACATTGAACCTCATTTGCCATGTAGTTGCCCACCCCATTAATTTAAGATCTTTTTGCAAGGTTTCCACATACTGAGGAGACATTATTGCCCTGCTTAGCTTAGTAGCATCCCCAAATACAGAGATTGAACTGTTTATCCCATCCTCCAGGTCATTTCTGAACAAATTAAACAGGATTTGTCCCAGCACTGAACCCTGGGGGACCCCACTACCCACCCCCTGACCATTCCAAGTACTCCCCATTTATCGCCACTGTCTGAACTCGCCCTTGTTGCCAGTTTTCAATCCATGTACTCACCCTAGGGTCCATGCCAATGGACCTTATTTTTTACAGTAAACGTTTATGGGGAACTGTGTCAAATGCTTTTGCAAAATCCAGATACACCACATCTACGGGCCTTCCTTTATCTAGATGGCAACTCACCTCCTCATAGAAGGTTAATAGATTGGTTTGGCAAGAATGATTCTTCATGAATCCATGCTAATTTCTGCTAATGATACCATTCTCATTACTAAAATCTTGTATATAGTCCCTTATCATCCCTAAGTAGTCGGGTGCAAGCCATCTGATTCTGGTGATTTCTTAATGTTAATTTTCCAAAGTCTAATTTTAATTCTGTCTGCAGATTTCTGTCTGCAGCTTTGGTTACTGAAGCCCCCTGATTCCCTCGTGAAGACTGAGGAGAAGAATAAATTCAATACCTTTGCCATCTCCCTATCCTTTGTAACCAGATGTCCTTCCTCATTTTTTATGGGGCTAATATGGTCTGTACTCCCCTGTTTACTGTTTACATACTTAAAGAATTTCTTGGGATTTTTTTGCTCTTCTCATGTGTGTCTTTCATGTTCTATCTTAGCCGTCTTTATTGCACCCTTACATTTCTTGTTGAATTCTTTATAAAGTCTGAATGCTGATGATGATCCCTCAACCTTGTATTTTTTTAAGGCCTTCTCCTTTGTTTTTATATGCATTTTTACATTAGAGTTAAGCCATCCAGGACTTTTGTTCACTCTTTTAAATTTATTACCCAATGGGATGCATTGGCTAATGTCCTTATTTAATATGCTCTTAAAGCAAACCCATCTCTCATCCGTGTTCTTTTTTCCTAAGATTTTATCCCAATTTATGCCTTCTAGCAAGGTTCATAGTTTAGGGAAGTTGGCTCTTTTGAAATTCAGTGTCTTTGTATTCCCCTTATGTTTCCTACTTGTGTGATTTATACTGAAGCCAATTGACCTGTGATCGCTGTTACCAAATTGCCCCGTATTTCCACATCTGTGATCAGGTCAGTATTGTTGGTAATCAGTAGATCCAGTAACGCTTCATTTCTAGTTGGTGCGTCTACCATCTGACCCAAAAAATTGTCCTGCAAGACATTTAGGAACTGGCAAGCCTTAGATGAATGCGTGGTTCCCTCCGCCCAGTCTATGTCCCCCATTGTGATAACACCTGAAAACTATTCCTCCCTAGCCCAAGCAAGAAGAGCTTTGAAGCTCCATTACACCTCGCTGGTGCAATCTGATACGCGGAAGTTTGTCGCCAAACGTTTCGAGTCAGGGGACACCTGCAGTGAGAAATACCCCTATTGTTGCCTGCTATTCAGCCTCCCAGCAACAATTGATCTATTGCTATTACATGTGTTGTTTCCAAACCTCTCCCGCTAGATGGCGCTGTTTTAATCGGCTTTTACTATCGGCTTTTAAATCTCAATTATTTTTAGCCATTCTTTAAGTTTAACTTGATGTACTAATTACCCATTAGATGCCACCTGTATTTGCTCAATTATCTTTGCTGATTGATACTAATTAAGTGGTTGCTCTAACAACCACCACTATATTAAGTCACCGCTGTTCACCAGACTCTGAATCCTTTGACAAAGTCATGTGGGCATGACGTAACGCGTAAGGAGAGGAGAGCCTGGTGACGTTCAGTTGTGTGGGATCTCGGCCGGGAGCCCACACTGTTTTTATCAACCGCTGCATTAACTCTGCATACACTGTAAGTTATCTGCTGCTTATTTATAATAAATCTTTTGAAATACTACACAATGGAGCGCTTCAATTTGTTTGCTCACATGTCCACCTGAGAGGAGCTGGCAGGGACGCAGCCAGAGGATCAGATCCGGAGGAGGTGGATGCCCAAGCCCATTAAGGTTGATTTTCCTTACCTATAAGGTAAGGGGTTGGGGGAAACAGCCTAGGACATCTTTATTTGTGCCTTTTGTTTTTAAATGCACAGGTTTATTTATTCACGGATTGCCTTTTTGCACTAGTATTTTTATTGCAATTTACACGTTATTTGCTATTTATATATTATTTATTTTTCACTTGAATATTTATTGCCACTTTTTTTATCCATTTATTTTGACACATGGGATGTGGATTCTATATTTTTATATTGTTTGATCCATTTATTTTGACACATTTTGATCCATTTATTTTGACATTTTGACACGTTTGATGCTGTTTGTATAGCTCTATTCAGTGTTTGATACTATACGCCTTGATTTATTTCATTAATTTCTTTGGCCGCTGTGTCTGGAGCCACCCTTGTTGGACGATTCCCCTTGGAGTGGTGGACTTTTAATAGCAATTAAAAAGGGAGCTGCGCTAAATTAGACTAAACTATAAACGTGATGAGAAAACACGATATTCAATATATGAGGAAATATCTCAGTGTGCACAGTATGTGCACACGTTACCTTAATGTAAATATAACAATAACTTGCCATAGACATTAAATCAAACGTGCAAATGATGTCACATCTGTCATATACAAAGATCAAACATGCAAAATGTGGGGGGGCGTGGCTTGGACTTCCATGTGAGCGGACGTGTCTCACACTGGCTCCGACATCCTGATAGCAGAATCCTGTAGTGAGCCCGTTATACCGCCGAAATAGACCGGGCACTCCGCTCCCGGCGTGGAGCAACTCCCGCAGCGACACCCGGACGTCCCAAAAACAAAACGGGGGTGTCTAAGAGGATGGAGGAGAGCCCCTCTGCTGACCGGCATGGCCAAGATGGCGGACCCCCGCTCCCACAGCGTGCGGGGAAGGAACAACAAGCCTCGGCGGCGGCGCGACTAGAAAGGTATGCCCATGCCTCAGGCAGCCACAAGATCACACAGTCACATACCTCATATGCAGCAAAGGCAGCAAAAAACGTCCCCCAACAAACAGCACAGCATGTCACAGAGAAGATGGCGCCCAGAGCTGCTGAATGTACAGTGAGAAACCCCCCATCCACCCCTCCTCCCTCTGCCACTACCAGTCCCCCAGACACTGAGCACACTGAACCTTCCCTGCAGGATATCCTAACAGCAGTGCACACATATGGCACCTCACTGAATGAACTGTCTGTGGAAGTAAAAAGCATGAAGGAAGGCATATTACACATAAGGCAGGATATGCAGAAAATGAGAGAGAGAGCCACTGCTCTGGAGGGAAGAGTGAGCACATTAGAGGATGATCTAGCCCCTATTGCACAGGATATCCACATAACTTCAGCTAAAGCCACAGAAACAGCGAACAGAGTTGAGGACATGGAAAACAGATTGAGGAGATCGAATATCCGCATCGTTGGTATGCCTGAAAAATCGGAGGGAAAAAATCCCACCGATTTCATTGAATCTTGGTTAGCTGACACATTTGGCAGAAATAACCTTACCCCATTCTTTTCTGTGGAGAGAGCTCATAGAGTGCCACTCCGACCACCACCACCAGGGGGCAATGACAGACCATTTTTACTGAAACTGTTACACTACAAAGACAGGGACATTATTCTACGTTTAGCCAGGCAGAAACCCAATATGGAAATACAAGGCACAAGAGTGTCCATATACCCAGACTTCTCAGCGGCTGTACAGAAACAAAGGGCAAAATACGCAGAGGTCAAAAAAAGATTGCGTGCAATTTCGGTGGTATATTCCATGCTTTACCCTGCCAAGCTGCGCGTGGTTGCTGATGGCTCAGTGCATTTTTTTGAGAACCCAATGATGGCTACCAACTGGCTCGACCGCCACGAGAGACACCTGCAGGCTGCCGCACGAGGACACGAACCGGGATAAGAAAATGAGTACAATGCATACACTAAATCCTGTTGCTCACATTAACAGTAACGGAGCCCACAAGGAGACACAACTGACTTTATTGATTTCTACACATCTTTCTCAGTAACCCTTATTTTTGACTTTAAGGGCAAAAGGTCCCAGCCCTCGTTACTACCCCGCGAGAGCCCTGTGGGGCGCCGTTGGAAGGCCTTCCAATGGAACTTACAGTTTTCCAGTTTATTTTTATTTTTCTGGTTCTTACGCCCTGGTTGATTGGGCAAAGTATGTTTGGGCAGCAGGGCAGATTTGCTTTGTTGCAAGAAGTAAAGCAGAGTAAGACAAGCAGTACTAGTTATATAATGCATGTTCTACATTCTATAACCTTTGATGAAATACCTGAGTTGGCATCTCACGGGCATCCAATGCAGGAGAATGGATCACACCAGGAACTAAGACCAAATGAATAGCCGGAAAGAATCGATCCTCTCCTGGAATGTGAGAGGCCTACATGAACCTAAAAAAAGAACTGCCGTTTTCACCTTTATCTCACATCAAACTCCCACTGTTCTGTGTCTACAAGAGACGCATCTCACCAAAGACACCACCAACTTGTTACACCTCTCAAAATACCCCGTTCAATATCACTCTACGCACACACGATACTCAAGGGGTGTGAGTGTGCTGTTTTCCCGGACTGCCTCATTTATACAAATTGATTCACAAATTGATGTGGAGGGCAGATTTATTTTTTTGATGGGAATTTGGGAATCGCATACATGTGTGATTGTAAATGTGTATATACCTCCACCATTTAATTTAGCAGTGTTACAATCTCTGTCCAGATTTCTAGCTAAACATCCTCAGGTACCGGTATATGTTGTGGGGGATTTTAATAGTACCCTGGACACGTCTCTAGATGTACGCAGGAAGTACTGCCCGCAGGGTCCCAGAACATATACGGCCCTTGCCAAATACATAACGGAAATTGGGCTCTTTGATTTATGGCGATGCAAGTTTCCTTTTAAGGCACAATACTCTTGTCACTCACTAACACACTCCACATTGTCACGCATTGATTTAGCATTGGGCAACTCCTTGACGCACTACTGTGACCCTAAGGTCACCTATCTTGCCAGAGGTCTCTCCGACCACTCCCCGGTACAACTTAGTCTAGAATTTCCCACTGTAAAACTTCCTATACACTGGAAGATGAACCCGTTCTGGATTCCTCTGTTTAGAGATACTGAAAATATGCAAACACAAATTGAGCACTTTTTATTGGATAATAAATGTTCTGCCCCATCTGGTGTGGTTTGGGACACTTTAAAAGCTTTTATCAGGGGGATGTGTATTAGGGAGATAGCCACAATTAAAACAAATAGCAGGCAGTGGGCAGCAGACGCCAGTCTAGCGGTGGACAAAGCAGAGGGAGAATTCTTAAAATCACCCACACCTGATAATGAAAGGAAATGGAAAGACGCACAAAAAATGTATCGCGACATACATAACCAGCAAGCAGAAAATAAACGATTTTTTACCTCACAAACATACTTTGAGGAGGGGGAAAAAACAGGGCATATGTTATCGGTAATAGCTAAATCGCAACAACCGTCACCAATCATCCAACGCCTAGCAGTGTCAGCAACACAAGTAGCTATAGATACCCCTGCAATTATGAAGGGATTCTGTGAATTTTTTCAGGATGTATATTCCTCAAAGGTAAACTACCCCGAAGCCACCTTAACTGACTTTCTAGACAAAATCCCACTACCAACAATACAAGGGGAAGATAAAAAACTGTTAAATGCACCTATATCTTTAGAGGAACTGCAACTAGCCCTAGCAACATTCCCCAATTCTAAGGCCCCAGGAAATGATGGTCTCCCAATTGAGATGTACAAGAAGTTTGGAGGTATACTCCTACCGGAGTTGCTTCATACCATCAAAGAAGCACATACTAGAAACTCATTACCAGATTCCATGTATGAGGCAGTGATAGTGGTACTGTTGAAGCCCGGGAAGGATCCAGAACAACCTGAGTCATACAGGCCCATATCGCTTTTGAATACTGACCTAAAATTGCTTACTAAAGTCCTAGCTACACGGTTGTCCAAGGTAGTAACAAAAATAGTGCACCCGGACCAATCGGGATTTATACCCAATAGGTCCACAGCGCACAATCTTCGTAGACTGTACCTCAATATGCAAATTCCAACGGACAATCAAGGTCAAAGAGCTATTCTGTCGCTAGATGCCGCCAAGGCATTTGATAGTGTAGAGTGGGCTTATTTATGGAGAGTGCTAGCGAAATTTGACTTGGGTGAGACATTTATCTCTTGGATTAAATTACTATATAGGGCACCAAAGGCTTGCATCAGAATAAATAACGCATTATCTCCCTCTTTTAATCTGCACCGGGGAACAAGACAGGGTT
Source organism: Lithobates sylvaticus (assembly GCA_028564925.1). NCBI lineage: Eukaryota > Metazoa > Chordata > Amphibia > Anura > Ranidae > Lithobates > Lithobates sylvaticus. The sequence continues at coordinate 401,810,112 of CM053026.1, forward strand.
GCCCGCTATCCCCATTGCTCTTCGCTCTGGCCATAGAGCCTCTGGCCGCTGCTATTAGGGGAAATCCGACTATAAGTGGCTTTAAAAGGAAAGACTTGGAGGACAAAATAGCCCTGTATGCGGACGACGCGCTCATTTTTTTGGGCGACACATCTGCCTCTCTAACAAATCTCATGGAATTAATTTTCAATTTTGGATCCTTCTCGGGGTTCAAGATAAATTGGGACAAATCCACACTGTTACCGCTTGATCCCCTTGTATCGCCTCTCCCCTCAGCAGCGGACCAGATTAGAGTGGTAGATACGTTCCGATACTTAGGTATAGTTATTCATTCCAAGCTAGAACTATATGTTAAACTTAATATAAATCCCCTAATGCAAAAATTCCAAGAAAAAACAGCTAGTTGGATTAAACTCCCCCTATCAGTAGTGGGTCGCTGTAACCTGATAAAGATGGTCTGGGGTCCACAACTTCTGTATGCGCTCCACAATGCACCTATTTGGATTCCTATACATATTTTTAAAAAATTTAACACCATATTCCGATCCCTGATATGGAGGAAACAAGTGCCACGTATTAAATTGGAAACATTGCAGGAGGCAAAGGACTCAGGTGGACTGGCAGTCCCAAACCCATACTACTACTTTATTGCGGCTCAACTGCAGCATTTAACGGGGTGGCAGCACCCTGGGTCCTCTGACCCCACAAGCAATATTATACATACCCTACTTTCGGGTGGGGGCCTTGTGGAATGCATGGAAGCGGGAGAATTCCGTAAAACATCGGAATACCACACTATGATACTTATAGACAAAATCTGGAACAAGGCCAAACAACACCTTCAGTATGAAGGATACTCTGATTGGTCTCGTATCTGGAATAATAGCAACTTTCCCGAATTAGACAAGCTGCAAGGCTTTTCTGCGTGGTCTAGAAGCGGGGTGGTTTATATCCCGCAGCTATACCATGGCGGAATTCTGAGGGATTTTCAATCCCTGAGAGAGGAATATGGTTTACCAAACACTTGGTTCTTTCAATATTTACAACTTAGGCACGCCATCTCAACACAAGCTGCACTGTCCAAATGGGAATTAGTTAGACCATCGGTACTCAAACAATTAGTAGCCTCATCATCTAGGAAAGGACAGATATCAACTATCTATAACTCCCTAATATCACAGGTATCCAAAACAATGACATTTAAATGCAGGGCAGGTTGGGGGGAAGATATAGGTCACATAACAGATGAGGAATGGTCTAATATAATGGAAAATGCACCCAAGGTATCCCTCTCCTCTCCCCAAAAACTCACACAACTATTCATCATACACCGAACTTACCGTACCCCACATAAACTACACAAATGGCACAGAAGGGATGACCCCCTTTGCCCTCGCTGCAAGGTAGACAATGGTACTCTTATCCACATGTTATGGAGGTGTCCGAAGCTGCAAAGGTACTGGTCTGAAGTAATTAACACAATAAACAAAATATGGAATCTTACTTTTGCAATAGACCCCAAGCTGTGTCTGCTGGGATGGTTAGATGAGGAACTGTATACGCCACACACATACGTGGCCATTCTTAGAGTCCTGTTCATTGCCAGAAAACTTATAGCTAGAAAATGGCTCTCGGTGTCCCCACCAACACACACGGAATGGGTTAAGGCCATAAACGACACCCTACTGAGGGAAAAATTGACATATCAACATAGAGGAAGCCCAACGAAATTTGAAAATATATGGGATCCCTGGTTAGAAGTACCTGGCCTAGCTCCCTTCCAACTAGTCCAGAATAGAATACTTGGTGGCAGAACATAGACACACACTACCCCCTTATTAGGAGGAAAGTTGTGTATGTTAGGCGGGTGAAGGGGGAGATGGCAACATGGAGGTTGAGAGTGTGGATCAGGCTGAAACAATATTCTTGATTAGAAGCTGTCTTGCTCTGTGAGGAAGAGTTGTATAGTTTAAGTTTTTACAAGATAGATAGGGAATAACACTGATAATCCTCCCCCCCAATGTTTGGGGGGAGGGTGAGTACCTCTACGCCGACCGATTGTCCCTCTTAGGACCGGGAGCGGAGTAGGGGTGCAACACATTAAAAGGACACGTTTATAGGAAATGGAAATATACAAATTACTGGTCGATCCATGCATATATAGGTAGACCTTTATCATTTCAAACTGACTGTAATTTCTTATGCAATAATGTTAGTGGAGAGACAGCTCCGACTGACTGTACAAATGGATGATACTATGTCCTTTGCAATGTTATTTGATGTATGTTTTGTTTTTGTTTAATGGAAGAGTTTCTTTCTTCCTTTGTTTTTCTTAATAAAAAAAATCTGATTTAAAAAAAAAACATGCAAAATGTCCCATCTATAGGTCTCAAGTGAGACACTCAATGTTAGTGAAGAAAAACGAGAATTACGTGTATAGAAAATTATAAGTGCATTGAACCAGTCTATGTAGGGTTAAAGTCCATAAATATTATAGTCCTGGATTAAGAAGTGTGTTCAAAGGTGATTTCAACAGGGAACTCCAAAACTCCTCATTAACAGAGACGTGATTGGTAATTAAACAGCATGCTAAGAAGTGATAACACCGCCACCACAAAAACACGCTGCCTGCTTACCAGAGCTAGGTGGTCCCTTGTTACAGGGGACCCCTATGCGCGGATGGCCTTAACCCCAGCCAGGGATGACGTTTGGCAGAGTCCTGGATGTTTCAGGGGATGAGGGAACCTTGTCTTGCGCTGTTGCTGGCTACTGGGAAGTAGACCGACTCATGGACAGCTCAGGATCAGGGTCTGCGAGGCACAACATAAATCGATACCGAAGGAAGGAATGAAGCGCTCACAGGGCATAAAATCCTTATTATATTTATTGTAATAAAATGACAAATAAACACTTACAGTGTTGAAGATAAAACCGGCAGAATACAGCGAGCCGGCCGGTCTCGCTCAGCAGCCCGTGGTTCCGGGACTACGACGTCGCTCCTCCTCCCTACGCGTTTCGTCACAGATAGGACGTCGTCACGGGGCACTTTTAATAGCGCCACATTTTTTATCCGATCAGTAATTTTAATGCACTCTTGTTACATTTTTAACTAGTCTTTTTTATACATACCATTTTTATGCTAGCGCCCCATTATTTATATATTTATTTATATATTTATTATCACCCCTATCCAGACCGCGTTGATCCTCCGTATGTTCCCCTGCTGTGGCTTTTGTTTGTTCCGCCCCCTCAGCTTCACTACACAGCTGCCATTTTTGATATCCAGCGTTTGGCGATTTATCTTAGACCTTCGGTAAGTATGAGGTCTCTGTTTCAGACCTCTCTTGCCAATCATTCCGCCTGTCCCCATTTATCAACAACATACATTTATTGATCTTATTATTTACATTGCAGATACAACATTCATGCATCCGCCCCTGAAGAAGCGAGCAGGGACTCGCGAAATGCATAGGGCTTTATTGATGCTTGTTTTATGCCAGTACATGCTGGGTATTATTGATGTCTGCATTATGTTTACATACTTCCCTGTCCACATGTATGTACATTTTATTTTCTTATTGTGTATTTACTGACCCAGCAACTTTTAAGTTTTATTGTTGCTCATGGATGTACAACATTTGTAATAAATCTTTGTATATTTACTTTTATCTGTGTTGTGTACATTGGCTATTATGCCGGATAACTCACAATCATTGTTGTTGCTGCTCTGTTACATAACATTTTGAAACAAATAAATTGATTGTGTCTCAGTGTTCGCTGTGGAAATTGGCTAAACCTCTCTCACCTCATCTAAAGTCCCAGGGCTATTTTTCTTGTTTTTTGTGCACTATTAGGCTGGATTCACACCTATGCATTTTTAGTGCTTTTTGCATTTTTCAGATTTGCACTACAGTCCATTTGACATGGTTTACTATGGAACACGTTCTGTAGTGCAAATCTGCAAAATGCAAAAAGCACTAAAAATGCATAGGTGTGAATCCCGCCTTGGGGATGGAGGTGTCAGAGGGGTCACACCAGACCTTAATCTCTCTTCTTTGATTAAACCCAGGTGGAAGACACCCATTCAGCCCACACACTGGTCTGTTGTTGCAATTAGCCTTTGTCCATATTACATCCAGTGTATTATCACCCTTTGGCCAGATATATTTGCATACTGCTCCCAGGGGGCCTTGCTGGGCTGAGCTGTTCCCCTTTCGCTGTTTGTCTTTTATGGCAGTGGTTTCCATCCAGCTCGGGGGCTGCGATGTGCATAGGGGAGTTCTGTTCCTGATCTCTTGCTGTCCTCCCCTCTCTGTTGATGGGGTGGCCACATACACATCTGCGCCATGTTTTCCACGCCCATACACTGACGTCTCCCTGACGTATTTAAGGTGTGGGCTGTGTGGTTCATCCTGGACGGTTGGGAGGTTGTTGCATCTGTGCACCCCCTTTGATAGTGGACGGCTTATGGACGCCCATGCGTCACCGCCCGTACATGACGCTGGGGGCGTAACCTTCGAGCCCTTGTGGGTATATCTAGACGTTCAGCACGGCTGGGATTCTGATTCACAACTTGACGATTGGATAGAGCAGTTACATCTCCAAGAACAAACTGACAACCATTGTATTTTTTACTCCATTGAGGTACAACTTTTTTACTTTCTTGACACCCATTGGGTTTGTTACATTGTTTTTATACACATGTAATACTTATAATTTCTACATTGCCCCATAGTCTCTCTGCCCATACCTGCTTTATAACTATCTTGGTCTGCATTCATGCATTTACTATATTCCATATTTCAGATAGTCCTTCTTACCAACATACTCTAATAAGCTTAATTTATTTATTTACATCTTTATGTATATATATAAATAAAATTTTAGAACCTTATACACTATGCTCATTTTGCAATTATGATGCCCTCTGATATATGTGCAACCTTGCAGACATTTTCCAGACATGATCATGCTGTGGTTTTTGTTTGTTCCGCCCCCTTAGCTCCCGAGCTGGATGCACTACACGGCTGCCATTTTTGATATCCAGCGTTTGGCGATATATCTCAGACCTTCGGTAAGTGTGAGGTCTCTGTTTCAGACCTCTCTTGCCAATCATTCCGCCTGCCCCCATTTATCAACAACATACATTTATTGATCTTATTATTTACATTGCAGATACAACATTCATGCATCCGCCCCTGAAGAAGCGAGCAGGGTCTCGCGAAATGCATAGGGCTTTATTGATGCTTGTTTTATGCCAGTACATGCTGGGTATTATTGATGTCTGCATTATGTTTACATACTTCCCTGTCCACATGTATGTACATTTTATTTTCTTATTGTGTATGTGTATTTACTGACCCAGCAACTTTTATGTTTTATTGCTGCTCATGGATGTACAACATTTGTAATAAATCTTTGTATATTTACTTTCATCTGTGTTGTGTACATTGGCTATTATGCCGGGTAACTTACAATCATTGTTGTTGCCGCTCTGTTACATAACATTTTGAAACAAATAAATAGATTTTGTCTCAGTGTTCGCTGTGGACATTGGCTAAACCTCTCTCACCTCATCTAAAGTCCCAGGGCTATTTTTCTTGTTTTTTGTATACTTGAGGAATTGGGGGGAATCAACTTGCCTTCTCTATCTGAGGAGGACAGGGACACACTAGTTAAGCCCTTAACGCTCCAAGAGATAGAAAATGCAATCTACTCCTTACGTAACAACAAATCCCCAGGTCCTGATGGACTACCCAGAGAATTTTTATTCTATTATTAGCCTCTTGGGTCTTGGTAGCCCGTCGACATAGAGAAGGCCTTCGACACGGTCAGATGGTCATATATGATGCAGGTTCTAAAGGTTTTCGGCTTTGTCCCAACCAACCCAACTTTCCAGAAATGGATCGGTTTACTACAAATCCACTATGGCCTATATTAAACTGAATAGTAAAGTTTCGCCCTCCTTCCCCATTAGGAGGGGGATGAGGCAAGGGTGTCTTCTCTCCCCTGCACTGTTTTCCCTGGTCAGATGAGGTGTCTGGGATCCGGGTCGGCTCAATAGTTAAGAAACTAGCACTATATGTGGACGACCTAATCCTCTTTTTGCGAGACCGTGGCCCCTCTCTTTCCGCGGCGCTCCAGATTCTGGACCGCTTTGCCACTTTTTCTGGCCTCCACACCAACTGGAGCAAGCCACTTATTCTTCCCAGAGTTCCAGGGGCGAAGCAGCTGAGTAATCGTAATTTACCTCTACAATGGGCAAGTACCATTAGATACTTAGGGATCAATATCTCTCCCAACATTCAGGATTTCAGTAAACTTCATTTGTTCCCAGTGCTGAAATGGTGTAAATCTAAGTTATAGGCCTGGTCAAATCTCCCACTAACACTTATAGGAAAAATAAATGTAATTAAAATGAAACTGCTTCCAGTTTTATTGTATATTTTAAGGCTGGATACTTTGGTCTGGATACCTAAAACCCTCTTTTAAATTAGATTCCCTAATAGCTTCCTTCCTGTGGCAATCACATCCGGCCAGATTTAGCAGGAAAATTCTCCGCAGGCCCTGGACACAGGGGGGATTTGCTTGCCCCAACTTCCACACGTACTACTTGGCAGCAATGCTCACCCATGCCCACAACTGGCTGATCACAAAGGATACGAGTTCGTCAGTAGTCCTGGAGGCAGCACATTTGGTATTTTATGAGGCCCTTCGCATCGCCCTGTATAGGGGGATGGGGGGGGGGGGGTTCTCTGATTATTTTAACACAGGCTATGAAAGCGGTTATCAGGGCTTGGTACACGGGGGTAATAAAACCATGAAAGCCATATGGTTCCCTAGTACACCGCATTGGTGTAATCCCAAACTGAGGGAATTTTACTCTCTACAAGACCCCAGCCTGTGGACTGGCAGTGGCATCAAATTCTTGAAGTATATTTGCGATGGTTCAGGGTTTTAGACTTTTGACAGACTGAAACACAAATTCCTAATTCCGAATTCTTTCTTCTTCAGGTTCCTGCAGCTCCGCCACGCCTTTGGCTCGCACATTTAAATCGGTTCCGCTCCAGATGGAGCATGATGATCTTGAAACCCTGCTAAGCGATGCTGAACTATCAAAGCCACTACGGTGTTTCCCCAAAAATAAGCCTGGGTCTTATATAAATTTTGGCAACAAAAGACACAGTAAGGCTTATTTTCGGGGTAGGTCTTACCATGTAATGTGCTGTCTTCTCTCCCTCCTCTCTCTCCCTGCCTGACAGGAATCCCCAGTGTGAACTGAGTTAAAATGCTTGTAAAATCCTATAATCCACTCTATTACAGTAGTATATAATGTACAACGTGTGTGTTTTTGTAATATAATTGTGCCAAATACCTTTGTTATAGCGCGGCTCTGCGCCTCTGTGACCCACCGGAGCTCTCTTCCCTGCATTTATATTACAGAATTGCACACATTGTACATTATGTACTACTGTAATAGAGTGGGCTATAGGATTTTGCAAGCATTTTAAACTAGGGCTTATTTTCAGGGGGTAGGGCTTATATTGCAGCCCTCCTGAAAAATAACGCTAGGTCTTATTTTCGGGGTAGGTCTTATTTTTGGGGAAACACGGTATCTCAAATATACCGGGCACTGCTGCCATCCATTCAGGTTGGATTGACGACAGATGATCAGCCTGTGGGGGACTGCCCTGGTTTCATACCCTTAATGACTACCTGGCCATGTTGAGTGCTGAGGTCCAGGCCCCAGACAAGTGAGTGGGGGTGTTAGTCCAGAGGTCGAGTGAACACACTTGACCCTGACGCTGTTCTCGTAAGGTCCGGCTCAGACAGATAAGAGGGATGAGAAGTCCTACAGGAATAGACAGGCCCAGACTGGGACAAAAAATAGGCCTGGGCAATTTAGACTGAGCAGCCATCTTTTCCAGGGATCGGGGGGAGAGATGTCGGTAGACATTCGCGGGGGTGGTTGGTGTCGGTCCTCCACACTGTAATGTGCAGGGACACTATGATATAAAGGGGACTGCATTGTAAAGGGGCACTGTAATGATTACAGTGCTCCTTTACAGTGCAGTCCCCTTTATATTACAGTGTCCCAGTCCTATTGTGGCCATACAATGCTAGTACTGTCTGTCTCCTATTGTGCCCACACTCCCCAGTGACACTGACCTGCTCTTTCTGGTGGTCCTGGACAGCATGGCGCTCTCTTTCTGGTGGTGCGGTACAGCGTGGCTCTCTCTGGTGGTACGGTACAGCGTGGCTCTCTCTGGTGGTATGGTACAGCATGGCTCTCTGGTGGTACGTTACAGCGTGGCTCTCTGGTGGTACGTTACAGCGTGGCTCTCTGGTGGTACGTTACAGCGTGGCTCTCTGGTGGTACATTACAGCGTGGCGCTCTGGTGGTACGTTACAGCGTGGCTCTCTGGTGGTACGGTACAGCGTGGCTCCCTGGTGGTACGGTACAGCGTGGCTCTCTCTGGTGGTGTGGTACAGCGTGGCTCTCTCTCTCTTGTGGTTGTGGGAACAGTGTGGCTCTCTCTGGTGGTGCGGTGCAGTGTGGCTTTCTCTCTCTGATGGTGCGGTACAGCGTGGCTCGCTCTCTCTGGTGGTGCGAGTACAGCGTGACTCTCTCTGGTGGTGCGGGTATAGCGTGGCTCTCTGATGGTGCGGGTACAGTGTGGCTCTCTGGTGGTGCGGGTACAGCGTGGCTCTCTGGTAGTGCGGGTACAGTATGGCGCTCTGGTGGTGCGGGAACAGTATGGCGCTCTGGTGGTGCGGGTACAGTGTGGCGCTTATGGCTCTCTCTGGTGGTGCATGTACAGCGTGGCTCTCTCTGGTGGTGCGGGTACAGCGTGGGGCTCATGGCTCTCTCTGGTGGTGTGGGTACAGCGTGGCACTCATGGCTCTCTCTGGTGGTGCGGGTACAGCGTGGTGCTCATGGCTCTCTGGTGGTGTGGGTATAGCGTGGCACTTATGGCTCTCTCTGGTGGTGTGGTACAGCGTGGCGCTCTGGTGGTGCGGGAACAGTATGGCGCTCTGGTGGTGCGGGTACAGTGTGGCGCTTATGGCTCTCTCTGGTGGTGCATGTACAGCGTGGCTCTCTCTGGTGGTGCGGGTACAGCGTGGGGTTCATGGCTCTCTCTGGTGGTGTGGGTACAGCGTGGCACTCATGGCTCTCTCTGGTGGTGCGGGTACAGCGTGGTGCTCATGGCTCTCTGGTGGTGTGGGTATAGCGTGGCACTTATGGCTCTCTCTGGTGGTGTGGTACAGCGTGGCGCTCTCTCTCTCTGGTGGTGTGGGTACAGCGTGGCTCTATCTGGTGGTGCTGGGGCTATTAGTTCCCCCAGCACAGTCCTCTTTCTTTTTCCACGTCTCCTGTAGTACCTGCTTGTTTTTGGGTTTTCTTTTCCCCAGCAGAGTGCACGCTGGGGACTGTAGCCGTCTCCCTGCTGAGATCAATTGGGCCTCCTATCTCTGGGGCTACATATCCCATGATGCCCCACTAGATCTTTCTGATTGGCCCTCGGCTGTGGCCAATTGGGAGGGAAGAAGAACAAGCAGGAAGCTTTCTTCTCTCCCGTCCCATGCTGCCGACATGAGGAAGGGGGAGAGGAGGGGGGGACATCCTGACAGTGGCACAGCGGAACTTGCAGCGCGGCTCTGAGGCTGAGCTGTACGTTGTTGTAATGTGTTGGCCGATTTATGTGGGATTTTATGTATTATATATATGTATTGGATATATATATTCCACACACAGTATTAGTGACCAGGCTAGATATCAGTTGACAATGTTATCTGTTACCCTTTGATGTGTAAATCTTATGCAAGTTGTGTGTGTGTGAGGAATGGCCTTTTAACCTAGATGAACATTTCAAAGGGGAGTATTTACTGATGGTAATTAGACTTGAGGGGGGTATTCATGGTAAACATTTGGTTGACCCCCCCCCCCCCCAGTGTCAGACCAGTATTTGAGAAGACATCCAGGCTGGCTTTCAGTCTAGAATGATCTGAGAGAAGGGTCTGTGTTCATGAAGGCACAAGTCTAGGGAAGATATTCCTTGTCATATGAATAAAATCTCTCTCTGGGAGAATCGGGTTTTGCTGCGGAGAAGTACTTTTTAATAAGAAGTACTTTTTAATAACTATATACCATCTAGGAACTATAGATTAGATCACTACATTGGTGCCGTTCAAGAGACCAGAAGAGCATTTTCAGGACTTAGTAACAGAAGTCGGTGATAACAATCCTGTGAGTTGGACAGAAGTCTGATGGAGACCCAAGACCTGTGCTGTGACTCTAACGTCTGGTTGTGACATAAGAGAGTCTGATCTACAAAATCAAACAAGTTTGGAACCCCAGAATTATTCTCTGGAGACTGGAAACGAAGAAAAGGACTGTATCGTGTACCAGAAGACCTGAGCTGGAAGCTGAAGGAGTAATTAATGCGGTGAGTAAAATATTTCTCTTTTTCTAAATTATTAATAATATAGTCAAAATGCTTACTCAGTGTGAAGCTAGTGTCAGTTCTGATAAAGTTAACAGATGGGTGTTAAAATGTATTAAGCGTCATGGCGGTCCTTATGAAGTTCCAGAAAAATATAAGCAGACATGGACTATGATGAATGAATTTTTAGAGAAAACTGTTTTTGATAGCAAAATTTCAGAAAGTAAAAGAAAAGGTTGTATTGTACAGGGCTTGTTATCTTGCTGTTTAACAATGGAAAGTTCCTTGAAGGATAAGGTTGAGGAAATCACCCAGTTACAGAGTGCAGTTGATAATAGCAACAAGGTTTGTCAGAGGTTACAAAACCAATCAGAATCTGAGACTGTAAATTTAAAATTGCATGCAGTCACCATTGGGGGTGCGTTGCTTGAGAAATCTAAACGTTATGATGAATTATCAGAAGAAAATGAGAGATTGAAATTAAGAATTATGGAATTAGAGAAGAGATCTCAGGAATGCAGATATGCATCAAATCTGCAGCAAAATACAAACATTCTATCAAATGAAACAGAACCTCATATTAAATCTGATAATTCATTGCCAGTCGCACCCACTGAGACCACCACAGTTTATAACAATAATAATAATACAGGTGAAGTTCAGCTTGTAATAAAGCCTTTGAAACCAAAAGAATTACATGCAATTCTTAAAGAAATAGGAATGATTCCCTGCCATGATTTAAACAGATTTTTAAAATGGTTTTGTGACTTGCAAAATGTCAGAGATATGTACAATCTCAACCCATCTGATTTAGAACGAGTTATGCAACATTCTATAGGAAGTAGTCTTTGGATGAGGATTAAACACATCTGTATTCAGCCTATGAGGATAAGGGACATATTACTGGAATTATTATGTGTTTTGTATGGTGTGCGTTCTGACGTTACTGTTTATGGGAAGATCAAACAAATGCAAAGTGAATCTCCCTGTGAATTGTCACACAGGATAACAGCCATTATGGAAATATTGGTCAGTAATAATCTTGCATTTGAGCATGGTGGCTTGTTACATATGAGTATATTTCTACATGCTTTGCATGAAGATATCAAACAAAATATTTTACTAGTTACCCCAAATCCTCATGATTTAAAAGACGTATTGTTGAAAGCAGACAATTTATGGAGAAAGTCAAATGAGCAAGCTGTCAAAATTGATTTAGCCACATTGTTTAGGACAAATACTGAACATAAAGATCAAAAGATAATGTCTTATGATAACAAAACAAAGAGGAAACACCAGGTCAAATATAGGTGATATTAATATGAAAAACAGAGCTGACCAAAATCATAATAAAAAAATGTCTAAGGCCTGGATACCGTTTTCTCAGTTAAAACATAAATATGACCACTTGAAGATTGAGTACGATAAAATGAAAATAGAACATTACACATTGCTGG